>JANDJT010000190.1:4230309-4261603 GCA_024331685.1 Stegophilus panzeri | reverse complement strand
CTATCACTCAGAAATCACGTGAATTCAAACGGTAACTGTAATCCTAAAACTATGTTCTAAATATGTGAATTTTCAGTGTCAAACTTTGGATGTTGGGGGCGGGGGCTTGGACCCCCCAATGTCCATACCATAGTTACGCCCTTGCCGAAAAGTGCAGACGCAGTTCATTTCACAGTGCTCCAGTGAAATTCATGGCAATTTTTTATATATGATTTAATATCTTATTTTGTTAAATTAAAAAAAAAAAAAAAAAAAAGTTGTGCGTCATACCTGACACCTAGATGAACAGTTTACAGTTGGTTTTGCGACTGCATGTCATTCCCTTCAAATGCTATTGAGCTTTAAATTATGGTATATTTTGTGTATGAGCCCTGCAATGGATTGGCACCCTGTCCAGGCTGTACCCTGCCTTGCGAACCCTGGGCTCTATGTTCCCCGCGACCCAGTAGGATTAGCGGTATAGAAAATGGATGGACTATTATTATTTATGTCAGATTAGTGAAGCTTTTATTTAGAAACTTTTATTTTGCTTGAAACAGCCATGATTTTCACTCTTGCAGAGGCTGAATTCCAAACGCCTACCTTATCTTATATATAGTGCACTATATAGGACACACAACTGATTACGTTACTCCCTATGTAGTGCACTGACGTAAGGCGTACCGAGTCAATCGGGATTAAACCTCGGTTTGTTTACTTGCGCTGGATATAGATATTTTCTCCAGTTTTGTGTCGATTTTAGCTCATTAATTATTATTATAATTTTTTTTTAAATATAAGCTTCTGACCGGCATAAGAATAAAGTCGGTTAAATTTCAGTTTTGGAAATGAGCTAGGTTGCTAATTTGGCGCAAAGTTGTAGTTCTAGTTAAAGTGAATTGTGGGTTATGCTAACGACCGCTGGCTACACGTGCAAGTCCAGTCAAGTAGCTCATTATTAAAAAATAAAACCGGATGAAAACAGAGCATGGTGACTAAAATATTTCATATCAATTCGCTTTAGTGACTGGTAATTAAATCATTTTCTAGCTTATACTATACAGTTTTCTTACAAAACGTTCTATCCTGTTTTATGGGGGGGGCAAGAGCACCCTAAGGGGTGGTCCCTCCTCGTTTTATAGAAGGAAAAATTGCATTTGTATGATATCTGATTTGTTTGTTGTTTTAACGATTACATAACGACATTACTGTATTTGCTTTCTAGTTGTCTCCTCAAAATACCTACACTACTATCACTGGTCAGACTTGGTAAAGCTTATTCCAAGGGTGGCAGCTGCCAATCTTGAGACCACGCCCCCTTTTGATCCCCCAGGGCCCAGTTGTTCAAAAAGTTTAATCTGGATCAGAATGATCCGGATTTGAAAATCCCATGTTTTGCTGTCCAGGATTAAGTAATCCATCTTACTTTTGTGACAGTTTTTCAAAGCAGCATTGGATTGGATCACCCTGATCCAGATATAAACCTTTAAAGATTACCAAATCCGGATTACTAGTGCTCTAAATCGGACTACATGTAGGCTACTAGCTATGTAAAGAACAGCAGGTAGATTAACCAACATGGGGTCACTTTAAGTGTTTTTATTTGAAGAGACAGAAAACAGCACAATAAAGCAATACAAACATCGCCTTCCTACAAACAAACAAATCTACATTATTCACAAATACATTGTGGAAATTTTGAACACATGTTTTAAATCATAAAAAGTCTACATGTCCAATAATTAACGAAATAAGAAATTCAGAGTTCTTCGTATGTGGAGAGCAATAAGGGACGCAATTGTTAGAAACTACTTTTTACTGGTTCATCTCTGACGATTGTGTCATTGTAATTAATATACAGTGACAAATGACAGTTAAAATTAAATATATTTGTTTTATATTGACAGCTGTTTGGGGGATTATTTATGGGGACAAAATCTTTTTTTTTCTCTTCTATTTTACTGTACTGAAAGGATTAATTGGGAGCCTAATGTATACTTTATCTACATTATCACTGTAACAGCTAAACAAATCAAGTGCAAAATATAAATAAATGTATATACTACATGATAGAAACGTTGGACTATTTGACCAGTTTTAAAGTATTATTACATTTTGTTCCGGATATATCCTCAGTGATATATCCTTCAGCTGGGATCAGGATAATCCTGACTTTTTGGATAACAGGTATCCCAGTCCTGCTAAAAAGTTTTGAACAACACATACTGAAGGTTTGATCAAAAGTAAGATTGGATTACATGATCTAATCTGATTTCAGAATCCTTTTTTTTTCTCCTGAACAACCCATTTTCAAGATGTGATCTGATAGCTGAAACCCGATCAGATTACTTCTGAACAATTGGGCCCAGACAATGGGGCACACAGACTGACAGTGATGTAAATCTGCCACTGCTTTCAGTTTGTAAATGTGAAAAGCGGAAGAAAACATAACCACGAGAATGAGAAAACACTTTCTTTTTTTTTTTTTTCATATTCTGTACAACTGAAAGTGTCTGACACTTGTGTGCGTCCTGTCTTTTAACACACTCATCTCTCCTCCCATTATATATCCAGTGTTTTAACAGCAAAAGAGTTCAGTTAAAGAATTCAGCATGGCCTCCCATGGGAATCAGTGCTCCTGCAGCGCTCACGGCTCAACCCCAAGCGTCCATCAAACTCTAGATGAGATGGACTATGAGAGAGGTGACAATTAAAGCCTCTTATGTCCTTTAGGCCACTTTCTGATTTGTAGTATTATCACACGTTGACATGCATTTTTTTCCCACAGGCATATGGTCGGCAGCTCTGGACGGCGATTTGGAGAGGGTCCGTTCATTTTTGAAAAAAGGAGCGGATCCGAACATGAAGGACCAGGCTGGATACACCGCTTTGGTCAGCAGTAACCCCATTTTGTATCTTCCAGCATATTATTCAGTAACTCTGAAATGTTATTTTTGGCCAAAATTCTTCCTCATTCCGTTTTCGGAAATATATTATTCGATTTGCATGTTGATGGTCAGACTGGCTTTTATTTAGTCAGTTATTTTATCAGTGCATGATGAGTCCTTGAACTGATATGACCGAGAGAGCTTGTCCGTTTTCTCTTCTCATTATTGTCCATCCATCCATCTTCTATACCGCTTATCCTTTTCAGGGTCTAGGGGAACCTGGAGCCTATCCCAGGGAGCATGGGGCACAAGGCGGGGTACAATCACACACACATCGCAGGGCACAATCACACACACATTCACACACCCATTCATATACTACGTACACTTTGGACATGCCAGTCATCCTACCCTGCATGTCCTTGGACTGGGGGAGGAAACTGGAGTACCCGGAGGAAACCCCCGCAGCACGGGGAGAACATTGGGAGAACATGTAAACTCCGCACACACAGGGCCACGGTGGGACTCGAACCCCCAACCCTGGAGGTGTGAGGCGAACGTGCTAAGCCACTGTGCGCCTTCTCATTATTGTAACTTGGTGATTTGTGTTGCAGCACTACGCCAGTCGAGCAGCTCACCAGCCGGTGTGTGAGCTTCTCCTGGATCATGGCGCCTGTGCCAATTCTCAGACACACGGTGGCGCCACCGCTCTGCACAGAGCCGCCTACTGCGGCCACATCAACATCGTCAAACTGCTGCTGAAACACGGAGCTGATCCTGGCTTAACGGATGATGATGGATCAACACCTCTGCATAAGGTAAAACATGATCAATGTCTATGGTAGGCATTAATCATACTTATATATAACCAGAGGTTTACTGCCAGACAAGCAGACCATCTAAGTCTAAAAGTTATGCTAATGTATAATGTACAGGCAGTTAAACTAAACTGTATGATTGTTATATTTGTGTGTGTGTGTGTGTGTGTGTGTGTGTGTGTGACTTGTGCACAGGCTGCTGAGCAGGGCCATCTGGAGACATGTGTGTTGTTAGTGAGCAGATATCCCATCCTGCGAACCGTAAAGGATAAAAAATCACGCTTACCTGTAGATCTCAGTCCAGACCACAACACCTTCTTAGAGTTACTGAAGCCTCCTCAGTGATCTCCATCCTTATTCCCATTTTAATCTCCATCCTTATCTGCTTCCTCATCTCCATAATCATCTCCATCCTCATTCCCATCCTGTTCCCCATCCTCATCCCTATCCTTGCTCCATCCTCATCCCCATCCACATCCCTATCCGTATCCCCGTCTTCATCTCCATCCTCATCAGCTTCCTCATCTTCATAATCATCTCCATCCTCATTCCCATCATGTTCCCCATCCTTATCCTTACTCCATCCTTATCCTCATCCTCATCTCCATAATCATTTCCATCCTCATTCCCATCCTGATCCAAATTCTCAATCCTGTCCTTACTTCACCTCATCCTTATCCCTATATCTATCTTTACTCCATCCTCATGACCATCCTCATCCCCATCCACATCTCCATCCTTATCCCCATCTTCATCACCATACTCATCAGCTTCCTCATCTCCATAATCATCCCCATCCTGTTCCCCATCCTCATCCCTATCCTTACTCCATCCTCATCCCCATCCTTATTCCCATCTTCATCTCCATCCTCATCTATCGTCATCACCATTCTCAACTGCCTCCTCATCTCCATAATTCTCTTCTTTCTGCTGATACAGGTGATCATAAGTGCTATAAACAGGACAGTGGTTTGAGGTGAATTATGTTTCACAGCAGATAAAATGTTCATGTAATGTTGTCGGATGTTCAACCCAGACAGGATGTGACTTAAGTCAATAAGCTTATATGTCGAACATTCATTTCCACATTATACTGGCAATATTGTAATGCCACAAGTATTAGTGTTCAGACTGCCAGCAGATGGTACCAATGTCCAGCCCAATGCTTTTGTGATGTTTTGGTCATTTCTGTTCTGTCCCATCATGAATCATCTGAACCATCACTATAATCAAGTCCTAACTCTTAAACAAATACAGCTGCATATATCTATACATCTCCTTGTACTGAATTCCACTTTAAAATCCTCACAGCTGTACTTAGTTTTTATTTGAGTTTTTATTTTTTTTATATAATACCAGGTTACATCCAAATAGAAAAGAGGAACTATTCTGGACATATCAACAAACCTGTTAATGGAAGTAATAACTGTATTAAAAAAAATAAATAAAATAAAAAAATATATATATATATAATAAATTATTGCTGTTCTAAACAGCATGGCTTTTGTAATAAACATTATTTTGCATTTGTAAGTCCTGTTGTGCTTAGAAAACCATTTAAAACATAAAGAAATAATGCATGTTCCTGCCAGGACTGCTCAATTGTCAGCTTGTAATAACAAAATAAAGCTTCAATCAGTTAAGATTGTTTTCTTGAGCCATTAATCGCTCTGATGCCACTCTGAGCTTATCTATTCGATCTATTTTCTTCACCTCATTGAGTTTCTAAAATCAGACAATGAATGGCAATGCCTTCTCCTTGAACCCATCTGTCTTGTTACGTCATCGATTCTGACAGAGGGTGCATTATGTTTACACATTGATGGATATTGTGTATAAAAGGCTCTAGAGGAGCGGGATGTTTGCGAACGGTTGTTGTCACCATGGAGCATGGGTCAGCATGCAGAAGGCTAAAGAACTCTCAGGGCACAACAGTGAATTCAGTGAACTTGTGAGCAGACAGACAATGAATATAAAGTAGAGCTGGGCTTAGTATCAGCGTGGCTCGTTAAACGCAATGCTTATTTGTGAACATGGTTTTTTTATGTAGTTTCACTGTTTGAATATCAATCTTCCCCAAATCACATACTTTTATGTTTATATGACAAATTTTGGCATTCGGAATTCTGTCCAATGTGATCATTTCTTCATTCATCTTCAGGAACATCTTTATTCTGGTCATGGCGGATCTGGGAATACCGAGGTGGGAGTACACCCTGGATGGGAGGCCAGTATCCCAGGGCAGCATGTATACACACATTCACATGCTCTTTCACACTTTGGGGCAGTTTAGAGTTGCCAGTACTCGTATCTTTGAGAGGTGGGAGAAAACCCTAGAACTTGGAGGGCACCCATGAAGAACAGGAAGAACATGGGACCCTGGAACACTAGAGCTGTGACTTGGCAATTCTACCTCCTGCACCACCATTCCACCCAAGAGAGATAATTTCCTTCCTATTGCAAAAGATACCCCTCACACCTTGTTGTCAGTAGTAACAATATTAAAGAATTTATGTCACCAAAGTAAGGAACACTTTACTGTAGAAATCCTGTTCAGAGACTTTGTCAAATACCTGTCTGCAGTCTTGCAAAGGAAGAGGGACTTGCACAAGAGTCCTGTTTAGAGATCTGAGCAAAATGGGGAGCTCTGCAGATGCCAGTGCAGATGCCTTTTTGGTTCATGCACTGGTCCAAGATTGTATCCACTGGTCCGTGAAGAATTTCCAAGAAAGCCCCAGCAGCTCCAATGCAATTTGACTTGCAGTAACCTATCTCTGGATAAGGTATCTCAGAGAGCGTATGTGGAGATGAAGCAAGATTTCTTTATAACTTTGAAACAGGATATGGTTGTGTTGCTTATATGTAATTCTAATACTCCATGCTTCAAGTTTTCAAGAAATCTCATTTGGTTTTGGGGAGGCATAATGATGCAGTGGGCAGCACTGGACCAACGTCTTCATGGCTCCAGAGTCCTTGATCCAGCTGTGTGGAGTTTTGCATGTTTCCCCAGTGGTCCGTGTGGGTTTCCTCTGAGATCTCCGGTTTTCTCCCACCTCCCAAAAACATGCTGGTAGGTGGATTTGCGACTCCATTTTCCGTCTCCACCTCGCACCCAATGTTCCCGGGATAGGCTCCAGATCCACCTCGGATCCCGCGGTTGCTGAAGACAAATGAGTGGTTTTGGCTCACTTGCATCTTCTGACAACACCAAACTAAAGTGAAAAAAGCAGAAAGTAGTTCAGACCTTCTCCATGACTTAAAGTAGGTCTAAAATAAATCTCTTAGACAGCCACACAAATATTACGGAATTCAAGAAACAGTTGCATAAGCAGAGCCAACTTTTCGAAGCCAATACCTCTACATGCCCGTCATGTCCGCCGTTGATTTTGAGTGCGCCTGTGTTGCGCAATAGCAAGATCTGTAGTCTGTTAAGTCCCTTAGTAGCACACACTTCTGGCAGAGATGAACACCCCACTGGTCATTCAGCTAATTGTTTTTGCAGGAACAGCACACAGGGTCGATTCTGGGAAGTCACTACTTTCCCATGGGAAACAGCAGGTTAAGCACTTTGCTGTTACGCACGAGTGTCGAAAACCCCAAATGTGAATCAATTCAAGTACTATCCACAAATTTAGAACTCATTTTAGACAGTACACATGAATTTGTTTGGAAGATCCATTTTCACAGACCAAGGAGCATCAGTGCTAAAAGTAGAAAAGATCTCTTAAAACCGTTGCAGTGAGACTTTATTGGTGAAAGGATATGAATAACCAATAAAGATCGAGTGGAAAGAGTTTATTTGCTTCACCCTCATTTTGTTCCTCCTACTCGGCAGTATTGACCTGCTATTTTCCAAAAGTCATCACCACACACATTAAAACAAGCAAACTGGTAAAAGAAAATGAGCTGCTATTAAAGAGACAAAAACATCGCTCCACACTTCCTTGCTTCACACCACAGAAGTTATTTCCACCCCTTACTTTTACCCAAAGTAAGCATCACCACTAACCACACACATCGCTCGCCCCATTTCTGTCTGCTTCACCGGACACGTCCGGAGTAAAAACGGCAACGCTCGCAGACCTGATTACAAATGTTACCTTAGATTATAATTTGTGTTCTATATTTGTACATGTAGTATACCTATATAATTATTTTCATCCCTCTGACCTGCCATCTCTACATTCTCCTGAGGTACAAACCTGAGAACGCCGGCATAATATAACCTCAAAAGTTCTTCATGGTATTATTCATGATAACCAAAAAAAAAAAAGATTATACCACAAAGCTATCGAATGCTTGATTTTGATTGGTCAGAAGGTGTTGATTCATTTTCTTGGACAGGAATTCTGGCTTGTTCTAATACGTTATTACTTCTATAGTAACAATTTGCGCAGGGAGTTGTGGTGGACGCTCGATACGACGGATTTAAAAAAAAAAAATGTGTAAACATTGATATGGTGAAGATTTCTGTAACTGTTTATTTCGCATTTTTGGAAGGAGTCTCCAGTGTCAGTGCTTTGTAAAAGTCAATAAGCAGACCGTACAGGATTTTTTTGTGAGTTTTTTTGTGATTGTTTCAGCCAAAAATTTAGAGGTTTTTTTTTTTTCTTCTAAAATTTGAGATGCGACTTTGAAAATTTGAGAGTTTTTTGTGCTTTTCTTTTTTTTGCGGAAAACTAGTTGAATTTGGCGAAATTGCAGTTGCATGAAATATTTTCGCACGGTCTTTCGCAGTGATGTTTGTTGGCGCTTGAATCGAAGAGGGCTTTGGCTGAATGCGCGTTGTGATGACGTCACATGATGCGTCTTGTCCCAAATCTGCCGAAACTCGGCGGTAATTTTGAAAAATTCCAAGCTCCTGCGAATATCGCGGCGTTTGCTTGATTTTATGTTCGTTTCTGCGATCGCAAAATTGCGAAATCCTGGAGGTACTGAATAAGTTGTACACCGCCGGAATGTCTTCAGGATGGAGGGCTTTGCGGTTTCTTAGTAACGTGACAAGCTGCGTTTTTGTTTTGTTTTGTTTTGTTTTGTTTGAAATGACTGTTAACATAATCAACAACAAAACCTAGCTTTTTTTAAACATTCCATAACTATACATAAATAGAAAGTGTAATCTGATGGTCTTTAACAAACAAGTAATTTGACTCGTTGGCGATAAAACAAGCAATAAAACACTTGGAAAATAATAACACATTGGGCCACATCACACCACCTTGTCATTGATTATTTTCCTAGAACAGCACACCCCTTAGTGGTTTATTTCTTACAGAGATAATACAAGTTCCTTTACCATAATATTTTCTCCTAAATGCTTTTTATTTTTAGTACTAAGCACTGATGGCTACTCCTCCATGGAGCTCCTTCTTTGCAAATTTAGCATTCCTGGGGGAGGTATTCCCTTAAGAGCTGACCGCAGTCCAGGAGCTTACTGCTTATTGCACAATATGGCTTTCAGAGTTTTGGCGCAGGGCACAGACGTTTAGTGTACCTGTTCCTGCATAGCTGACAAAATCATCAGGGTTAAAACTGAGCTGCCCTTTCAGCTCAGGAACGGAAATCATCGGAGGCGACCGGAAGCCACAGAGGAGGAGGCTTAATGTCTTGGGTGCTCTTCTACCTTCTACCGTCACTCACATCAGTCCTGGACAAACACATTCATGTCAAATATTAATGTTTTCCTTTGCGACAGGACATTTATATTTATTCCTTAAGAATTCCTGTCCCTTAGACTAGACTTGTATATTCGGCTATGCATCCTGCTCTCGTTTGTGTGTTCTGGATCCACTCTTATGACCTTATGGCTGTGTTAAGCATGTGTGTGTGTGTGTGTGTGTGTGTGTGTGTGTGTGTATCTTTCTTCACCACATCCACAGTATTGCCTGGAGGAAATCCAGCTTCCATCTGGAGCTTATTGCAGCTGACGCTACGCAATACCCAGGGTGGGGAACAGCATTTCGAGTGCGCTTTTGGATATGTGTGGATTTGTACACGAGAGACAAAAAAAAAAAATCGAGTTTGTGTTAGCTTTTGTTAACTCTCGTATCCCATGAGCTGTTTGTTCTGCAGCTCTTTAGCTCTTTAACTGATGACGAGCTTAACACAGATGTCTTTCTAGTTAATCGCATTACAGGTGGGTCATGGGAAATGCAGGCAACAGGCATTGCTTCCTGTCTCTGTGTGCGTGTTTGTGTGTGTGTGTGTGTGTGTGTGTGTGTGTGTATGCCTTCCTGCCTATATGCCATCATATCCCTGCAGCCTAATATGCAACAGCGGGCCTAGCTGATTCGTTTCAGATGGCACCAGCAGCATTAGAGCAGAAATATGGCCGTCTGCCTGATGTGAGGAACAGCACTTGGAGAGACTTTCTGCTGCTCAGCTTATGCCAGAAAGTCACTAATAAAAACCCCATGTACCTCTGAAGTAAAGTAAGGCGAGACCTAAAAAGGGAAAAGGGGCCTGCTTATTATATATTTTTTGGATTATGTATGTATGTGTGTGTGTGTGTGTGTGTGTTCAAATGGGAGCGTATCTTGCTCTTTGAAGTGGTAAATGGCTTTGGCAGCTTGCTTTTAAAGCAGTCCCAGTTAAAATACCCAGGAATGAAGGTTTCCTTGTCAACCAGGAACAGAGCCAGTACTTTGAATTTTTTTAAAAACATGTTTCTTTCTGGAAGATTCTGGAATAAGAACAAAAAAGTATTGCAGTTTGCCACAAGAAGGCTTTGTCTGTTCTCTTACTCGGAGAGTCACATGTTGCAACAAGTTGTGCCATTTGAGTTCTTCTTAATTTGTCAAGAAACTCAAACGATACTGTCACGATTGTCAAGATAACTTGAACATCCTCACACAAACTGACCACTTGGGGCGAAAAAAAGGGGCACTACTAATGTCTGCAAAATTAAATATGGTGAATAGTGACATTTTTCCCTCCTGATTCATTGTCCATAAAAATATGTGGACCATTTAGCCCTGCCCACTAAAAATCTAAGCTCATTTGCATAACTTTCAAACTCTACTTCTGTGAACTAGTCCTAGGATTTTTGCGTATCTTCACAAAATTGGTGTCTAAACCTCAATCATTTTGAAAAGCATGTTGACATGCCATTCAATCCTTGTGGGACAGAGCTTAAGTTATTCAAACAGCTGCAACTCATGGTTGATTGCATGGATTTGCACAAACCTTGAAATGCATGTTCAGGACAAGTTTCTGAGGCTGTGTGCAAAGGTTGGGGTGTGCTCATTCACGGGGGATGGCGTTCAAATTCATGCTGTTCATGAAATAGTTTAACTGAAATTTGGTGTATTGCATCAGTGGATATCTAATATATGTGTTGTGAAAAAAAAAAAACATGGCCACCATCAGCCAATCAGCTTTCATTTTACACCAAGCTACTGTCATAAAACTAGAACAGTATGTTCATCTATGGTTTCTTTGGTGTTCTGTGTAACTTGGTAAGAACTGGACACTAGTTTAGGATGCTATTTTCTCCAAAAGGTGCTTGGACCCCTCAGATCACTGCTTTGGATTGTATTTATTCTTATTGCTATATATAAACTTCATTTTGGTGCTTTCAAAACGAAGGCATTGAGTTCAACCACCACCACTTTCGTCTGTTCTTAAAATCCGTTTTGGTCAGGAACACAGACATAAAAATACCACAGATGCAGGAATGTGAATTCTCTTGGGTTAAATAAGATTTATTTGGAAAAAAACAGGGAAACTTTCCACCATCCACTTCCTTCATAATGAACCTCAGTTCCACCAGACCTCTCAGAAAACAGACGGTTTGGTTTGGGAGACGGCCCTGAAATCCCGTTTTGAGACGTGACTGTGGTCGCTGGTAGTCGGGCAAAAGAAGACAGAGCAGAGAGCGAGTCTTGTTGGTCAGGCTCACGAACGGGACAGGATATTTACCGTGCCAGAGTTAGCTCAGCATTAATACCACTGCCAGATCACACAAACAGAGTAGGAGTTTAAAAAAAACGGATGGAGGGAGGTTGAGTCAAAGTAACCATCTATTTTGGATTTTTCGAAGTGGAAAAGCATTTATAAGACAAGTCTAGGAAATTCATCGTTCAGCTGTTTTCAAATGAAACCTAACTTACAGCAGATGTTTCATCAACTGGGTCTTTAGTGCTTTTATATTTTATGGAAATACTGACGTGCACTTGCAGGTCTACATTTACATTTATTCAGTTGGACAGGTGCTTCTATCCAACTTATACAATCCAATCCCCATCTGTTATCTGATTAGGTTTTCAGCAAAAGCAATGGCAAGATAGCTGTAGGAAGAACAGAGTGCGCCAAAACTAAACACACACACCCACACAGAAATGTAGAGAGTCACAGGTAAACAGAAGAGTTGGAGTAAGTGATAGTATTCAGGAGTGCTATAATCACTGGTCACAAAGCACACAGTCAGGCAGTGCATTATATGTTGCAAGTCAAAGAAGGTTAAGTACAACACAATAACACACTTAGGGGCATGCTATTAAAGGAAAATAATCAAGGATGGGATGGTATGATGCCGCTACCACCCGAAAGTGGGTTATATTTCTATAAAAACACATCCTGAAGTTTTATTCCTCTTATACTACAACAATTTGAATGACATGGTATACTTTATATTCATTTATAGTTACATTTAATGTTGTGGAAGATTGGCTAAACAAGTTGCTTCCTGGTATCACTTATGTTGTAACAGCTATAAACAGTCTTCTCTTTTCCCTCTCTCAAAGTTTACAGCTTATGAAGTGTCCAAGTAACCTGGAAGCGTGACGTCCTCTATTCTGAATACAACGCAACACTGACACCGGAGACTCCTTCCGTAAATGTTAACTAAATGTTAACATAACCTTACAGAAAGCTCCAATAGTTTTATATTTTTCTTTGTTAAATATCAACATGTTCTTGACGTTTTTATTGGACATCTGCTATACATGTCGCTGCAAATAAGTGGTTACTATATGAACAATCAACAACTTCTGACCAATCAGATTTGAGAATTCAACAGTATTAACATAATAACAGCACTACACAGTAATACCACCAAAATAATACACACAATAACAACTGGAATGGAAAGTAAGTCTGAACAGGTACACTACAATGTAACCTGGTACGCTATTTCACAGTTAATGTGCCCTGTTTGTCTGCTCATCTGGCTTGTTCCTCTCTATTTTGCTTGTTTTTTCTGTTTGATGCAGGCTTAATTTGGTAAGTGACCACTCCAGAAACTGTCCCTTCAAAGAGCCACCCATCTTCAGAAGAGCTGTCCTGCATTACGTAATGCTAATCCATGGGCACTGGTTCATTGGCACCAGAAGATCAGATAGGTAGGGGGGTGGGGCGGGGATGTTTGTCAGAAGGAGAAGTAATTCAATCACTTTCTGATTTAAAGTCTCTTGTCATTCTGATGATTTATGAGACATGCGATGTCTTGAACAGACAACGGAGGACCCCGACGTTAAGATTAGAATCTGGTATTTGGGTTCAGCAGAATATAATGTTATATTCTGCAGGTTGAACAGTGTTGTAATAGATGGAGAAACAGCCAGGTACCAAAATTACTGCACTAAAGGGACGAGATTTCTTTTCCTAAATATTTCCCCCCTTTTTTTTTTTTTTTTTTTTTTTTTTTTTAAATATTGTCGTAGATAGTATTCCAAATTTCTACAGCTAGCTAAAACAGACAACAAACACTAAACCACTAAACTACAGAGGTATTATAACACAGTTCTCTGTATTTTCCCTAAAGATTTGGCAAACTTCACTGTTTGGGTGATATTCCAAAAGCCTTCTGGCTTGTCCACATGATCTTTAGCAAACTGCAGAGGGGCAGCAATGTTCTTTTTGGAGAGCAGTGGTTTTCTCCTTGCAACCCTGCCATGCACATCATTGTTGTTCAATGTTCTCCTGATGGTGGACTCATGAACATTAACATTAGACAATGTGAGAGAGGCCTTTAGTTGCTTAGAAGTTACCCTGGGTTCCTTTGTGACCTTGTGGACTATTACACGTCTTACTCTTGGAGTGATCTTTGTTGGTCGACCACTTCTGGGGAGGGGAACAATGGTCTTGAAATTCAAGACCATTGTTCCCCTCCCAAGAAGTCTAACTGAAGTCTAACTGAAGTCTAACAGAAGTCTAAATCTGTCTAACTGTGGATTGATGGAGTCCAAACTCTTTAGAGATGGTTTTCTAACCTTTTCCAGCCTGATGAGCATCAACAACTCTTTTTCTGGGGTCCTCAGAAATCTCCTTTTGTTCATGCCATGATAAACTTCCACAAACATGCGTTGTGAATATCAGACTTTGATAAAGAGCCCTGCTCTTTAAATAAAACAGGGTGCTTACTCACACCTGATTGTCACCCCATTGATTGAAAACACCTGACTCTAATTTCACCTTCAAATTAACCGCTAATCCTAGAGGTTCACATACTTTTGCCACTCATGGATATGTAATATTGGATCGTTTTCCTCAATAAATAAATAACCAAGTATAATACTTTTGTCTCCTTTGTTTAATTGGGATCTCTTTATCTACTTTTTTAGGACTTGAGTGAAAATCTGATGAGGTTTTCATTCATATTTCTGCAGAAATATAGAAAATAAAAATTCAAGCACCACTGTATTGGTTTGGGTGTGTGCACTGGCATTGAAACAGACTTGCTGTGTCTTGTGCTCAGTGGTTCACTCTCGGAGGGAGGGCAACATCACACACATTTTAATGTCAAATGAGATATGCCTCGTTTCATTTTGAAAATAGGTTTTTTTGAATTTCAAGTACACCCCAATATCAACAAAGTTGGGACGCTGTGTAAAATGTAAATAAATTTAAATAAAAACAGAATGCAATGATTTGCAAATCTCATAATTCTGAGAGACTCTGCCTCTCTAAGATACTCTTTTTTTATTATACCCAATCATGTTACTGACCTGTTGCCAATGAACCTAATTAGTTGCAAAATGTTCCTCAAGCTTCCTTTTACTAACACTTACTTTTCCAGCCTTTTGTTGCCCTGTCCCAACTTTTTTGAGACTTGTTGCGGCCATCGAATTCAAAATGAACTTATTTTTTTCTTAAAAAGGTACATTTCCTCCGTTTGAACATTTGATATGTTTTCTATGTTCTATTGTGAACAACATATGGGTTTGTGAGATTGCATTCTGTTTTTATTGACATTTATTTACATTTTACACAGCGTCCCAACTTTTTTGGAATTGGGGTTGGAATTGCCCATCATTAGTCATCTCCAGAAACTCTAGAAACTTAGCCAGGATAGGTATAGTCCTGGCGTTGTTTGTTACCAGGCCATACAGTACTTTTTAGTGGAAAAGTGCTGTAAGTTTATATAAGCCTCAGTGCTTTTTTACAAACCTTCACCCACTTGTGCTCACCATTTCCCTCTTCACCATAATAATGGGTCATTACACTGCATTATGATCTCAGGCAGTTTGCTAAATGACTGCAGGCTTCAGGAGACATCTTGATGGGATTTTTTTTTTAAGGTAAGTGACAAAGAAGCAGGGGGAAAAATACTGTATTTACTCACTTTAGTACCCACTTCCTGGTCAGGCCTGGTCCAGAATCTATCACAAGGAAAGAATACACCTTGGAACAGATGCTGGTTCATGTCAAAGCACCTACTTATTTACATCCATCTAGGGCTATTTTACATTACCTTACTACCAGCATGATTTTAGAGGAAACCAAAGAACCTGGAAGAAACCCACATGACCACAGACAGAAACCCAGAGACCTAGGAGCTGTGGGGTGGTAAACATAAATGTTGTATTTGCTTTAATATCAAATACTTTCTTAAGCGGCACTGTGGCGCAGCAGGTAGTGTTGCCTCCACCTCTTAAAAACATGTCATTAGGTTGCCTGGCTAAGATAAATTGCTCCTAATGAGAGTGTAATTGAGAGTGGCAACCTGTCCAACATACAAGACGAGGTATGTTACTTTACTCACCAATGACTCTGTGCATAAATAGTTGTTTTATTTTCCAAGCACAAGTGTTGTTATTTGTTTTTTTTTAAATAAAAATCTGCCCTCCATCACATTCTCTGCTTCTGTAAAAGCAGCCGCATGGGTGATGCAGGTGATGCACTTCTGAGTCGTGAGGACAAGTTGACAAGGGCCTGTTGAAAACAGTATTGAAACCGGGCCTAGGCATGGCGCTGTTATGTAGTGGCTCTGTAATATAATGTTTGCTTTGGACCTGTTCAGACATGTGAGGAATGCACCTGAGTGACATGCATACACACACTGTAGTACAGTATATTAGCCAGAAATAACCCTCATATAACTCGGAGACATGAAAAGCAAAAAGAATTAGCAAGGGAAAGAAAGAAATCAGACAAGACAAGAATGAGAGAATGAGACATACGTGAACATTGAGCAAGAAAACCAACCATATGGTGCTCCTGTTAAGTTTTTAAATGGCTACAAGTAACACTTGTATGCTAGTACCCTGTTAGCATAAACGTGTGACAGAGAATAGAACTGTGGGATGGGATTCACGTTCACACACATACAGGTTTTGATTGGCCTCGCCCACATTCTTGGGTTGGTTTTAGAAATGCACGCTTAAAGAAAAGAAGATGACTACTTTGGCAGGAGAAAGGATTATGAACGTAAAACCTCACATTGTTGTGTAACTGACGAAAACTGAGAGAAATATCAAAGGGAAAATGGAAAGACAAGGACAAAGTTGAATGAATAGTGAGAACTCAGGCACTGTTTGTGTAGTATGTGTCTTGTGATTTGACTATGTCTGGTATCTTATTCATAAAAATATTATGTATATTATTTGAATAAAACTGGTGTCTGCTTTATTGTTCTTTTATGTAATTGGTTGTTCGCACAATTATATAACATTCAAAAATTCTCCCTTTAATCATAAAAAAGAGATACATCGCTTAATACCCTTTGTTTAAAAATTTGTTGCTAGCTATATTGTGTATTTCTTTCCAACTAGTTTGTATTATGACAGCAGGCTATTAGCGTGCATGCTAGTTTGTAGTAACATTCATGCTAGCTAGCATTTCAGACATTGAGGCTATAGATGTTGTTAGATTTATTGTTTGACAGCATTCCTTGGGTCTTTAACAAAAGGTGTGCTAATTTACTGACAATAACCAAAATCAAAGTGTAATTTAAAGAACCAAGAGATGGCAGCAAACGATAAAGCTATGTCCTTAATCTCGTAAATGTTAGCTAGCATTATGATAATTCTGAAAATACTATAACTAGCATGAATGCTAATAGCTACACTGGGTATTCTTTCTAACCGGTTTGTAACTATTGCAAACAGCTAACTATTAGAATGGATGCTGATTCATATTTTAAGAGTTATCTCATGCTAGCTAATGTCTCAGAGATTAGGACCTTAGCTAGATTATTTTCAGACGTACGATCTTAATAGCTAAGGTTTCAGAGATAGTTGGATTTATTTGTTAGCCCACAGTCCTTGGTTTTTTGGCAAGAGATGTACTACTTTACTGACAGTAACTAAAATCAAGGTGTAATTTAAAGCATAGACGTTTTCCTCAGTTGTCATTCTTTCGCTTTTACCTTTAATTTACATAAAAGACTAAATTTTTTTTCCTGAGGAATAGAATCATGTGTACTTCGCCCACCTCTGTAATTGTAGTCATGTAGATTTCCTTGTTATCCAAGATGAAAAAATGGAAAGTGCTAGAATTTAAAATCATTAGTACACACTTTTTGTGCCAGTGACAAAGGGTATTACTTAACTCTTTTTTTTTTTTAAACCCTGCATCTATTATAGCTAGACAGCTCTCTGTGGGAAAGAGACAGTACTCTTCATTCATCTCATTGTCTTCTCCTTTCTAATGCCAGCATAAATCTCAGCCTTTCTCAACATGATACACTGAATTTAATCTAGGAAACCACTAATGATAGTCATTTTGAGACAAAACACTCATGCTTGTCTGGGTTCCTTTCTACAAACAAGAATTTTGGGATCTCTGGGATCTCCTAAGTTTGCTAAGCCTGGCATTTTTTTCTTCTTTTAGAACAGAAATGAGAATATATGGTAAACATGTAACATAAGAACACTAAATACAAAGCAGAAGGTGAAGCAGAGAGCCATTAAAGCCTTGTTTTCATCTAACAGCACATCACATAGTGTGTTATTCCTCTTATATCATAGCAATTTGCTGATGATTATAATGTCTAGTTATGGTTAATGTTGTGGAACGTCTGCAAGAAAATTAGTTCCTGTTATTACTTACATTATAACACCCATAAGCAGCTGTTCCTTTACCAGCCTCTCTTTTTCTCTCTTGAAGTTAAATTTTTTTTAAAAGCAGCTTGTCATGTTACCAAGAATCCACAAACTCACCTGTCCTGAAAACTTTCCCATGGAAGAAAACTTACTCACTGTTAAAAAGTGCTGACACTGGAGACTCCTTCCATAAACATCACATAAACATCTCCTTACAGAAACCTTCACCATATCAACAATACAATTTACTTTGTTAAATAGCAAATTGTTGCTATTTTTTTTTTTAATTAGCCTTAGATTATGTAGATCGTCGACAATACCCTGTGAATGATTTCTTAATATAGAAATTATATTAGAATAGACATATTAGAAAGAGTACATTAAATAATATCTAAACCTGTGATTTGAAATAGTGTCAGAGCAGAAGGGCAAGGGAAAAACATTTAAAAACACGTGGTTTAATTAGAAACTCTGTCTTTTGAGGAAGAGTCCTAAATTTCTCAGTCACTATCCATCCATCCATCCATTTTCCATACCAATCAACCTACAACGCATGTCTTTAGACTGGGGGAAAAAAACGGAGTACCCTGAGGAAACCACGAAAGCACGGGGAGAACATGTATACTCTGCACACTTCATTTCTTCTAATCATATATAATTATTTATTATTAGTAGTAGTAGTAGTAGTAGTTGTAGTAGTAGTAGTAGTAGTAGTAGTAGTATCACATTGTATTACTTATTACTTTATCAAAAACAATCCTGAATACATTTTACATGTAATGGGATTATGTGAGTCACAGCAGTAGTCAGTAGATAACCACTGTATGTGCTTTGTACCTTCATTTTCTTACATTGGGATGGAAAATATGTTTTTTTTTTAATACAAAGAATTAATACCAATATGAGCTTGTTGGGTTTTTTTTTTTTTTTTTTAATGTATTAACGAATATAAGATAAGAAAACAAAACTTTTTCTAAATGACTAAATTAATTACTTATAAGAACATTTTCATTTTTGTTAGAAAATAAGTAAATACCATTGTATGTTAAAGACAAACTTTTGTATATATGCTGTTTGAACAATAAATTTCTCCCAGAATGTTCCAGTAATTTCGGAGTTGACTGTATATTTGTTTTAAAAAAAGTTTTATCAGTTAATAAGCTCTAGACACACTTGGTTTCAGCAGCTGTTCTCAGCTCTATTAGCTACACAAAGGCTGGAAGAGGCGCCATGTTCAAGTTACACTGTTATAACGGTAGTGATTTGGGGACCCAATTGAAATAAAACACTGTAGTTCTTTAAAATATCTTGTCTGATTACACAGAAAAAAAAGAAACTTCAAATACTGTAAAATAAATAAATAAATAAATGTTAAAAAAAAAAAAAAAAGAAGTGTTTTTTTTTTAAACCTTCTGCCTTAACTTAATTAAACTTAGCTTGTGATGTCTGCCCGTGTCTTGAAGTAGTTAGCGTGTTGTTTGTGAAATGCCATACAATAGTCTGGGAGTAATTAGCAGAGCGAAGCTGAAAGGGCATTTTCTGCTCAGAGCAGTCTGATCTAAATCTGCATGTAATAGCTCATTGTTTTGCACCTTGAGGTTCGAAAATATTGAAACATATTTGTAATCTATAATTATACAAGGCTTTGCTATAAAGCATCACATCATTACTTAGAAACTGTTCTTATGAATTTTTCTTGAAGGGTAATTCCATGCATGGTGCTCTTTTTCCATTCGTTTTGCATTTTCACGTTGCTTCTTGCTGAGCTTGGTGCGTGCGAGGGGATTCACTGATATTTTCGTAATGTATACCAATACCATGGATCATAAAAAGGTTGTCTTACAATATTAAAAAATAAAGGTTCTTCAATGGTTCTTTACAGCACCATAGGTTCTGCAAATAACCTTCTTCTTATCAAGAACCATTTTTCATCATATAGGGTTCTTGAGTTATATGGTAATTTGGAGATTAAAGAAGTTCTTTATATTTCATTATAGCTTCTTCAGAGCAGTGTGTTGGGTATTCAAGGTATCATCCCTTAACAGGTTAAAGTGAACCCAGTATGGTACTTTGTGGGACTGGAAAAGGTTCTCCTGGAATCACTCTTAAGAACATTACTTTGGTTTCTTAAAGCACTAACTAAGGTTTTTTATTTATTTAGAGAACTTCTGATAACATGGTTCCTTGTGGCACTGCTGTGAAGAACCATTTCTGGATTCTTTAAAGCACCAGTAAAAAGATGGTTCTCTAAAGAACTTGAGAACTTGAAATGTTCTTTGTGTAACTTAAAAGGGTTCTCCTATGGCATCAGGCTGAAACAAAAAAAACAACAACAACCAAAAGGTTCTAATTGGAACCTTTATTTTTAATAGTGTTGAGGAAAACTTCACAAAGAGGTTCACAACAAGGGGTGAATTAATAGGTTTCTGGGTAAAAAAAAAAAACCAAACACGTGCAGTGAGGTGTGCTCGCCTCACAAATATTTATAATGGAAACACTAGGCCAAAATTATTGTGTTGACACAAAACTTGAAACACACCCTCCGATAATGTTTATCACATTCTTTCTTCTAAGCTACAGGGTTCTTTACTTTAATGCCTACACAATGAGAAATTAATTCGTCTGGCCTTCCTACGTGTCACAAAGTTCACTCAACAATTCAATTCGTCAACTGTTTCCGACGAAGGATATAAAGCCGATGTCAAACAGCATATATCAAGCTTTTCATTTCTGCAAACCCTCCCTCTTTTGAAAGCGTCTACCCGGGGCTATAGTATAAAGTCCCCCCTATCATTTTCCTGTTGCTAAACTCGGAGACAGTGGCCCACACCCAGAACTGTTAGGAAGATAGGATATTACTGAGCCTGCCCGAGCTTGTATGACTATAATCTGACAAATTATTACCTCCATTGGAAATACAGAGCAGCTTTTAAAAGTCTGAGTCTATGTCAAGAGCTGTTTTGGGGGTGATTCCATGACTGTGTAATGGTGCCACTGTTATTACATTACATAACCATTATGTATATATAGTAAAGGTAAAAGGCATTTTAAATATAGGTAAAGTGTTCATCATAACAATCCATCCACATTAACTACACTTTCACTTGTAATATAATCATTAAAATACTTTGCAAAAACATTGCATTCATATATGAATCCATTTGATATTCGTTATAGATTATGAAAAATGTACGGTGGTTCCAAAAGCCTTCTGGCTTGTCCACGTGATCTTTAGCAAACTGCAGACGGGCAGCAATGTTCTTTTTGGAGAGCAGTGGTTTTCTCCATGCAACCCTGCCATGCACACCATTGTTGTTCAGTGTTCTCCTGACGGTGGACTCATGAACATTAACGTTAGCCAATGTGTTAACCTTTAGTTGCTCTTGGAGTGATCTTTGTTGGTCAACCACTTCTGGGGAGGGTAACAATGGTCTTGAATTTCCTCCATTTATACACAATGTGTCTGACTGACTGTGGATTGGTGGAGTCCAAACTCTTTCCAGATGGTTTTGTAACCCTTTCCACTCTGATGAGCATCAACAACTCTTTTTCTGAGGTCCTCAGGAATCTCATTTGCTCGTGCCATAATACATGTAAAACACATCTACATGTGTTGTGAAGATCAGACTTTGATAGATCCCTGTCCTTAAAATAAAACAGGGACATGACATGACACCTGATCGTCATCCCATTGATTGAAAACACCTGACTCTAATTTCACCTTCAAATGAACTGCTAATCCTAGAGGTTCTCATACTTTTGCCCATATTCAAGATATTTTCACTTACTAAGATATAATTTTTTTTTGTAGTGGGGTTTTACTAAGCATGAAGCAAGAACCTTCCATCCATTGCAAGACACCATGCACACACACTCATTCATACACTATAAGTATGTATGCCAAAAGTATGTGGACACCTGACCATCACACCCATATGTGGTTCTTGCCCAGACTGTTTCCACAAAATTAGAAGCAACCAAATTCACTGGATGTCTTTATATGCTGTAGAATTATAATTTCCCTTCACTTCATCTGAGAGGCCCAAACCTGTTCCAGCAATTCCCCTGTGCACAAAACCAGCTCCATGAAGACATGGTTTGCCAAGGTTGGAGTTGAAGAACACAAGTGTCCTGCGCAGAGCCCTGACGTCAACCCCTCTGAACACCTTTGGGATAAACTGGAACGCTGACTGCACCCCAGACCTCCTCACCCAACATCACTGCCTGACCTCACTAATGTTCTTGTGGCTGAATGAGCACAAATTCCCACAGCCATGCTCCAAAATTTGGTGGAAAGCCTTCCCAGAAGAGTGCAGGTTGTTTTGTTTTTTTGGAAGTGGGAAGAAACTGGAAAACCTGGAGGAAACCCACTTGAAGAATGCCATGAGAGGAAAACATGAAACTCGAAGACAGAAAACGAAGACAGTAACCTGAGCTTAGGATCAAACCGAGGACCCAGGAGCTGGGAGTTGACAACGCTATCCACTGTCTCAGACATATTTAAGTTTCATTTAATAAAATCTCTCAATCAGCATCTGACCAGTGGAACACACTGGAACTTGATTAGTTTGGCTATAGATGGAAGATGGCTAGTAGAAGTTAGAAGACCCTCATCCTTATCCACGGGAACTAATCATCAACAGTATGGCACTCTGAGCCAACCCATTCTAATATTAGATAAAAAAAGAAAGTGAGAGTAAGATCCCAGCCAAAACCCCCCTAATGCCCACTTGCTTTGTTATACTGGGAGCAGAGGGAGAAAGCGAGCAGTTAGTCACTAAAGCAAAGTATGAAAATCGGCATGCAAATTGCAGTCCCGTGGCCGCATTGTTTGGGAGAGGCGTTATGGGCCTGCCTGTTTGTGCTGCTGACAGCGTATGGCTTTTCCCTTCTTTCTCTTGACACAGATGAGAGCCTTCATGCCTCTACTAGCATCCGGAGAATGTGCTCTCGCTGAAAATGAAAAGGTAGCTCTCCAGCTGGAGGTATTATGAGGCAAAGCAAAGTCAACAGACCGATTTAAAAAAAAATAGAAAGTGTGGTAAAAGAAATGCTGATAGTCACATGGTTGTTTAGTGACAGGTGTTTGTTAGTGAAAAGGAAGTGAGGTCCATCTTGGCTTAGGCAACTTGAAGGAAGGTTTTTAAAAAAAAAAAGATATTACAGAATACATACTTTATCGTATAATCAGGTATCAGATATTAATATATTACCAATAATTGTATATATTATTAAAATTGGGGGGCACAGTGGCTTAATGGTTAGCACATTTGTCTCACACTTGCAGGGTTTGATTCTCCTGTGTGCATGGAGCTTGCATGTTCTCCCCATGCTTCACGGTTTTCCTCCGGGTACTCCAGTTTCCTCCCCCAGTCCAAAGACGTGTTGTAGGCTGATTGGCATCTCTAAATTGTCCATAGCGTGTGAGTGTGTGTGATGAGTTGCCACCCCATCCAGGGTGTCCCCTACCTTGTGCCCCGAGTCCCCTGGGATAGTCTCCAGGCTCCCTGAGACTCTGTATAGGATAAACGGTATGGAAAATGGATGGACGGACACCATTACCTGATTTGTGCAGGTCAACAGCTATGTGTCTCTTTGGGGTTAACAGATTTTACATTTGTGTAACCTCAAAATTATACCCCAAGAAAACTGGAATCACTGTGTTTGAGCATGTGATTGGAAAAAGTTTGGTTTCAGAGAGTCTGTGCCCACTGTAGCCTCATACTCCTGTTCCTGGCTGACAGGAGTGGACCATGATGTGGTCTTCTCCTGTTGTAGACTGTCCACCTCTGATGTCTTGTGCATTCTGAGATGATTTTCTGCTCACAACGGTTGTAAAGAGTAATTATTTGAATAACCATTCTTCCTGTCACCTTGAACCAGTCTAGTCATTCTCTTCTGACCTCTCTCAACAACGAGACATTTCCACCTGCAGAACTGGATGTTTTTTGTTTTTTTCCACCATTCTGTATACACTGTACAGTCTGTTCTGCGTGAGAATCGGCGATTTTCAGAAATACTCAAACCAGCCCGTTTGACACCAGCATCCATGCTATGGTCAAGGTCACCGAGATCACATTTTTCCCCCATTCTTATGTTTGATGTGAACATTAACTGAAGTTCTTGACCTGTATCTGCATGATTTCATGGATTGTGCCATTGGCACTTGATTGGCTGATTAATACAGAAAATTAATCAACACCCTTTAACCAATCAGATTTGAGAATTCAACAGTTCTGGGGTATTCAATAGTTCTCATATAACCCTCATTAACAGCCCCCTCCACACCAGCTTGTAAAGACCTCCTTGTTCTCATGTCTTTGTTTCCTTCCAGAAAATTCCCCATCGCTTCATTGTGCCACCCAGAACACTCTCATTATTGTTGACATGGCACCCCCATGGACCTGGTCATTCGTCCATGCACACACACCTGGTGTGAGCATTGTATTAGCTACCCCCATGCACCCCCATGTGCCTGTCGAGTGTAATTAGTCTGAGATTATTTACTACAGGCCAGTGCACTGCTTGACTTGTTTTGTCTTGGCTAAACATCTGGCTTAACACTCTCACAGTGGCGATATCGCCATTCACTTTCTATCCTCAAGACACTAAGTCAGGACGAACGTAGCATTTTACTCATCCCAAAAGAATTTCCTCTTGAAAATGATTAACCAAAGACCAAAGCTAAAGGCGATGACTCACAGTGAGGGGTAAGCATTTGGCTTGGGATCTTCTTTGAAAATTATTAGAGTTATACATAAACACAAATTCTCAGATTCCACACATAACCCACCCCCATTCTACTACGCACACATTTGGACAAATTATAGTCTTGTGTATGTCTCGTGATTGCAAGATTTGGCGTTTTTGAAGTCCATATGGAGATACAGTGATTTACTGTGTCAGTGGAATGAGTGTTGCCTCCAGGGTTTATAATACAAGCCAGTCATTTCCTACTGGTGAATCACATAACTACAGAAGTGTGACAATGGGTGACAAATCAGAATCTGATTATAGTGTTATAGTAGCTATATAACAACGACATTAGATCACTAGGTCTGTGATTCACAGCACAGGAGACAGAGGTAAAAAATGATGCCTAATACTCTAACATTACTGCTTCCGCTGAACAGCCTTTCAACACACTTAGTACTGTTTGTCTTTATTCTTTTACACCTCTATATTGTAATAATTTACAATCCAGCTGTCTGGTGTCATACAGAAGCGGATGGGTTCCTTTTTTCCCCTTTTTGGTTCTCCATTCCTCTCAAGGTTTCTTCCTCGTGTTGTTTCAGCCGCTCTGGCTTGCTCTTTAGGGATCTAAATCTACATCCAGATTCCTGTAAAGCTGCTTTGTGACAACGTCTATTGTTAAAATGTATGCAAATACAATTGAATCAAATTGAAGTGAACGTAATGTGACCTTTTGCCTACATTAAACGACATTACAACTCCATGCACCCATATATTCAAATGAAAGCAGCTAAAATTAAGTGGTTTGACCTTGGAAAGCTCTTTGATTATTCAGTGGTGTAATTACAACAGAGCCGAGACCCGAAAGTGAGTTTAGACAAGCTTTTGCTTTTACACTGATCATGTGCCGATCAATACGCTTCATCGATCTGTGAAGTGTTGTGGAACAAATTTAATTCTCCCATGGGTGTCTAACACGGTCTTTATCTTAGAATCTGGGCTGGAACACCAAAACAGCTTGCAACTGCAGACATGAAACCTGAACGTAAATAATTTTACGTTCCTTTAAATGGTGAGACGCAGCAAATGGTTTTGTCTTCTGTAACAAATCTGCAAAGACGGCAGAATAATGTATTCTGGCTCATATGTCATGTAACAACCCTTAAATTGCACCATATTGACTCAAAACCTCATAACATATCAGTACAAAATACAGCCACAAGCAGTGATCTGTGGGGTCCAAGCACCATTTGTATATCATTTAATTAATCTAATGGTAATTCAGTGCGTTTTAGACATTTTCAACAAATGGTCTCCTCCAGCAGGAAGAATTAAAATATTCTGAACCACTTGGCATTCAAAATAAACACTGTCTTTCCGCTACAGCACTTTTGTTTGTAATTGAGGGTTTTTTTTAAGACTGACTTCTAAAAATGCAACAAAGTAAAGTTTATACATAGGAATAAGAATAAATACAAGTGGTAATCTGTAGGGTCTGAGCAGCCATTGCAAATATCTTGCTCAGTGGTCAGTTCTTGCCAATTTACATAGAATATGTACATAGAGTTCTAAAGAGTCTATAGATGAACATACTGTTTAAGTTTCGTAACCTGCTGAATGCCGATTAGCTGATGGCCAAGTTTATAGGTAAGCCAATCATCTTTGGAAATCTACTGATAGAACAGCAAAACAATGCAGAATACAGTAGTTCAGCTTGATCTCTCTTACATTTATGGCATTTGGCATATGCCCTTATCCAGAGCAACTTACATTTATCTCATTTATACAACTGAGGATTAAGGGCCTTGCCCAAGGGCCCAACAGTGGTAGCTTGGTAGCCCTGGGGCTTGAACTCCTGACCTTCTGATCAGTAACCCACAGCCTTTAACCACTGAGCCTCCACTGCTCTTATGTTTTCTGAAAAAAACAACAACAGGTATTTGAACTTCCAAAACAAATGACATCATCTTGAAACAGTTTTCAAAAGCTGTGAATGACATGGCGCCATGGAAACATTTAAAAGAGTGATCATCAATCATAATTGTGTGACAGCCAACATGAGGTGTAATGCTTGCTGCTCCATACACACAATCAAAGATGAAGCAGTACCGTGTGGAATTCAGCATCAAAGAGCCAAACTCCAGATCACATGAATCGCAGGCTAATATGCTGACCAGATGAGACTGTTCAGATTCAGAATACTTTCGTGTGATTTTCAGCATGACAGGATTAGAAATGACAGTGTAACCCAGACAATTCACTTTTGATCCAAAGAGGCTTCACTGAGGTGTTCTCTTGCCAGATTAAACAAAAGTGTTGTTTTAAACTTCATAGCCAAGATTAACTGGAACCAATTTTACCTTCTAAACAACCTAAACCTCAGTTTTCCATTTCTCTAACCTCATCCATCTCTCCCGCTTTCCAGCCTGACCCTCATTAGTCTCTGTAAGGCTGGTTCACACCTCATTGCCACTTCTATTCATTCCTGTATTTGGCGATAAACCCCCTTTAGTAGGTCAGTGGGACCCTTTTTGGTCTGCCTGCTTGCATCCCCTAAAGAATAAAACTCTGGTTAATGGACAATTAGTTAGATTTATTCCTAGGCTCCGCCATTCGACATAATAAGCTGCAGGAACCACTTCCTCTTCTTAGAAAATGCTCCTTTTGGGCCTGTCAAGCTTCTGGTCACGTGTTAAGGGGGGTTGCTGTCAGTTTGTGTGTTATCACAATACGGTTTTTTTGTTGTTGTTTTTTTTTTTACAATTCTTTACACCTTTAGGGAACAATAAAGTTTAAATAATCGAGTGTCTTGAGTGGAAATCCCTGCGTTTCTGTTTCTGAGAACACAAGCCCCTAGGCTTTTTTTTAAAGGTGTGAGTAAAGTGCTACACAGCACATATGATGGCAGCTTGCTTCTTTCTGGTTTTACGGTGTTGTCTGGAAGGGTAAATTGATGTCAACTGAGGTTTAATTGGATTGAGAGTGCCAAACCGGAAAACCGTGACATCACGAAAAGCGTGGAAAACAAATAAATAATGTTGAAGTGAGAAAAACAACTTGTTTTTCCATGACTCTATCTGTTTTGCGGGTGGGCTTCATACTTGCTGTTTAATGACTTGTTGTAAGAGTGTTTTTAGCATTAAACACACCATTTGTTTGATATAAAATTCCCCAAATCCATTATTAACAGGGGGCAATTTGTTCAAATGCTGTTTGGACTGTTTGTAAGGTAGGTTTAATAGCTTTTAGTACTTTTATGATGTAAACACAGGGAATAGCCTTGTTCATCTGAAAAGGAAGCAGGGCAACACATAGCGAATAGTGAATAATTTCACTGTAATCGTCATCAGCATGGCATCTTATTTAAAATGTCCATATCTATTAATTACAATATCGCATTCCTCCCACTTGTGTATGCTGGCAAGGTCATCTCAATCCCATTTCCTAATGACAATATGCAGCTTTGAATGCTACTGCCAAATATTCTGCACCCATTTGACTTTTGGCAAAGCAAACATCTGGAAGGACAAACTACAGCATGTTGTAAGTGCTCCTGAGAAACTCCACCATCATTTGAAGATATTCACAAATCCAGGGATTTAAAAAAGAAAAAGGCATTACAGCTATGTGATTTCAAAGCTAGGTCTGTCTGAATAAACAATCTTTACTGTGTCATCCATTTTAATCCAGATTCCCAGGCATAGAGGACTGAGAACTCATAGCAGGCTAGCTGTGTAATTAAAATGACAAAATGAAGAGTTCTCATACCAAAATGGAGAGCAGCAAATGATTAAAGCTTCTTGACGGCTCAGTCTATGATTGCAAACTACATCCATGTTTGGGGTCAAGCCAGGTCTGATTGGTGTCTGAAGCAAAAATGGGGCTACATCTCCTGGAAATCTGACCCGGCTTTGTTGACTTGACCCTCTTCCTGTAAATGTCTAACAGGGTTGGAGACACATGTAGGTTTTAAGCCTTTAAGTTTAAACTTTATATTCTTAAGTCTTACACATGTGGGTTCTGTTCTGTTTGTTAGAGTATATACTGTATGTGTTTTTGTCTGTACCCAGTAGGCTCATTCTTATGTTGTTGATGTTGTTGTGTTTTTTAAAATCCATTACCTGGGGGCTTAGTGGTTAGCATTGTGCCTTAGTGGTTGGCATGTTTGCCTCGCACCTTCGCGGTTGGGCGTTCGATTCCCGTGTCTGCCCCGTGTGCATGGAGCTTGCATGCTACGGGTACTCCAGTTTCCTCCCCCAGTCCAAAGACATGTGTTGTAGGCTGATTGACGTCTCTAAATTGTCCATAGCGTGTGAGTGTGTGTGATGAGTTGCCGCCCCGTCCAGGGTGTCCCCTGCCTTGTGCCCCGAGTCCCCTGGTATAGGCTCCAGGCTCCCCGCGACCCTGTATAGGACAAGCGGTATGGAAGATGGATGGATGGAATCCATTACCTGATTTGTGCGGGTCAACAGCTACGTGTCTCTTTGGGGTTAACAGATTTTACATTTGTGTAACCTCAAAATTATAGCCCAAGAAAACTGGAATCAAAGCCAACAACTGTGATTCTGGAGGCTTAAACCAACTTGTGACACAGTGCGAAGTGCTCATCGGCAGCCGATTTAGCCACTGTGACCAAAGTCGTCTGATGACAAAGTTCAGAATTTTGCTGCTACGACGTTTGTCTAAAATCTACCAGTAGGAGAACATAGGATTACGCAAAACTCACAGTCCAACCACAAATACACAAGTGAAATGTGCTAACGAACACAAAAAAAATCTTTATTACTTCAAGCTCACTTTGTCTCTTTATGCATCATCACACTGATTAAAGACGTAAGCATAGACGTAATCACAGGTCTATCGTCAGAGGATCTTCATCGTACAATGTGACATGAAGAACACCTTATTGCTGTAATTGCACAGTCTAAAACCAGAGTTAGAGGGGGAAAAATTCTTGACACATTGGTTTATAAAAAGAGAATGCATTAGAAAGAAAGTAAGTAATATGTTTCCTGTCTTGAGTGTTTGATTGTTTGGGGACAATTTGAATCATTGTGTATAATCAGTTGAGGTAATTTTCATGAATTGTGCCAATAACTTTGGAGTTGACTGTAGGTAAGCGAGTAAAGAAACAAGCAAGCAAACAAACAGATACCCATTACTGCGTCTTTTTTTCTATTTCTATTATTTTATTTATTTTTGCACACTGTTAACATATCACTGTGATTCAATGTAGCTGAATAATTTGCACTGTGGTTTATAATAGCTGTGCACCACAAAGGTACTATCTGTATCTCTATTTGTTTACTCCAGATATTTGTATCTGTATCTGTATTCGGATTTAAAAACCCAAAGTGGGTGTGGCCTAAACAGAAACCCACCACTGGAAATCTAGAAAAAAAACAAAAACCCTAGAGGTAGAAAAACCAGTACTGTTAGCATGGTTTGCGAACTCTGGTTCTGAGATTTCCTCAGAGATTCGCATGGGACTATTTATTTATTTATTTTTTATCTGACTGCACAATTTTTTCTAACAAATTTAGTTGGCTCTATTTCCAAAATATAAACAAACTAGAAGCTTCATTTAAACCATCGTGACCCAGACTAGGCAGCTACTAAGGACCTGCTCATTTGTGCCGCGTGAAAATAAAAACCTCCCGCATGTGTGACTTTTTTGGATCCCAATCCCAATGCACACCTCTATTCTCAACCAGATGGCACGTGAACCTTTCTAACGAGTTTTCTGAAGAAAAAAAAAAGAAGATGCGATTCATATCTGTATTTGTATCCATTTATAATGGTGCCTCCTTGTAAGTGGTATTTTGTGAGTTGTAATGACGTCATTTCCCACCTCGGCACGTTCAATCTGCGGAGTGGGAAAAAAAACCCCAACATGGCCACTTCCACGAAAGTGTGTCTTTTGTTAGCTCTGTCAGAGCACGTAAAGCTCTGATGCGATGGGACAGCATCTCAAATGTTGTTTATGTCATTCTGAAATGTTTGAGCCCATTTGTCTCTCACCTCCAGGGTTGGGGGTTCGATTCCTGCCACTGCCCTGTGTGTGAAGTTTGCATGTTCTCCCCATGCTGCAGGGGTTTCCTCCAGGTACTCCGGTTTCCTCCCCCAGTCCAAAGACATGCTGATTGGCATTTCTGGAGTATGAATGGGTGTGTGATTGTGCCCTGTAATGGACTGGCACCCTGTCCAGGGTGTGCCGCATGCTCACTGAGATAGGCTCCAGGTTCCCTACAACCCTGAAGGATAAGAGGTATAGAAGATTGAACACATGGAATGGAAACGGTGTCTTTAACCGCAAACATTTTATAAATGCATATATTCAAATTTTTCTGCACAAGTTAAATTCGCAACTTTGGTGGAAACATAGGCATATTGATGATTACCTTCTGAAAACAGCGATTAGTATGGTCAGTGTGTTATAGATGTAACCCAGTAGGCCTACTGTATCTGTTTATTAATTGACCTAAAGCCAGTTGTTGCTGTACTGTACTGCAAAATATGACTCACAGCTCACACAAACAGGCAGAAAACTACAATCCCACAATGCACCTCCCGGGCCGGTGGAGAAGCGCTGGGGTGCTGCGAGTACAGGGGGGCGGCGGTTGAGGTTTTTTTTTTTTTTTTGGGGGGGAGG
>JANDJT010000190.1:4212020-4230209 GCA_024331685.1 Stegophilus panzeri | reverse complement strand
AGGTGTATAGGTTTTTAAATCAAAGCCATGCAAAAAAAAAAAAGGGGGGGGGGGGCGGTTGGGGGTATAGAGCGCGTGCGTGCATGCGCGCGTATGTCTATGCGTTTGTGCGTGCGTGCGTGCGTCCGCGTGCGCTAGTTTCTTCCAGCGTCGTAGCGGAGCCGCACGCGCGACTCTGGAATCTCCTCCTTCCTTCCTTCCTTCTTTCCCCCCTCTTTTTTTTGGAGCTTCACACCGCGGTGGGGGAGGAACGCATACAGGAGGAAAGTAAAGCAAGCGAGAGAGAGAAATATTACTCCGGGATGCGAACGTAAGAGTTTTTCGCTTTCTCAGTCTCTCCGGACGCGGAAAAGAAAAAGAAGAAGAAGAAGGAAAAAAAAAGAACACCACCAGAGTTTGACTTTCTTTCTTTTTCTTTAAATGTTTTGTATCTGTTCCGTAGTTTTAACTGGATACTTTGAAGGGGATTTACGATCAAAGAAGCGGTAACAGTTTTTTTTTTTCTTTCTTTCCTTCTCCTCCTTTTCTCTCGCGGAGAGTAAACCGCGTCCAGAGAGGGGAAAAAAAAGAAGGAAAGAAAAAGAAAGGAGGAAGAAAAAAAAAAAAATCACGGGTGGAATTCTCAGCAGTGGAAAGGTAGCCTGTAACCTGGCGTTAAGACTCCTGTATCGGAAATCTTAAACCAGTCCCTAAATCCAAACTCGTACACGCTTGGATTTGGATTTGCGATAACATTTTGTTGCGCTTCTGCTGTCCCAAAGTGAGCGACAAACACAACACACCTTTTTTGTTTTGTTGTTGTTGGTTTTTTTTAACCACACCCCCCTTTTTTTTTTTGTTTTTTTTTGTTTTTTTTTCCCCCCTCTTTTTTTTTTTTTTTTTTTTTTTTTTTTTTTTAAATTTTTTAATTTTTTTTTTAATCTGTAGAGCCGAATAGAGAACGAAAGATAATACGGAAATAAATAACCTAACTTTCTTCTTTTAACTATCTTCTACAACGCCTGGAGAAGAAGAAACATTACCTCAGAGGGAAAGGTGAGTACCTCAGGCGACATGTTTAAGTTCATTAAATGCGCTGTGTGTGTGTGTGTGTGTGTGTGTGTGTGTGTGTTTTTAATGTATTTAATTACTATTATTTAGTGAAGTTTTCATGTCAGAGAGAAATTATCAGTGCATAAAACAGCCTAACTTTCATGAGGTGTTTTTGTGAAGTAGAAAGAATTGACAGGAGAGATTGAGCAGGCTGCTGTTTGTGTTTATCTCATATCCTTTCTTTGTGTAGTTTACCTCAGACCCAAAAGAATACACTGGGCTAATTTTCATCTTTAAAAATAAATAAATAAATAATAATTAAAAATTGCCACCTCATGCTGTAGTTCTATAATGTGTGTGTGTGTGTGTGTGTGTGTGTGTGTGTGTGTGTTTTTTGTTGTTTGTTTTTTAATGGTAGGACTAATATGCAAAGCTTTTACAGCTATATATTGTCATGTTGCATCAACATCAAATGTAGGTACTTTTTTAAAATAAGTGGGGGCAAAAACTTTTGGAACTACGATTTTTTTTTTTTTTTTTTTTTTTTTTTTTTTTTAAAAAACACCCCCCCCAAGTAAAATCTTTTCCATCCTCACCCCATTGTGCATCATTTTGATTTCAGTTATAAAGAGTGAAGCACTGTGTGTGTTACAAGTTGATCAACATGTTGCACTGATGATGATGATGATGATGATGATGATGATCTCCATAATGGCATTCATGATGTTCGTGCCGAGAACTTCATACAGAGTTTCTTGCTTGTCTCTCTTGTTCTAACATTACTTTCTGGATTGTTCTGTAGCAAGGCTCTCTTATGGTTCTGAATATTGAACTAAAGTTGTGTTCGTTTTCTATTTATTACAGCGCCATGATTCATTCCATTTCCTCCTCGTTGTATCGTTTGCCAAAAACGTGCAAGGCTGTGATGAACTGTTTCAAGTCTTGGATCTGTTTTCATGCATCCGATGACAGGAGTTTATGATACAGATGTAGTGCCGTTGCACTGTTTAATTCGAGTTTCGTAGCTTTCTTGTTTGACGACATAATCACAGGTCGTGATCTCGCCATCCAGATAATTCCTGCTCTTTTAACACCTGTTATTTTTTTAATATTAAATTCTGGACCGGTTTTGTATTATTGAGAGCTTCTCGTCTATCTGCTTTATTTGTGACGGCTACAGAGACGCCGCCGTGTTTCTTTGAAGGCCTGCAGAGACTTGTACACTTCCACATGTCACACAAAACCCAACCTGTAATTCATGTCCATCCCATTTCGGATTATTCTGTCGAAGGCTCTGCATTTTCAAACTACTAGACCTCCCTCCCATCTCCCATATGTACCCACATATACCCAGTCATTACCACACACACACACAGTCATCTCTTATTTCCATTTCAGCATCCAGAAAAACTCTGGCTGCTGACGAGCGTCCATTGAAATTCGCAGTAAAAGCGTTCACGGTCAATTTCCACCTTGTTCCTGGGAAGCAAAGCAGCTTGAATGCCCCGTGTAGGATGCGCAGACTTGCTCTCAATGTAATGCAAAGCAGGACTGAAAATATACATCTTCGCATTATTTACGCCACTGCATTGTTGAAGTCTCGATTCTGATTGGCCAGAAGGTGTTGATTTTATTTTTCCATGGCTGAAACTTTGACAGTAGTTCTGGCTGTAATGCAAACCCCAATATATTCATGCGCTTGTTTTAATACATTCCTTCATTTGTAAGGCGAAGTTTTCTGTCAGGTTATTTAATCCTGACGTTTATGGAAGGAGTCTCCAATGTCAGAGCTTCGCAACAGTCTAAGACTTCGCACTTTCTGGTTGGATAACAATCTGGGGGTGGGGAAGAGAGTCTATCGAACGAGTGTTTGATTATAGGTACTATTTATAGGTGACTTATAATGTGATAAACATGATACAATGGACTAACTTGTGTCGCAGAGTTTCACAACTTTTAAATGTAGCTATAAATGGATAGAAAAGTATGTTGTGTCGTTCATTAATAAATAGGAATGGTAAATGCTGTATTGTAAATGAAATAAAACAATCCAAGCTGTGCTGTTATGGGAAAATAAGCAGCTTTGGGGTTGTAGCAGTAATCTAGCTTTGTGTCAAGCAACCATTGATTATTTTCCAATAACGGAAAAAATGGAGGCTGACTACGTTCCCAACCAAGAACCATTGGTGTCCAAACTAGTTGTTTTTTTTTAACATTAGACGTATGTGTCACTTTATCTGAGGGTTTTAAATCACAGAGGCCAGATCAAATGTTTGTAATATCTGGTGTTTTTAATGACCTCCAATTATAAGATGACGACGACGACGACGACTTCTTTTTTTTTCTCCCCCCCCCCCCCAACCCCCATTCGTACGTTGTTTTGTTTTTGTTTTTTTGTTTTTTCCCCTTGACCTTTGAGATGGAGAACTGGAGCAGACCTTGTAAAAACACAGCCGTTTAAGGCCATAATTACGTCAATTAGTGAAATTGGAGGGCAGATCGCTGCTGCACTAGCTGGTCCTGCAGGATTTGGCCGGCGTTTCTTCGGCGGCGCCTTCAAAGCGGGTCAGAAGTTCAGAGGCGCTGCAATGAAACAGCGCTCTTAACCTGGAAAGGCTTACTGAGAAAAGTCTAGCTCCGCTGCCTTTTTTTTTTCAAAGAAGAATTAGGACAATGGCAGTATATAATTAAATGCCATCCGTCATAGCCACCTTCTTTGTTTACATTCATAGCAGAAATTCAGCAGACGGGTGTATTAAAGACGGCGTAGTAGCAGGTCTTGCAGCAGTGTCGAACTAGCCGTGGGCATTTCGTAGAAACCGTTCGAGTGCAGAACAAGCAACATCAGCCTTGTGCAAGCTTTACTCATAGTTGGGAAACACTTTGGTGAAATATGTAGATGTTCTTCATACTTTTTACATGAATCTTATTAGAAAGCGGTCAGAAGTTTAGCTTCCTTCGAACTTTAAATAATATAAAGCCACATGCTGTTCAACACGCAGGCTTGATCAGAGGAATTTAGAGGTGGCATTTGTCCTCCTGAGATGTTCTGAAGAACAAGGAAAGCTGTCTTCGAAGGGTCGCTGGAAGAAGGCAATCCCATAAATCTGTTCACCAAATCAGAGGTCTGTGAAAAACGGCCAGCAGTAAAGTGACCGCATGATGGTTAAATTGCGTTTACTCAGTTCTGAGTAATGCACATTATTTCCGATGCGCTAAAGTTACAAATCTGATCGGTCGGCTCGAACGGTTCCTCAGACCAATCTAATGTCACGTGCGGTCCAGTGTCTCTTCAGTTCCCCGCTCGCAACTTTAAATCCTACCTGTTTGACGCACAAAAATCTTGTCCTATTGTATACGACCTCAGTCAATGTGTTTCGAGACCTTGCATAGAAAAATAAAGCTTGGAAGAAAGTAGCTGAGTGAGTATACATAGCTAGTACATTTTAGCTTGCTTTGCTAATCCACCGGACGTCGAGTGTGAGCCCTTACAAGAGACAATCTATAATGGCGCAACAGAAAAGCAATCGCCCTGTTGTTGGGAGAATGTTAGTTTGAGTAACAGTGAAATTGGCCATGCTGTTTGGGTGGGAGGGGTAGCATGCTCTCTGTCCCCTGTCAGTCAGATAGCACTTTCCAGCAGGTGTGTTACACTGCCATTTGATGCAGCAGGAAGCATGTACTAGCCAGCCCGAAGAGAAAAACTAAGAGGGACACAAGCAACTTGTCGCTTACTATTGGGAACATTAGGTTATGGTTTGGCTGGGAGTCCAAGACCGCATATTTTGCTCTCCTCTCTGGGTGGGAAGGACCTCCTATACTGTCGATCGTAGCACTAGCCGGTCACAATGACTGATTTTCGTGTTAGTGCTCTCCTCCAAGCGTGATCAGCTGCCGTGTGGCGTTGCACTTACTGACTGGCTTCGTGCTCCACTCGCTTGGTCCATGGCTGTATCTGTCAGATCTTCTACGCTGAGATTCCGAGGATGAAAGCGGCATTCCCACCGGACATTCTTTTGGGTGGAACCGCGCAACGGGAGTGTGTGGTAGTGTGGGGCGGGAATGATCCACCCTCTAATTTCTGGGGCTGCCTGAAAAAGCAGCAGCCAGCAACCCTTTAAAAATACGTCCACCTCTTCAGAACAGCCCTGCTATCACTGGGGCTTTGTTTTTGTTTGTTAGTTTCAGCACGTAAAAAGCTGGCACTCTGTGTGACCTATAGGCGCAGCCTGAAGTTTGGATATTAAGCAAATGCAACGCATGGCGAAGTGTGCGCAGTACTGGAGTGGCAGAATAACTTATTTGAATATCACGAGTAGCTTTACAAGCAAATCAGTTACGCACAAGGTGGAAGGAAAGCGAAAGTCGAAACCATTTCCAGCCTTACACCGCAAGCGCAGTCGCCTCGACTTTACTGCTGCCGGACACTTTGGGGGGGGGGCTAGCGTTACGCTCGGCTAGCAGGCGGCGATAATGAGGGTGTGTGCGCCTTGCCCCCGTTCCCGTCCGCCGATCACAGCGAGACAACATCCTGGGCTCCGTTTAATTAGGGGTCCAACCACTCTGCTTTTCACTCTTCCGCTCCACTCCTGCTTCAGCGTGCGCATTAATGAATAGCTAGGTCTGTTCCACAGCTTGCAAGAGTTGCCACTTGTTTGTTTACACGGAGTAACAGGAAACCCCGAACAGCGCTCGTTAAGATCGTTTTCTGTTTTCTCCGGCACGGGGGTCAGCAACTGAGCAACCAAAACAGCGCTGTTTTGATATATGGAAAGTTGCCACTAAATTGAAGCTACAAGTATGTGTTCAGTTGTAATGTAAGGGAGTGTGTTGGAACTAATAAAGAAATAATAAATTAAAAAAAACCCTGTTCTCTCTGGAATCACAGAATAGCTGCACACGTTATATTTCGGTCTGAACGCTTTAGGAGAGACGTGAGACTGGTTTGAAATATTCACGTCTGACTATTCGAGCTTTCGGGACGTTTGGTCTGTGTAGAAGCACAGCGAGAATCTCTCTTGAAGCGTCGGGTTTATTGCTCACGTTCCGTAACTCCGAGTTCAACATGTTCATGTAGGAAATATGGTATTAGTATAACGGCACATTTGTTTTGGAGAGGGAAAAACTTGTTTTCCGACACGCATCAGACTTCACGGTCAAACTGCTGTCTGTCCGTCCCTTTGCAGTACTGTGTGTGTGTGAGTGTGTGTTTGGCTGAGATGGTGTGAACGTGCCTGGCTGTAAGCTCTTCTCACTTCCGAGTGTCTGGCAGCAGGCGGGAGCTGCTGGAAAGGAAGCTCATTCTCTGATTTACACACACACACACTTTCCTGTAGGGACCATCCCTCTACCCGATCCCATTTTCTCTCTCTCTCTCTCTCTCTCTCTCTCTCTCTCTAGGCTGCTGTGTTCAGTCGTTTGACCCTCAGGCTCACAGGGGGCGCATTGGTGAACTCCGTAGGGTGCCAGTATTTTCCCTTCTTCCTTCATTCTCCTGCAGTCGTAGCATTTGTTCACCAGCATTGTCCTTCCAGTCCCAGCGCGGAGCAGCTGGAAAGGTGACGAAATCCCCAACGGAGGGATTTGCATGAACTCCAAGGCAGTGATTAATACACAAATGACTTTTGCCGCATACAAAATCGGGGGTTTAGTCTCGAGAGTAATTTGGCATCGCTTAAAGGGCAACACGAGATTTTCAGCTGCCTTAAAGTGTGATCACTTCTTTGCACAGTACAACTCCCAGAACAAATCCCCCCCCCCTCCTCCAAGCTAATGAGTGTGTTTGTATAAGAGTGAGTAACATTTGGTGAATGAGCTCCAGGAATCAATAGGACAAATGGTGTGTTGGGTTCATGCGGGGATGAGATGCACTCTAGCATGTCTGTCTGTCCGTCTGTTTTAGGGCTCTCCACTCTTTTCCGTCTGCTCATGGGAAACTGTGATGTTCATCTTTTCTTCCCCCTAAATAAACGTTTCTGAGTTTGCTCTTTTCTCCATCCGAGTGTTATATGAAACGTTAACTGTTCCTTTAAATTGTAAGCTAAAATAATCTATTCTGATTGGTACAGCTGACACTTCAGGTCATCTAAACCTAAGAATAAACCTGTTTAAAACCATGCGCATATTGTCGATACTGCGAAGTTGGAGATGTTTATTTAACACGTGCGGAAGGAGTCTCCAGTGTTAGAGCTTCGTTATGATAAGTTTTTCAACACGGGGGGTCTTCAGGACAGACGGGTTTGCGCTTCGCACCTTCCTTTTAACGTCATGAGAGTGAAAAGGGAGAGGCTGGAGAGTGATGGAGCTTTTTATAGCTGCTATAATGTAATAAATAAATAAATAAGAGGAACTCATTTGTTTTGGGGAAATGTCACAACATTAAATATAACTAAAAAAGGATTAAAAAAAAAAAAAAAAAAGTATGCTGTGTATGTATGTTGAAATTGTTGGCAGATTCATAAAACACTTCAGGGTGTGTTGTTACTTCATGGTGGTAACAGGAACTCTGCTCCATGCTGTGGATTATTTGCTAATACAGCATGCCCATAACCCCCAAAGCCCCCCCCCTGCAGATGTGTTATGCTCCTTACTTCACATGCAGTTTAGCGTGTCTTAGTTTTACTTAGACATAACAGCTTGTCTCTTCAGCTTCCACGGTGCCAGCAAGTGAAAGATTTAATTGGGAAAATGTCCAGTCCTTTTTCTTATCATCATATATGAATGTCAGCGAATCAGAGTGCGAACGAGCAAGGCTGGAATCCTCGAGCGGGGGATGCTGAGGGACGCTGAGGGACGTGCTGTGCTGTAGCCACATAGCAAGAGTTTGTTTTCGCCGGGGCGAAGGTGGGACACTAGGTTGTTTTTTTTTTTTGTTGTTTTTTTTTATCATGCTGTAAATGCTCAGTCACTCTGCTGCATGAAGTTCTCAGCTGCACGGTTAAAGCAGCATTGCTGTTTCCGAAACAGTGGTTTTGGATCTTGCTGGAATTCGAGGCCTGTGGTTGTTGTCTTGGCTTCTGGCCCGGTCTGAAAAATGTTGGCAGATTGAAGGATTTTTTTTCCTCACTCGCACAATGGCGTAGATTTAAAACATTTTTTTTTAAAAATCCATGTTTAATGCGCCTTTAAGCTGTTAGATTAAAAATGCAGTTCTCCTAGAGTGTCTAATAACGTGTTTGTGTTTGTGTGTGTGTGTGTGTTTGTGTTTATGTGTGTGTGTGGGTTAGAACCGATGTCCTAGCTGTGTGTATGGAGAGCTGCGCCAGGCAACGAGCTCTGCTGTAGAGGAGCATGATGAAGAACACAATGAAGGTCATGCTGCTGCTGTTCTCGGTTCTTCTAGCCCAGCCTCTGCAGGGCCACAGCAGGCCGGCCAGCCCAGAGCAAGGTGAGAAACTTCTTTTTTTTTTTTTTTCTTCTTCTTCTTCTTTAACCTCCTATACACATGCTTTTCTTGGTCACATTCACATAGTGTTCTTGCACCTTTGGAAAGCTGTCCACGGTCAAACAAACCATTTAACTAAATGACTACTATAAAATCTAAATGACCGACTAAAGCCTTATTTAAACGTTCGGTTTGGAAAGTTTTCTGAACAGTTGGCAGAATTGCGCCAAGGATTTCCGACACGTTTAGGTCATTTTGGAGAGGTCTTTACAAGTCTGGCTTTGGGTTGTTGTTTTTTTTTTCCCCCACAAAGCCAAACACACAGTGCTGATGAGCACTTTCTTGTATTCCTGAATATATTCAGTTTATTAGATTATCAGCACAGGAAAGAAACAGACGACACCATAGCAATGCAACCCAGCAAACCACTGGGTTGTGATTTAGTAGTCTAGTTTTTTTTTTGTTTTTTTTTTATTTATTTATTTATTTATTTTTAAAGCTGACTACTAAAAAAAAAATCAGCCATGCATGAGCTGCTTAAAATACATAGGACATTTGTCAGTAGCAGAGTCGAGTAGCGCAGTCGAGTAGCGAGCCATTAGTGGTTGTTCAAATCTAATACCGTTTTTAGGTTCCAAGAGCATTACTGTTCTAGTGAATCAAAGAGTGAGTCGTATTGTGAGTTGAATAGTGAGTCACATAGCGAACCGGTAGTGGAGTTCATATCTAATACTTTTTAGGCTCCAAGAGCCATGTCCTTGTGAATCGAACGATGAGTCACCAATGGGAGTTCAAATAGCATTATTCGTGTTGGTGAGTCGAATAGCAAGCCACTAATGTGAAGTGCATCTCTGGAACTCATTTTCAAGTTCAAAGAGCATCATTTGTCCATTAGTGCGTCAAATTAGCGAATCAAAGAGTGAGCCACTAGTAGATGTTCAGATCTAATATGCTGTTTAGGTTCAGAGCGCATAATTCATGCGTTAGCGAGTCGAGTAACAAGTCACCGAGTCAGATAACCCTAGCCACTAGTGGAAGTTCACATCTAGTATTCATTCGCCAGTTCAAAGAGCATGATTCGTGTGTTTTGTGCTTTTCCAAAACAAGTTTGAAGGCCTGTGTGGAGACATAAACAAGGAGCAGGTTTAGCTTCAAACCTGACACACAGATGGTGCTAGAGAAGAGAAAGAGGGAGGGGGAGTGCGAGAGAGAGAGAGAGAGAGAGAGAGAGCGCGCGCGCGCAAGCGAGCACACCATGAAATGAAATCCTGAAAAATGTGTCTCTTGGAGACATTCCACTGGTGAGGGCTGCTGTCTCGCTCACAGGTTTAAACGTGCTCCACCTTTGCACTTCTGGTTGGGGAAATCCAGTGTGGCCTGGGGCACGACAAACACCACACATTACTATTCCCATGTTATGATAGAGTTGCTGTATTTCTATCTATCTATCTATCTATCTATCTATCTATCTATCTACCATCTTCCATTTGGCTTTAAATCGACCAGTTTAGGGTTAAACTAGGGAGTCAGTATACAAGGGCGTATAGTTGCTGCCATCTCTAGCCTCCAGGTACACAAAAATATCTCTCCCCCCCTTCATCTTTTTGTCTCTCTATACTCCTTTTGTAATGAAAAGGTATTTGTTGTCAAGGGAAGACTCGACTACCAGGGAAGCTATAAATTACTGCATTTTTTTTTTTTTAAAGGAGGAGAGGAGACAGCGAGCACTCCACCCTGTGGCGTTATTCCACAGTGGAGATCGTATTTCTGGGAAAGAGAGCCCAGTTTTCATTCTGATACGCGGCACAGAGATATACGAATAAGCGAGGCCTAGATGTATCATCTAAACACACGGAGGACATTTCAGGAAGTCCAGGTGGGGTTAATGCTGGGTCAGCCAACAAGGAAATAAAACCTAAAATATTCAGACAGCGGGTTCTTGCGCGTTTAACGGCGTCTTGCTCAAGAGGCTCGCCGATTTGACCAGCACCTTGAGGGATTCCAAAAAGTGACGAGAGGAACGAGGGAGTAGAACAGATAGAAGAAGAGTCTGAATGTGACGGATTAGCTTTTAACCTTCTCTGCCATTCCATCACCAAATGTTCAGGCGTACTCCGGGGGCCCTCTGCTCCCTTTTTCCTCTCTTCTCCTCCCTTCTTCCTCCCGTCACGGTAAATGGCAGACTCTTCCACCCCCCCCTTTGCTGTGGAGTGAATGATAGTTTCAGCTGTCGACGAGTGGCCTGACGCGCCGGCATTTGTGCGGTTTGTCCACCTCCTCCCCAGGAAAAAACAAACGAAACCAAACACTAGGACCTCAGCAAGTGCCGTTCAAATACCATCTTAAAGCAATCAGCAGTTGTAATCCTAGCAGCCTGTGTTTTTCATTTCCTTTGGGCTTTTCTGTTTTGACAATAAATGGAAAATCTCCAGAAAATCTGTTTATTTCTATCATCATGTCTGTATTAGAGGAATTCACTTCCTGATTTGAATTTACGAGATTCCGTTTTTTTTTTTTTTTTTTCTTCTTGTTTTTTTTGTATTAATTCTCCGTTATGCTTACAGGAAGTGTTTACATTTGTAGAGGAAGTTTGGTGTCATGCTGAGGATCAATCTCCTATAGATTCCTTTGAATCTCAGCTTACTCCTTATGAGACTAGGAGTCAGTAACTGATTTGAAATACCGAAAAAAACTGTTTTGATTTTGACAAAGGTAATAAAAGCGCAGCTTTTCAACAGTTGCACTCTGCTGTTAGTTATTTTGTGCGATGTATGTCAACAAGCGTTTTCGCCAAAGTCAGTGTTTCCTAAACATCCAAGAACGCCCAGGTTTTTTTTTTTGGTTCCCCCCCCCGTTCTCGACTCACTTCCAAAACAACTGTATGAGGTCTTCAGTTTTTCCTGGTGGTTTAGGAGCTAAGAAAGGGCATAATTGTGTGGACGCCGGCTTAAATCGAGTTCCCTGCAGGACAAAGAGTAGAATTGAGAGCTAGTAACGAGAAGCCTGCTTGAAAAAGCTTACCTCCTCAGTCCGTACAGGATTTCACTGAGTTTTTTTATTTATTTATTTATTTTTTACATTTTTATTTAAATTTGAGATTGTCGAGGCCAAAAATACTTTATTTTGCTACACCTTTTTTTTCTTCCAAATTTGTGATGCAACTTGCAGAATTTTTTTGCCCTCTTTTGTGGAAAAAATCCCAAATTGGCTAAACTACAATCGCATGAAATCGTTTTGCACGGCCTTTCGGAGTGATCTTTGTTGTTAAACGAGACGTGTTCGTTGTACTCATGTTCGTCGCACGTGAATCGAAGAGGGCTTCACGTGACGTCGCATGACGCGTCTTGGAAAAATTGCAAGCTCCTCCGAATATCACACAGTTCACTTGATTTTGCTTTCATTTCTGCGTTCGGAAAAATTTCCGCGATCGCAAAATTACGCAAAATCGTAACTCTCCGACCTCTCACTAGAGACGGGGGAAAAAACAAACCGAAACAGAGAGAAACGCCCTCTCGGCTTGGAACTACTACACTGGAAGTCAGGAAGGGGTATTCAACCTCAAGTTAAGCACATGATGTTATATCAACAAGGCTGGTATTCTAGGTTCTCAACCATGGGGTCGTGTTCCGACGTGGAGTCAAGCATGGAAAACTGATGCCTGTTTTGGCAGGGCTTTATGGAAATGTGTGTGTGTGTGTGTGTGTGTGTGTGTGGGGCTCATCCATGTTTGTGCAGAGCAACCTGCTTACATTCCTTTCCACTATTCCCCCTTTATTTGGAATTATCCCTCTCTCTCTCTCTCTCTTTCTCTCTCTCTCTCTCTCTCTAATACACACACTCGCTCAGCCTCTGTGGAGATGGGGACGGGTGGAGACTGAGGGAACAATAAGTGTGATTCAGCGGGACAGGCTGATCTCACCCCCACTCCCCTTTTCACTCCCTGTGTGTGTGTGTGTGTGTGTGCTGGTGCGTGCTTGGGTTGTGATTGTTTGTAGAACTGCAGCCATTGTGAACAAATGTCATTAGCATCTATGGCTTGATGGAGGCCCACATGAGAGCGGTGTGTGAGCGGGGGGCTGGGAGAGCATTCACCCCCATTTGCTTATTCCCTCCCGATGAGAAGAGCTCTCCACCAATCAGAGCAGGAGATAGGAGGACCTGTGGCGATAATCAGATTTTTGATAATGAAAAATCTGATCACTTGCTTCGAGTCTTGTTTCATGGCTTGCTGTTGTGGCTGTAAAGAAAAGAACCAGGACACGTCATGGGAGAGAATCATTTCGGGTGAATCGAAAGCGTAGCGGATCAGTAGTGAATTGAACTTGTCGTATTGTATCTTCTGAAAGATGGAGTTTCACACCCTTACTACCGAAGCCAGTAATTAACGTGGTCCAGTCCATCACTAGAATCCAATAAGAGAAAGCTCTCTATTTCGTGCTATCTCAGTTTAAACATGTCACCAGTCCTCTGTTCTTCCCTCCGTCGTTCAACCACAAGTGCGGCTTCCTAAAGGAAATCCCAGCGCTCGTTCTCTTTGTTCTATTGCTTCCTATTCGGACAGCAATCAAGCCTCTAAGGCCGAAAGCGCTCCGATCCAGTTGATTCGTTTCAGCCTTTACTTTGGGGGTGGTGGGACCTTCCTGTCATGATTGGATATCATCCATCATGCACGTCAAGTCAGTCGTCGAAGATGGCTTGAAGAGGGAACAAGCAGAGAGAGAGAGAGAGACCGTTCCCGGCAAGCTCCTTTCTTCACCCAGAAAATATGGCCTTTGATCCGACTTAATCCCATCGTGGAATCTGGAGGATCGGCTAAGTTGGCGAGAAGACACGCAGCTCGGAAGGGTTTAGACTTTTCCATTACAGCGCAATAATCGGTTACTGTTAGAGCTTGGATTCAGGACACAAAGTAATTGTAGAAAACACACAGTGAGTTTAAGTAATTTCCTTTCCTTTATTGGTTTAATTGGTATAGTAAACTTGGCAACATCTGTCCTCTGACACTTGTACAATATTACCTTGTTTGATATGGGTTTGTTTCTTGCGTTATTATATTTGTGTTGATATCCAGGATAGGAAGCATATCCGTTAAACCCCACTTATCCGCCGGTCGCCTGCTCGTATCGCTTCATTTATGTAGATTCGGAGCAAAGGTCAGAAGTCGACCGTATAGTTTCCTGACTCAGTAAAATGCTCGCGTCTCTGTCAGGACGAGCGGATATGGAATCGTCTCGCCCGTGTCTCTGTCAGGACGAGCGGATATGGAATCGTCTCGCCCGTGTCTCTGTCCGGACGAGCGGATATGGAATCGTCTCGCCCGTGTCTCTGTCAGGACGAGCGGATATGGAATCGTCTCGCCCGTGTCTCTGTCAGGACGAGCGGATATGGAATCGTCTCTTGCGAGGGTTCGTGTGTCCTCGGTCATTGCACGCACAGCTACTGATATTTCTATGGGGCATTTCTTGAGCACTTGGCAATTGACCCTAATAAAGAGGTCAGATGTGAGAGATGCTCATTGTGACCCTGTGATGGAAACGTGTACAGAGAAAGGAATTTGTGGCCGCTGGCAGTTGGAGTGTGTGTGTGTGTGTGTGTGTGTGTGTGTGTGTGTGTGTGTGGGGCAAAACCACGGTGGCTGGCTTCAGCAGCACTTCAAAGTGACACTGCTTTTTACTGCGACTCTTTTATGGCCTGCATGTGGCCTGGAGTATAGCATGAATGTTGACAGAGGCTTATCAACTGAAGGGAGGGAGGGGAGAAAAGGTTATTAAAAAGAAGTCGGGATGGAAGGAAATTTTTTTTAAAAAACAATGAGCTACGAAGTCAGCACGACATAATCTTTATCAGTCATTCAGCTTCAGTTCATGACTGTCTGCTCTATTTTATTATTATTATTTTTTTTCTGTCTCTGGTGTTTTTCCAAAGTGAACTTGAGCCCCCATAACCCCTCTGTTCCTGTCAGGATTAGTAGTCTGTTCAACAAGCAGGAAATACCTCAACTGGGCCTTACTGGGGTCACCATGGTTACTTTGCCCGAGAACCTGCTACTACAGGCCTCCAGACTCTCTCTTTTTCGCTCTCTCGCTCTCTCTCTCGGTCTGTCTGCTTTGCTTGCACTCACCCTTTGCGTGCTTTTGTTTGCGACGTTAATAGTCCTGACTGAGGGGGCAGGACCGTTGTATTGTCACTAGCCGGTCGGGAATTCTGCATTCGTAGGCGTGACATCGTCTTTCATCGGACTCGACCCGACATATGTCGAAAAAAAATACGAGCTCCGCAACATATCGTTAAGGGGAGAAAAAAAAAACCAGGGAAACCCTCTTTCATCGCCAACATCCTATTTGCCTAGTTTGCGTTTCCTTCATTGCCAGTTTTGCATGCGTTTTGAGGAAAAGTCAACTCGCAGTGCAAGCTCTATCCCTTTTGTAAATCATTTAACTGCTTTCAAGAGACTCAAGGCGCCGCACTTGAATATAAAAAAAAAAAAAAGTATTAAAATTACCATTTCCATGCAGAACCATTTGGCATTTGTGCTGTTCCGAGATCTCACCTTGGCCTATTGTGATTCAAGCAGGAACAATTAGCACGTGACACTATTTTACAAGTGAGACTTTTATAAGGAGCGCCGAACCAGAAGACCTCCTGCCAGGTACCCCAGCAAGGACCATTTGCCCTAGCAAACCCCCCGCCCCCCGCCACCTCACACACACACACCCACACACACATACCCAGAAGGCAGATTAACTAGCAAAGGGGGAAAAACTGTCTTGTTGGTGCGTCAGTGTTGTGTTTACCATCCTCACGAAAAGCAGAAAATCTCAGTCCTCTTCCTCTCACCATCATCAGCAGCAACAGGGGCTCAGGTGGCAGTGATACTCCCCTCCTCACACACTTCCAGCTCACAATTCAATTTGGGCTCCCGCTTATGACTGACCTGACAATTGGCTGGTGACTAATTCAAGTCGTGATCTGATTGTGCTGGATCAGAGGTTGTTTTTTTTTTTTTTTTTTTTTTTTTTTGCAGGCTGATATTCTGGAGGCAGGAAACTCGACAGTTTGGAAAAAAAAAGAAAAGATTGGGAGGATATGTAGAACAAAATTTGGAGTAGATATTTTTAGATATTTGGAGTAGAGGTCACAAGGATTATCAACGTATTGAAGTCACTGATGTGGGTGAATCTTATATATGGAACTCTCATGATGAAATAAAAGCACATAGCTCGCACTACTGCTAGTTTCCTCATGACATGTTTTGCCTAGAAATTAAGCTAGAACCTGACTATTGAATATTATTGAATATACTAGTGAATATTTCCTAAGTAGCTAGCTAGCTAGCTCTTAGACCGGACACACTGTTTCACAACTAGGAGCATTTACAGATTGAAATTTTCACGGTATGGATAATAACCTAGTCTGAAAATATCCTGGTTTTTAGAGTAAAAGACACAAGTTGTTGGGGATTATTATAAATCTATTATAAAACAGTGTCTTTTGGATATCCTTGTATATCTAACAAAAACCAAAAAAAAAAAAAAAGAAAAGTTCAAATCGTTCTTCTTTCTGAGAAAGAGAAGGACTTTCCGTTAAAATCTCCTGCGCTGTCCGTATTTATCACATCGTTGTTCTAAGGTGCAAGAAAGGTGGCGCTGTGCAGAACTTCCACATACAGTCGTTTTGTGTAGGTCTGACCAGCGAACCTAAGTTTTGATTTGCATTCGAGAGCCGTCGTGTATGCAAAAGAACGTGAAGAACGTGCCGGAGGTTTCAGATATAACGCGTTCATGACAGTAACACTGCGTAGTGGATCACGCAAAGGGTTTTCAGTGCACTCGCGTCCTCCGGGCCAGTAAACGGAAGGCGCTTTTCGTATGATTTAGAGCGTCTAGTGGAAGGGGTTTGTGAAATTTTTATGTCTAGCCAACTGTGCCAAAATAAATAAATAAATAATGTCCCGAGTGCGGTTTGAGATCATCGCGGGCTTCATCGTACTCGTGCGAAAAATTCCATCGCACCGGTTTGCTCGGAACCGTTCGGCGCTACGAGGCAAAAAAAAGTGCCGATAGTTTCCCTGTCCTCTAACTTGACCGTTTTTATCTGTGTACTTGTGTGTTGTGTGCAGTTGCCCTGTTAGAAACCGCTGTGTACACCTTGTACGAGGGAGATAAGCTGGAGTTGAAGTGTAGGAGTAAAGAAGAGCCCCAGGAGGTGAGCTGGACCAAGGACCAAGTTCTCCTCGCTGATGGGGAACACACTCATCTACGCAACGGTCAGCTGGAGATCGAGGGCGTGGAACTAGCAGACTCGGGCCTTTACGGCTGCTTTGCCCGAGGCCCTGCAGGCAACCACACGGAGTATTTTAACGTCAATGTCACGTGTAAGGAAGAGAGCTGTGAAAAGTTTTCCAGATCAAAGAAAACTTGGCCAGTTTTGTGATCTAACAAGACCTCATTTGCTGATCTTGTGTGTCTGTGTGTGTGTCTGTGTATATATTAGATGCCCTGGCTTCATCTGAAGATGACGACGACGACGACGAGTCTTCTTCAGAGGAAACGAAGCAGTCCAGCAGCCAGAAGTTACTCTCAAACAGCCAAGAGCTATCGCGTGAGTGTGCTCGTCCTCTCTGTAGACTCATAAATATCTACGCTGTAACATGAATGAACTCTGAAGCTGATTTAGTGAGCCTGTGCGATGCATTTCCACATTTTGCAGAGCTCTTCGCATGAACTTATGCAAGTAGTGGTGTAATTGTGGAACCTTGTGGACTGGTCCTCTTGGCAGTCCTGAAGTATTTCAGCAGGACATTTTACCTCAACTGCTTATAGCAGTTCTGTGGAATGCACTTTAGGTTAGAGCTGTGGGTTGATAGGGTTTCCTTCCATTTGGTGGATTAGTCTTGATGTGTTGAGGGATGTTCGTTACACGTCTTGAATCCTGTGCTGCTGCTGTTTGCTAGAGATGATGTATTGGCCACGGATTTGTGTGCTGACTGTGATTTTAATCCGTTATTTGTGACTCTTGTTATACCACGCCAATGTACAATTCTCCCTTCTGATCGTTCAGAAAGTAAAACGCTTCAGGGCGTTGCGTTCTCGGCAAATGATCGACTTCGAAGTGATAACTCTGCTTCACGACCCCAACTCGTGATTGGTTTATTTCCCTATAACGGCACGTTCCCAAGCGCGGCGATGTACGACTACGCCGAGATACGCCTCGGAAGACCGTAAACACGAAGCTGTAATCACGACTCGTCTTTTTAGTTTCACTCGCTCCTTTTTGATTTTTCAGCAACGGCTCCGGAGTGGGCTCAGCCTGATAAGATGGAGAAGAAGCTCCACGCCGTTCCAGCCAGCAGGACCGTCAGATTCCGCTGCCCGTCCATCGGTAACCCGACACCCACGCTCAAGTGGCTGAAAAACGGCAAGGAGTTTAAGAAAGACCAGCGAATAGGAGGCTTTAAGGTGAGAACATCAACAAAGTGTCGTCCATTTATTATTACAAAAGAAACAAAAACATTTCCTTAAAATGATCCAAAAGTGTCGGAATGTTTGGTTGATTTTAATGGTGCTGTCTGTGCTGTGCTTAAGTTCCACACCAGTGCCGGTTGAAACGTAACACCTGTCCCTACAAACAGACACAATGAGGGTTGTTTTTTTTTTTTGTTTTTTTTTTTTTAAAAACATACAGGGCTTCAGGGCAGAACTCAGTAGTATGTCTGACCTGGAAGCTTCAGGTTGACGCTGCACTTGGACACCAATAGGCTTTTAAGGACTGAT
>JANDJT010000190.1:4192223-4208151 GCA_024331685.1 Stegophilus panzeri | reverse complement strand
GTGTTTCAGAGCGTTCGCCTCACAGGCCCATCCTCCAAGCCGGACTGCCTGCTAATCGTACGGCAGTGGTGGGCAGCGATGTGGAGTTCGAGTGCAAAGTCTTCAGTGACCCGCAACCGCACATCCAGTGGCTCAAACACATCGAGGTCAACGGCAGCAAAGTGGGAGAAGATGGTCTGCCCTACGTCAAAGTCTTAAAGGTAAACCTTAAAGCGTTGTCCACTTAAGCAGGGAAGTTCTTCATAAAGTTTCATTTAGACTAATTTAGTTAAATAGAGGAATGCTAGGCATACAGGGTTCGAAAATAAAGTGTAACAGCAGGCTTTAGATAACAATGCAGAGTAAAGATGTCCATGAATGTAACTACAGCAAAGCTCTGTCATTGCTAATTACGAAATGTAACTAACGATTCATATCGTAGGTTCTTTTCTTTTTTTTCTTTTTTTTTTTTAAATCAGGATGTGTCATGTTAAGTAATGTCATCATAACCTTCAATAACCAGTCATGAAAATCTTTAATACTGAGCAAAACATTGTCACTTGTTTGGTTTTGACCCATTGTTTTTTCCGTTGCCACGTTTTGCCAGATAACATGGTGAGGTGAAAATTCCCTCCGTAAACAGTGCATGCAAGGAAAACATAACCCATGTCCTTGGCAAACAATAATTCATAATTCACTTTGCCAACGGAAATGGCCAATCTGTACCCTCTCATCCCCATTTAGTCACCATGGCAGCTTGCGGCGTGACAGCCGCACTCTCTGTATGCTCACGCAGCCTCACTTTGACCTCTGACCTCTGTTTGACCTCCGCAGCACTCTGGGGTCAACAGCTCTGACACGCAGGTTCTGACGCTGCACAACGTGACGGAGGAGGAGAGTGGGGAGTATATTTGTAAAGTGTCCAATTATATAGGCCAAGCCAACCAGTCAGCATGGCTCACCGTCACTAAATACGCCTCCACAGGTAACGCACCACTTACAGGAGCCCTGGGGAGATAAAAAGCAGATATACAGATGGATAAACAAAGAAGCTAATAGGCAGTTAGGAAACAACACTAAGACATCTCCCTCTCCTCCTCTTTCCTCCCTCCCCCCCTCCTCCTTGGTGCCCTGGACTGTTATTGACGCCATGGAAAAACCCAGCAGAGCCAACTGGAAGTGTTTGTGCCTTCACGTTGGACTCATTCCTTTTCTCCTCTCCACCTCACAATTACCCTGTGCCCTCCTAATAAGGGTACATTTCTTGCTCTCTGTCAAATTAGTTTTGCTTGCCTGGCCTTCAAAGGCTTTTCCACTGAGCTGAGAGACCACGCATGTCTTAGCCCTTATCAGGCATGTTTTTATTTCTTTCTCGCAGCAGCTTACCCGACTTGTGTCTGAGTCGTTCACTCCTTTCTTTCTCTTCTTATCTCTCTTATCTGTCTAGAGGTGTGTGGACAGTCATTAAAAAAGAAATCCCACCCTTGCATATTCAAAAATGAATTCTGATCAATGCCACCTGCTCCCAAAGGAATCATGACCAATCCTATAGGAAATTTGACCAATCCTGCCCAATCCCATAGGAAATCTGACTAATTCTCCCTTTTTCCTGAAGGAATTCTGCTCATTCCTGCCCAATCCCATAGGAAGTCTGACTTATCCGGCCCACGCCCATAGGAATTCTGAAAATCCTGCCAGCTCCTGAAGGAATTCCAACCAATCTTTCCCAATCCCATAGGAATTCTGACCAATCCTGCCGACTCCTCTAGGAATTCTGACCAATCCCTCCTTCTCCCATAGGAATCCTGGCCAACCGCGCATGCTCCCAATGGAATTCTGACCAATCCTGCCCACTCCCGGAGAAAGTTTGACCAATCCCAGCCACTCATGCAGTTCCTGTTTTTGTGTTCTACCTTTTGTTCTACCGTGTTCTACCGTTTGTGATATTTTCGATTTGTTTTATTTTCCAAAATATAAACAATTATGCAAATTTAAACCACAGCAATGCTAACCATCGCTGAAATACTAAGGATCAATAGTGAACACCGTAAACCATCAAGTATGCTCACGTGTTAATGAACACGGTCTACTTTTTGGTCCAGCGTTCTTTGTATTCACATCTCCCATCATGACAGTAAAACCGCTCCTGCTACCTTTTATTTGATTTTATTTTATTTTTTTGTTAGTTCCCACAGGATCCCAGTCCTCGTGCACACCTCTACGTCTGCCCTTCTTGTCTATTTCTCAATGCTTTTGTTTTCTATTTTATCTTTCTGCTCTTTCCTTTTCTCTTTTTAGTCGTATGCAATATTGCCACTGCCTATCTTGTTTTCATTAGTCTAGCTCTTTGTGAGTTCCTACTCTGCTGGGTGGAGTTCCATGTGGCCCATCTCGTGCATGTAGAGATGGACTGTAGGGTGGTGTGGTTGGTGAATGGCCACCCCCACCCTCAAATTTATTCCTCGTCCCCAGGTGTGGGTTTCCTTGGCAGGTGGAGCGTTCTTCTTCTACTAACCAAAAATCTAATCATCAGGTTATCAGCAGGGTCATCGCTGGAGCTGCGAGAACAACCGTTGATTCTTCTCTAAACAATGGTTGATAGCCATGTGGACCTCTGTCTCCTTCCATGATCAGTCCATCTTTTTCATATCTTTTTCCTTCTGGGTGCTTTTTCCAAAAAAAACAAAAAAACCTCTCTGGTTCTCTTATAATATAAACCTCTCTCTCTCTCTCTCAATCTCCTCTGGGTTTATTTCTGGTGCTCTCCTGCCTCATCCTGTGATTCTTGTCTCTAGACGGCAGGCGTGAACACCACGGATAAGGAGATGGAGGTGCTGCAGCTCAAGAATGTGTCTTTAGAGGACGCTGGGGTGTACACGTGCTTGGCTGGCAACTCTATCGGCCATTCCCATCACTCTGCATGGTTGACTGTCTATGAAGGTATCTACGGTTCTTTTGGTGCTTTATTTTTCGGTTTTTCCCTCTCACACTCACACAAGGGGTCACATTCAGCCGCACCACTCCAGGTCTCATCATAACCTCCTGTAATTAAATGCACATTTAGGATTTGTTGCAGTTGGCAGGATACAGCCACAAGCCAGGACGATGTTGTAAGCTGAATCTGCTATCATGTGTTAGCATCTGGTCTAGTGCTATTCCGGAACATTCTGATTGCTGTACGGTTCTAATGAAGAAATTATATAGATGCAGCTTCATGTATTACGCAGAGAAGGGTTGGTTTTTATCATGCGGTCACCGAAAGTAAACTGTTGATGACTTTTTATTTATTTATTTTTGGCCAAATCCACAACATTCGTCAATACCCCTGGTGCTCAATGCGGCTGAAAAGATCCCATCGTGTGTGGAAGCTACTTCCTCTGTGTGGTTCAGCCATTCCTTCATGATGTATGGAAGGAAGGTGAACCACTTTATTTTTTATTTTTATTTTCTTTGCTTCTCGGTTAAAATGGAAGTGGAAAGCCAAGTCAAACACCTCACAATCAACAAAATTGTGTATAAGGCTGCTCCTAATTACCTCCTCCTGTGAGGTTTGTTTTAATGTTTACTGAATACTCTAATTGAAGCGCATAGTTTACAGCAAGTTCATTTAGCTGTTTAACCAACAGATTTCAGGGAAATTGTAGACAGGTGGGCTTGATGTAGTGATTTGACATGGCTGTGGTCGTTCCATTTTAAAAAAAAAAAAAAAAAAAAGAGAGAGAAAATTTAACCCTTGCTTTTCTTTACTCCTCTAATTAATATATCTGTTTCATATTAATATCGGTGTTGATGCGAAAAAAAATTGACAAGGCTTCCAAAGAGTGCACTTTTTTGCCGACGTCATTTCTTCTTGTGAAATGAATTCCTGGCATGCTCTTTGGGTTTGGGTTTGATAAACTGCGTCCCTCCAGGGCTTGGAGTGGATTTTGGTTTATCAAGTTGTCAACTTGTCAATCAAAGCGTTAACGCTGGCATCTTGGAGCGTGTGCGTATGGTGTTGGTGTTCAGCATGAATTGAGCCTTTACGTATCTGTCTCTAATCACTGTTCTTTTGCACGGGCTTTCCAACAATTCCTTAGATTCAAAGCAAATTATATATGATATATGAGATATATATATATATATATATATATATATATATATATATATACCCAAGATACATGTAGAAAACATTCAGACACTATTAGAACAAGAACAATTCATTTAATGTTTTTGTTATTTAAAGAAATACCAATAGTCACGTTATTGTTGTTGGTTGTTGTTATTGTTGTTTTATTATTATTATCATTTTACAGCTTCATAGACATGCTGTAGAAATGTATCTTTATTGTTCATTATACTTACTACCACCCACCACCCCCGCTCCCCCCCCCAACCCCCATGCATCCAACTCTAATAACCCGAGCCTTAAGGCTGGAGAAAATTGCTTCCTTGGAGTAAGAAACAGCTTTATCATTCAGATTTATCTTGTAACATTACCCCATGACCTAGCTCTCCGATTATGCGCTGTTGACATGTACCATCTGGGCTAGAACAGAGCCTCTCCTTTCAGCCAACCCATGCAAACGAATGCAGTTTATTTTATTAGAGCCTGCTCACTTTTAAATCAAGCTGCCGTCTTACGGTGAAGTCGTGCACCGCTTGTGTCACAGCATGCAAGTCTTATGTGACTGATAATACAGGACATTTTTAGTAGGTGAAGGCTGCCAAATGTCACAAGCAGTAGTTTTATTCCGTCTCCCAGCGCATAAGCAGAAGAATGCAGCCTGAAACCCGATGCTTGAAAGACGTGATTATGGCGCTACAATAGGAGTTTGTGCTCTGTGCCGTGTGTCAGTGTTTGCTCTACATTTGTTTGTGTGCGTGTTTGGGTGGTGAGGGTACGTGCGACGGCATGATTGCTGCGTGTTAATTTGTGATTTGGATCCGTTTTAAGGATAAAGCACATGTTAATCCTCCCTGCTCCTCCCCCATCACCCACAAACCCATCTCACCTTCTTTCTGTGCCACGTGCGCATGGCGCGTCTCTCCTGAGCAGCCTTGCCTCCAACCCCGCTGCCCAACCAGACCTACCTGGAGGTGCTGATCTACTGCGTGGGATTCTTCCTCATCTGCGTGATGGTAGTGATCGCCGTGCTGGTCAAGATGCACAGCTCGGCCAAGAAGAGCGACTTCAACAGCCAGATGGCCGTGCACAAGCTGGCCAAGAGCATCCCACTGCGCAGACAGGTAACAGAAAGTAGATAGGGGGTTTGATCTACTCTACACATACTCTGTATACGTGATATTACGATGTCCCAGAAAACAACCTGAAATTATACAAGATTAAAAAAAATTTTTTTTGGAACGTGAAGAAGTGTCTGCGGCTGCAATAAACCAGAAAATAAGAAAATAATCATTAAGGATGCAGGATGCAGCCCGACCAAAGGTTACTGTAACCACCCAGAAGGTGATTCGTTTACAGTAATACAATAACTTCACGTCCTGAAGTGTTTTTATTCTTCTTATTTCACAGCAATTTGCCAGTGATTATGTTTTATTCATTACTTACTGACCGTTACAAAGCACTTACAGTAATCTTACATAAACGTCTCCACACAGAAATCAATATATCCGTGCCGTTGAATTACAGCAGGAGCTATAGTCCGAGCTCCTGTTATAGAAAATCAATCGACACCTAGTCGGATTGAAGAATTGAAAAGCGCTGCGGTGTAAATGTCAGTATATGACTCGTTAAATAGCTAGCTACTGTGCATAAAATCTCCACATACATTTGGAGAATGTTTTGTTTGTTTGTTTTCATAGTGATTTAGGTTATTTGATTACTTTTATCCCACCAAAAAAAAAAAAAAAAAAAAGTATAATTACATTACACTTATAGTTTGAATGCAAGTGGTGAAATGCGGATTTGTGAGTATACACTTTTTCTAATTCTACTGAAAGCACCATGTAAACAGACAGAGACACGTATACAGATATGTTCACATTGTGTGATGCTGTGCCGGTGAGTGGAGAGTAATGTGTAAGTTTCTCTGTGCAGGTGTCTGTGGACTCGAGCTCTTCCATGCACTCTGGGGTGATGCTGGTCAGACCGTCACGTCTCTCCTCAAGTGGCTCCCCCATGCTGTCTGGAGTGTCGGAGTATGAACTGCCTCAGGACCCACGCTGGGAGCTGCCCCGAGACAAGTAACGTGCACGCGCACACACACGGTTACATGTCATCATTCCAGTCAAATAGTCTTAAGACCTATCACAGAAAATGTTTTTCCCAGAGTCTGGAAATCAGCATTTATCTCTAAATCTTCACAGTAGATTAGTTATCTGTAACTGAGAACTATTCGGAGAAGTCGTGCAGTCCCAGACCCGATCCTGTTTTATTTTGAAGTCCTGTATATCTGTTTCTCCCGAAAATATTGAAAAATCCGTAACGAGTCAAATCCAGAGAGGGTGATTACTGGAGCATATTGTAACTCCTGAAACTTGTCTCTCTCGTCTTTTAGGCTGGTCCTCGGGAAGCCTCTGGGTGAAGGCTGCTTCGGCCAGGTGGTTATGGGAGAGGTTCTAGGGATGGACAAAGACAAACCTAACCGTGTTACCAAAGTGGCTGTCAAGATGCTCAAATGTGAGTAATTTTAAAAAGGGAAAAAAAAGCCTGTTATGCAAGGTATAAAATACGACAGAACATGCTGTTATAAGAATATAGCGCTGTGGTATAAATCAAAAATAATGAAGTATGAAGTCTGCATACGGTTAGATGAGGCGTGAGGACGTACGCTTAAATGGCACTTCTGATGATTCTCCCAAGTGCATAAACGTTTACCAATTCATTAAGTCTTTTTCATATTCCACAGACGTGCACAGCATCTTTTCATACACCTCTGCACTGTGTGTGCTGGTTTTATAGATCCTGAATACCCCTCCTAATCCCCCCACCCCCAAGGACACACCCAAACTTATTTACATTTTTTTTTATCTTGTTAATGGCCAGACCTCAGGACACTCTCATTTAGAGTTACAGCTTTCTGCATATCCAGGACTGAAGACATAGCTTCACATCACAAATGAAACTTAAAAAAAAAAAAAAAAAAAAAAAAAAGGTGTTTGAGGATTGATGTTTAGTTGTATTTGTCCTACTTCCTTGTCTATAATTCTCTGTGTGACCAGATCGGACGTCTCTCTGTGATTTAATGTTGTGTGACCCGGCACTTTGATATGAGACTGTTGATGCTTGGCTTTCTTTCTTTTTCTTTTATTTTAATAAATTTATTTATTTATTTTTTTACAGCTGATGCTACAGAGAAGGACCTGTCAGATCTTATCTCTGAAATGGAGATGATGAAAATAATTGGCAAACACAAAAACATAATCAACCTGCTGGGAGCCTGCACACAGGATGGTAAGAGAGAGAGAGAGATCTATCAATCATTTTAATTTCATGATTCAATGACGAGTGACTCGTATTGTCCGTATAGTGGGGATTGTCATTTTGCTGAATCGCGATGGACTTTGAGACGTTTCCTCTGAATGTTCTCTTATTACACGAGTAATGTTATTGTAATGTTTCTGTTCCTCTTGAAAACTCAAAGCAACTTGTCGAATGGTAGATTCTAAACTAATGCTCTATTCTTACTCTGTGTCTAGGATATTAGTGTGACTGAATCTTGTATCAACATGAGCCACGTATTTTGATGGAGTCAGATATTTCTGATTTCAGACTTTCATGTGTAGCTGTTCTTTCAGGTCCTCTTTACGTCATTGTGGAGTACGCCTCAAAAGGGAACCTGCGCGAGTACCTGAGGGCCCGTCGGCCTCCTGGTATGGAGTACTGCTACAACCCAGACCAGGTTCCTGTCGAGACGGTGTCCGTCAAAGACCTGGTGTCCTGCGCCTACCAGGTGGCACGCGGCATGGAGTACTTGGCATCCAAAAAGGTGCAAGTCCCATTAACCCTGTTCAATCGAGTTCAGCTAATTCAAAGCCTCCCCCTCCTGTCCTTACGCCATTATATTAATGTGTGTGTGTGTGTGTGTGTGTGTGTGTGTGTTCAGTGTATCCATAGAGACCTGGCGGCACGTAATGTTCTCGTGACTGAGGACAATGTGATGAAGATAGCAGACTTTGGCTTGGCCAGAGACATCCACCATATTGATTACTACAAGAAAACCACTAATGTGAGTCACGCATTCATAGTCAAACAGGCAGTTTCTGTATTCTGCCCATGTGTCTATATTCTGCCTGGGAAAAATTCTTCCTTCATACACTTGAAATAATAACCGGTTTTTTTTTAAAACCATATATAGTATGTAATGTCCATATCAACTGTTTTGGCAAGCCTCTGCTCACTAAGAGTTCAGTTCGTGGCTGACATCAGCGTCCACACGGTTCGGCATGTCGTACGTTCCGAGATGCTTTTCTGCTTACCATGGTTGTAAAGAGTGGTTGTTTTAGTTATTAGCCTTCCTTTCCACTTGAATCAGTCTGTCCGTTCTCCTCCGAATCTCTTTCAGGAAGACGAGTGTGGGATGTATGGTTTTTTTTGTTTGTTTTTTTTGTTTGCACCATTCTGTGTAAACGCTAGAGTCTAAAAGTGAAAAGGCAGAACGTTTACATGTAAAGATTTCATCACCATTGTTGCACAGGAGTATCGTGGACGTTTCGATAGCTGCTCTCTTATTACAAAACGAATCAATCAGACTTATGTTTGTTTTCCTGCGGTTTAGCTATCCAGGGACTTGATCCAAGCCGACACGTCGACCGTGTGAGAAAATCAGTTAGCTAGCGAGGTTTTAGACAACTTTAGGATGTTTATCATTGCATTTCAGGAAGATTGCCAAGGCTAGGTTAGAAAGTAAATGAAAACATTTCCATGTCGTTTTTTGACGAAAGATATACATGGCGGCTTAAAGCTGAGGTGTCAGATTATTTCTACTGGCAGGGGAAGAGAAGCTTTTTTGTCCCTGTCAAAATTCAGCCATTGAATTCAGCCAGCCGATGGATTTTCCCCAGACCATCTCTCACAAGAATGTCTAGGCAGTGCTGTTTGTTCTTGCAGATAAATACAGTTTACCTTAGTGCAGTTTACTGCACTGGTTCTCAGTCTTAACACTGTGGATATCCTTCACATAGTGTTTTTTTTTTTTTTTGTTTGTTTGTTTCTTCTACACTCGAATGGCTTTTTAATCACCTAACGAGTTGAATCCGAACGCAAAAATATGCAGCCGAGACACCGTTTAGCATTATCGATCCGTGCTCGAAGTAGTGACTGGCTTGTGTTCACCGCAGGGCCGATTGCCAGTGAAGTGGATGGCTCCAGAGGCACTGTTTGACCGGATCTACACCCACCAGAGCGACGTGTAAGTCGAACGTACCACTTCTGAGCTTTGTACTATTCCGTATGCACAGTTGACACAGCGGTGTAACGGTGTGAACGATGTACCGTCTCCCTTTCTCTGATCTAGGTGGTCTTTTGGGGTGCTGCTCTGGGAGATCTTCACTCTGGGTGGTTCTCCGTATCCTGGTGTCCCTGTCGAGGAGCTGTTCAAACTGCTGAAGGAGGGCCACCGCATGGACCGCCCCTCCACATGCACCCATGAATTGTGAGAGTTTATATTTAGTCGAATGAAACGTGTTGAGGTGTTGTTTTCGGATATTTACGTGTTTTGACTCCCTCTGAATTTTTCTCCCTGTCTGTTCAGATATATGATGATGAGGGACTGCTGGCACGCTGCGCCATCTCAGAGACCTACCTTCAAACAGCTTGTGGAAGACCTGGATCGCACGCTTTCAATGACGTCGAACCAGGTGAGAGTTCACTGCCAGTGTTGTGAATAACGTTCGTTTTCTATCAGTCTGTCATTTCAAATCTCGCATCGTATATGAAATGAGTACGGGGGGGAGATTTTTGAATTTTGAACATTTCTGCTCTTTCTGTTCAGGAATATCTGGACCTGTCAGTCAGTCTAGACCAGTACTCTCCCAGCTTTCCAGACACACGCAGCTCCACCTGTTCCTCCGGCGAAGACTCTGTGTTTTCCCACGAGCCCAGCGCCGACGAACCCTGCCTGCCTAAATTCCCCCCAAATCCTAACCGCGTAGTGTCGTTCAAAAAGCGCTGAGCACCCTTCACTCGCTTCTAAGCTGGACTTCATCCATGGACTGTAGAAGGTAACGCTTCTTAAGGACAGCACACACTACACAACGGATGAGGACGGTTTAGGACGTGGCTTGCGTTAAGACTTCAAAGCATTTGACTAATCATTTACAGACCCACTCTATAGGGCACTTGGGACAAATCTGAGCATCTAAACGGATAGACTTTTTTGGATCCATCTCCCTCATCTGGACTTAAAAAGAAGCCAAAAGAAGTGGAATTGGGATATAAATGCTGAATGTTACACACATTTGGATATTTAAAAAAAAATTTTTTTTATTTGTTTCCATTTCAAATGAACAAGGATATTTCTCCACCACCCTCACTCACACGGAGACACGGTTCCTTCAGAAAGCGTACTTCATTTACAGGACTGTCACAAAGTATTCTAACAAATGGATTGTTACAATAGTAAAGTCATTTGGTTCAAATGACATTCTTGTAAATACAGTTAGAAATTTATAAATATGAATATATATATTTACGCTCTACTTTTATCTTTATTACATTAATTGATTTTGTGGCTTTTTTTTGTATCTGGATGTCCAGTGGTTCATTTAGGGGCATTTCTGGAAAAGGGGAAAAGCATTTGTCCATATAAAAATATGCTAATATTCTATGAATTGATAGCAGGCCAGTTTTTTTTTTTTTGTTGTTTGTTTTTGTTTTTTTATTGATATTGATGGTTTATTTTGGTGTTGTTATTCTTGATGTTTTTTTTGTTGTTGTTGTTGTATACTCTTGATGGTGGTAAGCTAATGTAGCTCGGGGCCGCTGCTAGCTTCTCAATGGCATTCACTACATCCTCAAGACTAGTTAAGCTAAGTAAGTGTACGTTATTTTAGTAGAAATCATTCCCATGTGTTAACGGTTGCTTCTGTATTAAAAGTAGCCTCAGAATGGTACTTTTTAATGTTCTTGAGGTTTATTTAATTTAAAAAAAAAAAAAAAAAAAAAAAAAAAGAAGAAGGAAAACACGCAAACACACCCCAGAAATTGCGACTTGAGATGTGCCTTGGGAACTGTAACATGTTTCGACTTCCATGTAATGGATTGACTGTGTATAAAAATTAAAAGCTGCCGTTCCCGTCTTGAGGGGGAAGGAATTGCGGATCACTTATGTCACTGTAAAAGCATTATGTTAAATAAAAAGCTATTGAAAAACGAATCAGAGCCTTCAAAGTTTGGAACGAACTTCATAAACAACCTCATAAATATCCGTTACCAGGGTGAGTTTACAACGGTGAATTATATTATTGAGACTAAAGCGGCCACTTCAGCCCTCTGATTGATGGATCTGCAGATGAATAGCGCAGTTATTCGCCGTGCTATAAATAAGATATTAACGGCTAGCACTGACCACCGGCCAAGAAACGACTTACATTAACATGTATAATCGGGAAGCTAATGTAGCTTGTGGTTGCTGCTAGCATTTCAATGGCATTCACTACATTCTCCAAATGAGGTAAGCACTGTAACTAGTAGAAATCGCTCCCATGCATAAGGGCTGTTTCTGTATTAAGGTCTCAGAATGGTCTTGAGGGTTTCTAAAAAATGATACACTCTATGTACAGATATTCCCAAAAAGGCAGCTGGGGGGAGGGCTTCTAAAATTTGGAACGGACATCATAAACAACCTCATAAATATCTGTTACCGGGGTGAGTCCACAACAGTAAATTACATTAGGGACACTTAAGCGGCCGCTTCGATCCTGTCTTTGTTTAATCTGCCACGCCGATTAAATATGTTAATGTAAAAGTCAGTCCTTGGCTGGCATCGTTGCTAACCGTTAACGTCTTATTTATAGCACGTTGGATAACTGCAGATCCCAGTCTTCTGCAGATCCATCAATCAGAGACTACTTTTACTGCTGATGACTGGCCCCCTACCAGCCACTGATGCACTGCTTCCATCCTTAGAAACGCACAAACGCACCTCAGCCTGACGACACGCTCCTGCCTCGTTGTCCACGGTTACTTTTACTGCCTCGGCCGCCGCAAGCTGCCACCGAGGCTTGATCTATTTGCTTGTAAGGATCCGGTTGAAGGTTGAAACAAGTGCCTTTAAATTTAATGTGTCAATCCTTTGTGAGGTTAAAATACAAGGGCTTTTATTGGACGCCGGTTGTATAATATAATCTATAGTCATAAAACGGAGTAGCTCTCTGTGGGATTGTTGGGCAGTAAGATGAGAGAGAGTCTAAAAATGATGCCTGTCGAGGTTTCTCTCAGTGTCTCGCAGTGTAAAAAACAAACAAACATACATTTCCTTTAAAGGAACAATCCAGCTTGAACGGCTCGTACGTTCATGTTTAGAATTAACCTGTGATTTCAACTTGTTTTGTAATGAAATCCTGACTGTTTAAATATCTTTCACCAACACTTCGGGTCACGGTTTCCTATGTATATTACCCACAATGCTTCATCTCTACCTAAAGAGAATGATGTGGCGGGCGCTTTAGTGCTTTAGTCTTTCCCGGCTCTCGCAGCTCCTCGTCTGGACTCCGTCGTAACTGTGCTAGGAATAACAATGTCCTCCTGTGATGTTCAGCCGAGTGCAGCAGACGACCACAAACATCAACCAATAAATTAGCCCCGGAAACACTAAACACATCACAAATATGTTGAGGTAAGGTATAGGTTTCCTTTAAGCCTCTAATATCGTCTTCAGTTCAAACTGTTTTCTTAGACCGAATTCCATCGTTGCAGGGTAACCTGGAACGTTAAATGGCTGTTTGTCTTCTGACAGACTGGGTTTGTATACTAAAAAAAGGCAGGCAGAGGAGAGAAACCATCTCCATGAGTAATGGCAGAGTAGAATATAAGCAAGGGGGCTCGGAAAGGGAGGGGATGGGTGTTGGATAAGTGAGTTTTAATACTTCAGCCTGAAACGTATTAAATATGGTTATGTTGAAATATTTGCCATGTATTTAGTGGTTCTGGTGCTAATTTGTCGGTTGATGCTGTATTTTTGTTATTCCAATGAGAAGGGAGTGGTTGTGTGCCGCGCTGATGTCACAGATGTTATTGCTAGTGCAGTTACAATGGCTTTTAGTGGGAGAAAGAATTCATGAAGCTCAAACGTAAATCATATTCAGGTTGCTGTGAACTCCTAAAAACAAAAGAGCAATGCAAATAAAATGCTAATGTAGAAGTAATGGAGACGTTGGTGCAAACGTTGGACTCGACGTTCTGGCTGTACAGCTCGGCTCTTCGGCGGTCTGCGGGACGATGGCGAGTGTGATGGCGTTGAAGCTTGAACATTTGGAAGTTGATCTGTTCGAGCAGGGTGTACTGTATAGATAAGGTGGGGAGAGAGCCGGGCAGACTAAAGTGCTAAAGCGCTGCCGCATCGGTCTCTTCAGGTAGAGATTTACTCATACTCATAAAAATACTCCAATACCAAAATCCGATTTCACGTGATACTATGTGACGTACGGTATGTCTAGCGTGTGTTGTCGTGTTAAAGATCAGACGGGACGAAATGAACTCTCGAGTTATTTCACAATTACGGATGGTAATTAAACCAAAGCACACTGTAAACTGTGCTCTATGAAAGTAACAAAAGGAGGAACTACAGCATCTTCCATGTTACTTAGGTCTGTTTGTGCTGTTTGCAATGAAGTCCCAGTGAAGTGTCGTCAAACACGCAGCGTTATTCGATGTGTTGATGTGTTGAATTTCCACCGAAACAGGAAGTCAGGGCGGGACATATTGAGTGGCTCCTCCCCCTTTTTTTTAGCTCACCTCGCAAAGCCGTGAGCTGGCACAAATACCTCCTTCTTCAAAGTGAATGAATTCAAGTCATTTCCTTCTTAACTGAATTACAGTTGGAAAACTGAATAAAACGCACGTCTTCAAACAAAGACGCATTTACGACCCATGCTCGCTGATATGATCGCTCTCTCTCACTCTCTCTCTCTCTCTCTCTCTCTCTCTCTAAACGACGGCAACTTCGGCAATGTGATATTTATTCTAGAGAGCGTTTGATTGGACAGAAAATCTGATGAGTTGCTGAAGTGCAGAATGATGTCATCAAAACTGTCGATCCGTATCGGTGGTAGAGATAGACTGTACATTTTGAACGCATATCTCGTCTAAATACGAATTTTGTCATTGTTTTGAAGCACACACGCTTATAGATCACCTTAAGGCTGACATGTTCATACTAAACGCCACAGGATTTCCATTTTGATTTCAAGTGATCTTTAATAGAGAGCACTTCATTTCTGTGAGCACTGACCAGTGCCAGGGATTGCAATTCATGACAACATGCACTCTTTTTATTTACATTTTTTTTTAAAGCCCACGCTCACTGATATTGCTCTGCGTACTGTATTGAAGATACTGTTTATAAAAGCAATAACATCATAAACATAAAACTTAGCACGAGATGTTCCTTGCTAGCAGCAACCAAGAATATACAGAACTAAATAAAATGTTGACTTCTCATGTGTCTTTTTATGAATGATGCCATTTATTTGTTTATTTATTTTTCCCATATCAAGACCTCCTACATATTTGAAGCTTTTTATAGTCCAGTGAAATATGTAGTAATGGGGTTTTGAGTTGTTTGGCATTTTAACATCATCATCTTGTGCATCTTTATTACTGGAGCTGAATAAAGAGGTTGATTCATTGCTCAATCCTCTTATTTCCCCAAGCCAGTCTGATTAATTTGGCAGCCTCTCTAAAAGTGTGTGTGTGTGTGTGTGTGTGTGTCACTCTATGCGTTCTCCATCGTTCATCTAGCCGTAGCTGCCAGAGCATTTGCCCTTCACCTCAAAGACACACACTGCCTGTCAGAGTTAGTCTCACATCTGCACACATTGCTCTATATGTGTGTGTTTGTGTGTGTGTGTTGTAACTCCTGGCACAAGCATGCAGCTCCTTCCTTCAGGATAAATGGAAAACGCATTGTCATGATCATTGGCACCACAAGTATAAACTGTAACAGCACAACTGACACACACACACACACACACACACATTTTTCCCATCAGGCTGAGCGGTTTAGGGCGAGACTTCTAAATAAGCAGAGGAGGATCTGTTATCATGCTCCCTGGGATGGGCTCCAGGTTCTCCGTGACCCTGTAGGATAAGCGGTATAGAAAACGGATGGATGGGTGGATCTGTTATCAGTCTGGCTAAACGAGCTCATCTTCACGGCCTCATGGTGTCTGCGTTTTTGTGGTTATTCTTGGATATCTCTTGTCTTTAGAAAGGTGCTTTGAAGATAAAGTGAGCATGTAGCTTAAATTTGCCCACACATATAAAGTCACAAGAACTTTATAGGAAATACATGAAACTGCATGAGGTTTTTTTTTTGTTTTTTTTTTAAACACAGGCTTCATTTAATTCCACATGTAATTTTTTCTCTCTCACATAATTACTTTATTTCCAAATGATTCATTGATTTTTACATGATTCATTTTCTATATGATTCATTGATTTTCCACATGATTCATTTTCCACATGATTCATTGATTTTTACATGATTCATTTTTCACATGACTAATTTATTTTTACATGATTCTTTTTTTCACACGATTCATTTTTCATATGATTCATTTATTTCCATGGGATTCATTTGTTTTCATGTGACCCCCCCCTCACCACACACACACACACAATCAAATGTTTTCATGTGCATTTTACACACTTCCTTTATTATTATATGCCACTTTTTTCTCAGGATTCATTTGCTCGATTCATAATTTTTTAGTGTTTTTTTTTTTTTTTTTTTTTTTTTTTTTTTTTTTTTTTTTTTTTTTTTTTTTTTTTTTTTTTTTTTTTTTT
>JANDJT010000190.1:4172632-4187193 GCA_024331685.1 Stegophilus panzeri | reverse complement strand
CAAACTTTCACTCTAAACTGTAAAAATGCTTATGGAAACATGGCACCAATACAACCTTTCTTAATAAGAAAGTAACAATGTAGTAGTGGTTAAAATTAACATCATATACAAAGACTAGTCGTTCTAAACACTTGATATTTTTATGTTTATTAGATAAACTGAGCCAAGCATATGCAAGATCTGATCACAGAATCAGAAACGACGCATTAACCCAATGGATCTGAACTAAAGCCCAAACAATTCAGAGGTACTACTGTTTGCCAGTTTGTTGTGTTTTAGTGTACCTCAGTCACGTGGGCTGAATTCTGTCTCAGATGGCCCCAACTTATAACTTTCATTTGGAAGAAGAAAAAAAAAAAAAGATCTCCAGACTGATATGGGCTAGAAGCTGGGCCAGTTAGGACCAGGTTACAAATTGCTTAAATATGGCTGCTTATAGCTGGGACATTTTTGGCTACTCCACACTTGCCCTTGCCATAACTGATCCTTATGTGCCTAAACCCAGGTGTAGTGGAGGTTCTATGACCCTCATGCCACCCGAGCACATGGGCCAGTCACCACAGTGTGGAATTTTCCATTAAAGTGGCACCTGAGGAGAGGCAGGAGACGTCAAGCTTCCTGTTTCAGCAGCAAGGCCAAAACCCTGAGAAAGGCAGAAAAACTCAAACAGATGTGTGAAAGAGACACAGAGAAAGTCTTTCAGAGTGCCTGGCTTCGGATTCAAGTTGGGAAGTGGCTTTGGGCTGGAAACTGGAATCCGTATTTTGCTGTTTTTTAGCAAATGAGCGTGTATGAAGCACTGCAGTGATGTGGAGTAGCCAGAGGCATAAGACATCATTAAAACGGAAGTCACGATGGGAAGATTTCCAAAGCAGTCAAAAAGGAGAGTGATTTAGGATACACCTGCACTCAACAGGAGCCAGGGGAGACGAACAAGAAAGCAGGATAAATACGGCAACCTACACACAGTTTAGATAGATTTATAGATAAAGTGATTGATGATAACCAGTTTTATGATGTATGGTTAAAGTGAGTACCTTTTTGGAAGGACAAAGCCCTTTGCCCAGTGGCATTGCTACAGCCAATTTTTCAAAAAGGAGCATAAAATCTTTGGCACCCAAAATGATGGAGGAAAGGCAGATTTGAGAATCACAAGGCCCAGCTCCAAGAGCACAGCTGGTAATACTATGCCTGTGGGAAAAGTGCTGACTTTGCAGAGAGCAAGTACAGCTCATGGAAAGGCTCTCTTTCCTACTCTTCCTCCTTAATGTATTTACTGTCTATATTACATCTTCATCCATCAAATACAACATCTTTCATTCTTAAGAAATAATGTGTGAGAGAATAGTAATGTTCTATTTAAATACCTCACTCTGTGTGTGTGTGTGTGTGTGTGTGTGTGTGTGTGTGTGTGTGTGTGTGTGAGCGTGTGTAAAAGACAGCTGGTGACACTCATGGACTTGCATGAGGGAACGGGCTGTGCCTGATACCACTGTGCTGCTGATGTGTGTGTGTGTGTGTGTGTGTGTGTCCACATGAGAAAGTGAGTGTGAGTCAGAGAGATAGATAGTATGTGGAAATGAGTGAGTCAGTGTTCATAGCAAAGATCATATGTGCGCTTATACTCTACTGCCCCCTGGTGGCCGTCTGTGTACTGCACCGTTTTTTCCCTGCGTCTGTACTTTTACTCACCACATTTCAAAAGAAAAATCTCTCCTTTGTCCTCACTACATTTTCAAACATCACTACATTTCTCTAGCATTCATCTAGTTTGCCTCGTGAGAATTATCATGCTAGCTTATCGACAGTTAAGCCTTAGCTAATGTTTTCCCACATTCATTGGGGAAAGAGGTAGACATCTTTTCTTTTGTGAATCCTTCTTGTACTTTTATTTTATACTTTTGAAGAATTTGAAGCTGTTCTTCAATGTTTACCAGAAGATTTATTTAGATGAGTACTTTCACTTTTACCTGAGTGAGAATTTGGGTATGTTTACTGGCAGTGGTAGCTCTGTGTAGAAGCTACCATTCTAAACTGGTAACTCAACATTTAATGTTCTTTGCTAGTGATGGTTGTGAGATCAAATCTTTGAGAGACATTGATTAAAGCCCCAGTTCTGTGCTTGAATTCAAATTAGTTTAAAATGAAGAAAAAAAAAGTGCTAGGGCTGGGACAAACAGTGATAATCAGTGATTGGCCATTGGAAACAGTGATGATCAGTGATTGGCCATTGGGAACAGTGATGATCAGTGATTGGCCATTGGGAACAGTGATGATCAGTGGTTGGTCATTGGGAACAGTGATAATCAGTGGTTGACCATTGGGAACAGTGGTGATCAGTGATTGGCCATTGGGAACAGTGGTGATCAGTGATTGGCCATTGGGAACACTGGTCATTAGTGATTGGTTGTTGGAAACAATGGTGATCAGTGATTGGCTGTTGGGAACAATGGTGATCAGTGGTCAGTGAGAACAATTTTGATCAGTGATTGGTCATTGGGAACAATAATAATCAGTTATTGATCATTGGGAACGATGGAAATCAGTGATTGATTATTGGGATCAATGGTGATTAGTGATTGGTCATTGGGAACAATGGTGATCAATGACTGGCTGTTTGGAGCAATGATAATCAGTGATTGATCATTGGGAACAATGGTGATGAGTTATAGGAGTCAGAATGGAATCCTTAAATATGATTTTCTCCTTTTTTGGGGATGACCAGATTTTAAAATGCTAGAACCTTATTTCTAATTGGAATAGAAAATAATGGAAAACTAGTAGTTTGCAAAAACCTGTAGTTATTTGAGGTTCTCAAACTTTTTGCAGCCAAGCTAATTTCGTCAACATAATCTTAATTAAATAAAGTCAATAAATTCAAAACTGTTTAAATATTAGGGTCAATATTAGGTTTTTCAACTTTTTGAGGTTTGGGTTCAAATCAAGTGACCAGTCAAACAGGCTAATAACTATAAGTTCTCAGTAATATATAATGTATAATAACTTTGATAATGGTAAGTTGTGATTTCCAACACTGTAACAAAAAGTAAAAATGATGGACTGCTGGATATGTTCCACGGACACCACAGGGAAAAGAAATATGATCGTGTAACCCCAATTTTAGCATCGCTCCATTGGCTTCTGGTCCATTTTAGGATCCAATTTAAGATTCTGTTGTTTGTCTTTAAAACTCTTAATAATCAAGCTCCTTCTTATCTCAAAGATCTTCTTACACCACATTCATCTAACAGCTTTCTAAAATCTTCTGATAGGTTTCTTCTGTATGTCCCTCGATCCCGTTTAAAAACTAAGGGGGATAGAGCTCTTTCAGTCGCTGCCCCTCGTTTATGGAATCAATCACCACTGGACATCCGCCTTGCACCTTCAATTACCAATTTTCAAAAGAAGCTGAAAACATATCTCTTCTCCTAGGCGTTTTAATATAATTTTCTACTATTGTCTATTGTCTGTCTTTATTTGGTTTTATTCTGTTTTCTATTTGACTTTTCTTTACTCTGTTCAGCACTTTGGTCAGCTTCGCTGTGTTAAATGTGCTTTATAAATAAAATTTACTTACTTACTTTAAGAAACTCTAAGAAACACATCTCTAAATAATAGAAAATTCTTAAAATGAAAGGTTTTCCCAACCTGCCACACATATAATAAATAAAATAAGTTGCTTTATCTCAAGCACATATACCATCTCATTACTGATGTGAGTGGGAATTCAATTCAAGTCTTACACATCATGATACAGATATGAGGTGTATAAATGACAAAATTCGTTCCGGATCTGGACGATAACAGTTTGTACTGTTTCATCTCACACATACACTCCATGCTGCTGAAGTGCTCTTAAAGAACGCTTAATAATTCAGTGTATAGGTCTTTATGAGTGTGTGAGTGAGCACAGAATTGTTGGCTCGCACACCGTCCTGCAGTCCCTGCTAACGCAACTGCACCACTGTGAGGAAGAATAGCGAGATCCGGCGGTGCTGCAGAGTATGCACTCCCTACATATACCCCCGCCTCCCTCTCTAGCTGTATCTCAGTGAGTGCATGTCATTTGCTTACGCCATCACTCTTTCCTTCTTCCTCTCTCTCTTTCTCACTGTCAGGCTCTGCCTCACTCCATCTCTCTTTCTTTCCTCTCCTCCAAAAGAATTCCTCTCCTCCTCATCTCTCTCCTACTTTCTTGATTCCTTTTCTCTTTTCCTGCACTTAATCAAAAAAGCTCCATCCCTAACTCTAGCAATAGAAGATCAGGACCAGGACCAGAAGAAGATGTCCAAATCAGAGTGCCAGAGTGTATCGAGGCAGCCGAGATGGATCAAATCAGCTGCTGCCTCTTTCTTTCTTCTTCTGGTGTATACACAGGGAATGGCCGAAGGGCGCCGAGTCACCAAAGTCCCTCGCTGTCCAGCTACCTGCTCCTGCACCAAAGACAGCGCCTTCTGCGTAGACACTAAAGCGATCCCCAAGAGTTTCCCGCCTGGCATCATTTCACTGTGAGTAAACACACACACGCCTATTGTTCAGTGTACACAAGGACTGAAGTTGGCTGAGAGTTTTAGTGGACTTTCTCCCATTATCGTCTTTAATACCTGACTGTTTGGTTAGTTTTGCTGAGGATTCCTTTCTTAATGTAGAACCATGTATGAAAAGTGATGTCAGCAGCTTTAATAAAGAAACAACATTACAAATTGTGTTTAAAAGTCATATTTATATAACCAAGATAATGTTATTTTCTAATGCTATTTATAACATGCTACACAATTCTTGAATCTGATTGGTCAGAAGGTGTTGATTCATTTTCTGGCTGCAAGACTTATTTTAATGAGCTCGTGCTATGGTTTCCATAGTAACAACTTACACAGGAACTTGTATGGTGGATGCTCCACAATAATAAATGGATTCAAAACATGTTATTTAACAACAACATCAACAACAAAAAAAAGTATAATCGTTGATGTGGTGAAGTTTACTGCAAGGAGGCATTTATTATGGAAGGAGTCTCCAGTGTTAGCGTTTTGTTTTCCACCGTGGGAAAGTCTTCATGGCCGAAGGCTTCACATTTCGTGGTTTATCAGTCACTTAACAAGCAGCGTTTTATTTTTTTGTTTTTTTACTTTTGAACTTTAAAACAGAGGGAAAAAAGAACAACTTTTTTTTTTTTATGTGAAGTGATAACAGGAACTTGATTGTTTCATTAACATTAAGCATACAGTAAATATAACTGGATACAAAGATAATGTATCATTTTATCATGCTTACTAGGAGTAAAAAAAACCAAACATATAGTCTGGAAAATTCAGAAATTGGAAATGTAATCTCCTATGTTATTTTTGACTATATGATACTTTCCACCATTGCACATTGTTGCCATACAGCAACAATTCAATTCAATTCCATTTTATTTGTATAGTGCTTTTAACAATGGACATTGTCAAAAAGAAGCTTTAGGGAAATATATCAATTCAGGATATACATTTGAATTTATAAGTTTATCCCTAATGAGCAAGGCGCTTTGGATAAAAGTGCTATATAAGTGCAGACCATTTACCAAATAATTCCCTTCTATAACCGTGTACTACATGGCCAAAAAGTTCAAGTGTGTAACCAGGAAATTCATAATCAGGTGACTTAAGTGCAAAACTGTTCATGGCAATTGCAGTCCTAAAGCCATCATTTCATATCAGTTGCAGTTCAAAGCCATCTTCATGGTTTGTAGGTGGTACCATCCTCAGTAATCTCATTGATCTGTTTGGGACCAGCTTCAGCAACAGTGAACGATTTCCAGGTGATGAGAACTTAACCAAATGTAAATGTAATAATTCATGCAGCAAATACAAAATTGTAATTGTCTGCAAATCGTTATTTGGGTCGACGAGGGGAAAAAAAAACAGTTTGGACGTGCTGTTATGGGAAATTAATCGACTTCGGTATGGTAACAGTATCTCCACTTAATCACACCACGCTTTAGTTGATTATTTTCCCATAACTGCACATCATGTACTGTCTTATTCCTTACTTAAATGTCACAACTGTATAAATTTCTATAAATGCGAAAGCAATGGTGTGGACCAGTGACCTAACATTGCTAAGTAATGAACACAGTTAAATAGCAGCTGTCACAGAGATGCAGAGTTCTGAGAAAATCCATTCAGGAGAAGGAAAAAAGGCTATTGTAGTGTTGTTCGCAGCAATAGGACATATTAACCTCACGACCCACGCACTTTATCGCTGAACGCAGACGATGTGTTTTAATGTTGGTGCAATATGACACTGTAATGCACTTTGTTTGAGAACACACAAACCACAATGTGTTGCTTAAATATCTACTTTACGAGACAACGCATGGAGGGTTTAATACGTTAGTACCGTTTTCTTCTTCATATCTGTTCAGTGACCACAGAAACGTCTAAACTACCACCAGTTTCCTGTCTCGAATCACATTAACTCATCCACCTCACGTTATTTTAGACCTGTGTATCTCTATTATGTATCAAATACCATATGTGTGTGAAACATAAACAACATTCAGATCAGCAGAAGAATTTGGTAGCCTGATATTAATAAAAATATATATATAGTTCAGGTGCTCTGGTTTTTTTCTTCTTCACATATTCAAGACTCAGAGATGTACGTCATGAGCGTGCATGTCCTACTTTTGAGAGATTAAATCCTTCCTCAAAGCATCCTTCGTCTGTTTGCATAATTACTTCAGAGGGCGGAAGTCGTGGAACGGCTAAATATATAGATCACTTTATAGGGCACGGATTGAGTGTAATTTCTTAGTGGAGGACATTTAAATCTGCTCCAGTTGCACATTCCTGGTGTCTTATTGTGGTGTATTATTTTTTTTATAGAAAGACATGGCAAGATAAAATCAGCACAATGATCTGATTTCAGAATGAATGCCCATCCTGTGTCTTCAGGGAAAGAAAGAAAACAGGGTCATGAGTTCCCTGTTTTCATGAGATTGAAAAAAGTGTGTGAGTGGGGGAGGGGCAAGCACGACGGCTTAGTGGTTAGCATGTTTGCCTCGCACCTCCAAGGTTGGGGGTTCGGTTCGCCTCTGTCCTGTGTGTTGGGGGTTTCCTCCTGGTACTCTAGTTTCCTCCCCCCGTCCAAAGACATGCACTGTAGGCTGATTTGCATCTTTAAACTATCCGTAGTGTATGTGATTGTGCCCTGCGATGGGTTGGCACCCCATCCCAGGTGTCCTCCACCTTGTGACCCAAGTCCCCCTGGTATAGACTCTGGGCTTCCTGCGACCCTGTCTAGGATAAGTGGTACAGAAAATGGATGGATGGATGGAAAAAAGTGTATATTGTGGTAAAATCAGGAAAGGCTTGTGGTATTTTTAGCGTTCAATTACAGAGTTTTCAGAGAAATTCTTCCACACATGGCATGCGTTATACTATCTACTGTATATACTTTATGTAATGTGCTTTATGTAATCTGTTTTTTTTGCTTTGCAGGACAATGGTGAATGCAGGCTTCACTGAGATCCCCGAGGGAGCGTTCTCTCACCTACACTTGCTGCAGTTCCTGTAAGTACAACATATACAGTTTCCGGAAATTTCCCTGCAGCATTTTTGCTGCCGTGAAGGATTCCACCAAAAAAACAAAAAACAACAACACTGCAAATAGGAGGAAGTGGGGAATAGGAGGGGGCGGTGTTGGCATGGACTGGAACACAGTGTGCAGTGCGGTGTGTATCAGTGACAGGGTCAGCGTCACTTCTGCACTCAACACAGCCAGCAGCCTCCACTCTACACACTCCTCATACTCAACCAACAATAGCTGGTCTGTTCTGGCCACGAGTGTGTGTGTGTGTGTGTGTGTGTGTGTGTGTATGTGGATTTGTTATGAGATGGGTCTGTTGAGATCAAAGCGAACAGGATTCAGCAATGTTAAAATGAATGACTGTGAAACAGCTATTAATCAGTTATAGCCTACACAGAGTACACAGTTTTACACAGAGCTACTGCATGCACACCACCACTGGATTTCACCACCGTACATCATGTACATTTGTCAAGGCACCACTCTGAACACAACTGAATTGTAGTGAACTCTCAAATGCTCATTTTTACACCATCACGCCCTTGACCACTCACACACCTTCACGACCCAAGTGCAGACTTGGAGTAGGACTGCAGGGTTTAGAGTGCCATTTGGGACAGGACCAATAAAAGATCTATTTTAATTACAGCATCTTCTCTCTCTCTCTCTCTCTCTAACTGTCTCTCTCTCTCTCTCTCTCTCTCTATCTCTCCTCGTCTTTCCTGCAGTTTGCTGAATTCCAACACTTTCACTGTGATTGCTGATGATGCCTTCGCTGGCCTCTCGCACCTGCAGTATCTGTGAGTCTGCACGTCATCGAAATCAAAAGCAATAAAGCTGGGGGGAAAAATGAAGGAATGATAGAAAGAAGGAAGGACAAAACAAACAAAGAAACAAATAAAGAAGGGAAAAGAAAAAATGAAGAAAATAGGAAGGAGGGAAGAAAGAAAAAGAAAAAAAGAAAGAAGAGCATGACAGATAGACAGATAAAGAATGGAAAAACGAAGAAAGAAAGAAACAAACAAACAAATAAACAAAGAAGGAAGGGAAAAGAAAGAAATAAAGATACAAACATTCAAGCAAAAAAAAAGAAAGCAAGACATCTGAGCACAAACTGAGAGCCTGTTAGACAGAGTGTGTTTATGTAGTTGGGGTCGCTCGGAGTGTGTATTATTGATCACGTCTCTGCTCCAGTTTGTCTCAGTGCTGACGTGGACATTTCCCTAATTGCTGCCGCGCAGTTCTGCTCGCTAATCTATAACTGGAGGCTGAAGTGTTTGGCCAGATGTTAGCAAGTGTTTTTGTATGTAAGTGTATTTGTAACGAATCCCACAGAACGTACAATGGATTTAGCTACAGCTGATATCAGCACTGCAAAGACTAGTGTTTTCTCTTTTAGGATTGGAGTCTGATTGACTAAAAATCAGATCTGATTCTAAAAAAAACCCCCAAACAAACAATTATTATTTTTTTTTATCTGTATTTGTCTCTGTTTAAAACACATTCAAATACATTCAAGAATCTAATTCAAGCACACATATGCAACAGTTCAAGGGTTGGGGGCCATTCAGTCCTTTCTTTCTTTCTTTCTTTCTTGGTTCTCAAATGTTTTGTAGCCATGGACCTCTTTAACTCTAAAATACATTTCACAGAATTATTTCAAGAATGTTTATTGAAATAGTCTCTTAGATACTTAGAGCAGGGGTCATGGTGGCTTACTGGTTAGCATGTTTGCCTCGCACCTCCGGGTTCGAAGGTTTGAATCTCGCCTCCGCCCCGTGTGCATGGAGTTCTCCCCATGCCTTGGGGGTTTCCTCCGGGTACTCCGGTTTCCTCCCCCAGTCCAAAGACATGCATTGTAGGCTGAATGGCATTTCCAAATTGTCCGTAGTGTGTGTGATTGTGCCCTGCAACGGGTTGGCACCCTGTCCAAGGTGTCCCATGCCTTGTGCCCCGAGTTCCCTATGGTAGGCTCCAGGCTCTCTGCAACCCTGTGTAGGATAAGCGGTATGGAAAATGGATAGATGGATGGATGGACAGATAGAGCTTTCTATTCCTGAACTTTCCACAGACAGATTAGGTTCAAGCCTACATTATTTATAAGCTGACTTATTCTTGAATTATTAAGGTTCCGGTTAAACCCATTCAGTTCAAGGGACCAGTCAGTACTCATTAGTATTAACTTTGATAATGGTGAGTTGTGATTTTCAAACATGTAACTAATTAAAAAAATGTAGGACCCCCTCGCCATGCGTCAAGGACCCATATTGTAATGGTGCTTCCACCTACCTAAGATTCAGGTAACATTTAAGCTCAAACTCATAATGAAAAGCTAGTGTGAGAGAGAGAGAGAGAGAGAGAGAGAGAGAGAGAGAGATAAGAGAGAGAGAGAGAGAGAGAGAGAGAGAGAGAGAAAGAGAGAAATGAGAAGACGCCGCAGCAACCTCAGTGTCATTAAGCTAAAAGGTTTTATAAGATAAATGTGACGCATAGATCACAGGGAGTCAATTGCAATGACTCAATCTATTATGCAATCTAAACTGAATTTCATGGTACAGTGTGTCATCAATCCAAGAGAGACAAAATGAGAGCAAAAGAGAGCGAGGAAAGACCTGACAGCATGCCATTATATCGATAGTATTTGCCAATTAACTGTCTTCTAAGCTTCACACCCTTAAATCTTTTTAATTTCTGCACTTAGCTTTCTTTCTTTATCTTGTGGTTTGAGGAATTGATAGTCAGTTGAATCCCCATGCTCGAATTCTCTCAGTCTGTTTGTTTAACTCAGTTGTTTTCCTTCTGCCCTGCAGGTTTATTGAGAACAATAACATTCAGTCACTGTCCAAATACACTTTTAGAGGCCTGAAGTCTCTAACACACCTGTACGTATCATCATACTGCATTATACCACTATCGTAATAGGTTTTTGAACATGCAGTATGTATAAAAAAAGTGGAAATTTGATGATAATATCATATTTTCGACTATAACACAGGTTGTAACCTTGTATTTTTCATCTGACAGATCTCTGTCTAACAACAACCTGCAGGTCTTACCCAGAGAACTGCTCAAACACCAGGACATCCTCACTGACCTGTGAGTCCACTTTAAACGTCTTACAGAAGACACTGCAAAGCACACAACTGTTAATATACTGTACATGCAGTAGAATCTAGAAGTCCTCTTCCACTTCCAATAACACATTTTTACCTCAAAAAAGATGACATCGGGATTCAGTAGTTGAAAAAAAAAATGAAATTAAGAAGGTTACAGTTCACTGAAAGCACCGGTGATGATCATTCATAATACATATAGGACTGTCTTAACCCAGTCAATATCAGATTATACCATAATATACCAACACATCTTTAAAAATGTATATAGGTTTATATCTATATATCTATATATCTATCTATCTATCTATCTATATATATAATATATAGATAGATAAAAAAAGAAATACTAATAATGAATTAACATTAAAAAAAAAACAGTTATAGGTTTTAGGAACTGATGTAGAACTTGTGTCCCACTTTCCTCAGAGATCTGAGAGGGAACTCGTTCCGCTGCGACTGTAAGATTAAGTGGCTGGTGGACTGGATGGAGAAATCCAACACCTCCGTCCCGACTATATACTGTGCCAGTCCCTTTGAGTTCCAGGGCCGACGCATCCAGGACTTAACACCACGAGACTTCAATTGCATTAGTGCAGGTAAGGAAGGAGCGCTTTGGCATTCTGGGATCTCCTCAGCTGACAGATGCAAACTCATCCAGGAAAATACATCAATTATGGAATGTTCTGCTGTACCGTTTTAGTTGTAGTTTTTATCAGCTGTTGTATATTTCATTTGATTTGTCCAAACTTCTATGCACTGCTCCTGATTCAAGGTTAACAGCTTAACAGTTTAAATCGATTTCAAGTCCAGGCTGTAACACGTGTAACAAAATGTGGAAAAATTCAACGGGGGTGAATACTTATGCGTCTTAAAATCTATCCTCAGATTTCGCTTTGTATGAGACCTACCCATTCCAGACCCTCTCTGTGGAGTCGTATGACTTTAACAATGACTTGTATGTGGTGTTCGCTCAGCCCAACACGGGAATATGTACTGTTTACATCTGGGATCACGTGGACATGCTTTTCAGGACCCATTACAACATCACATGTAAGTCTGCCCTTTATTATCTAGTTTTCCAAGATTACTAACTGGTGATTGATTGAAAAATAAAATGTCTCAAGTAATGCTTACAACATGCTAAATGAGCTTCCGAAGAAGATGTTAAAGTATTACAGGTTTGGTTTAAACAATTTTTTGGACATTCGCAGAAAGGTTTCAGTGAATCAAACATTGTCGGGAGCTGAAGCATAAAAATTCGCTGCCCTCCTGATCTCTCTCCACTCTAGAGTGTGACTAAAAGCATCCGCTCTATTCTTACTCCACTCGAGCTGCTTTTAAAGTAATGGGCCTTGCTGAGAGAGGTTGGTGAGGTGAAGGAGAAGAGAGTTGGAAAGGCTGTGAGTGGGAAAGGAAAGGAGATATCTAAGGAATTCAACATGACAGGGTGTGCTGTTATAGGAAAATGATCAACGACAGGATGCTATGGTGCCGTTACTACCCTAAAGTAGATGACATTCCTCTGAATATTCCATTGATTACCATTTTTATTTATTAAATAATGACACCATGTTTTTTTTTTTTATCCATTTATAGTTAGATTTTATGTTGTGGAGCATCTACAGAACATCTTTCTATCTTATGTTTCTATCACTTAATATGTTATTGCAGCTATAAACAGCAGCTTCACCAGCCACCCTTTTTCTCTTTAAAGGTAGTATGACAAAAAAACGCAGCTTTGTCATGTTATAGAGGCTTAGATTATGTTCAGGTTCTGTCATACAAGTCCCTGTGAATGAGTTGTTACTATAGAAACAGTAATGTGTTAGAATAAGTGTACCTTCTGACCAATCAGATTTGAGAATTCAGCAAACTTGTGGTACTTGTGGTGTACAACAAAAATGGCCAGATATATGAAGACCGATTTTATCATTCAGGTGTTCCTAAGGACAGGCAATATTCTACAATGTTTAAAAAACGTTGTTGTTGTTCTTTTTTTGTGCTTCGGTACGATGTGAGTCTAAATGTGTAGCGTTTGTAATGTTTTCCAGCTCGATCTGCAGTGTACTGCAAGCCTGTGGTGATCAACAACACACTCTACATGGTGGTAGCCCAACTCTTTGGAGGATCCCATATCTATAAGTAAGAGACTCAGAGTTAAAACATAATTATGAGCATATTTGGGGACTGGGATGATATTACCAACAGGCTGCTCAATACATAGAGCCAGAATTATGTATAATTTTGTACATAATTAACACAGGTGTGGTTTTTCCTGATTGGCAGAATAATTTATGAGTTAGGACATTTAGAGCTGCGATATGGTTTATTTTAAATTTGCTAAAAGGATCATTCTGGATACTGATTTTTCCATACTCAGCATAAAAAAACCCCCACACAAGTAACGATTTAATCAGTCAGAGACAGGACAAAAAGCATTTCCACCATTTTAGGTTTAAAGAGAGTATGAGAGGGTGTAATATTGTAATATTATGAGCTGTGCAGTCAGGAACTGCTTGCAGGCAGTGGCAGCTGCAAAAACTCAGCTTGATGGATTTTCAGGTTTACATAGTAATGCACAATAAACAACAAAACAAAACCTAGTAGTGAATTTTCAGTATAATACTTTTAAAATTTCCGGTGGCATCCCAATGAATATAATGTAGTTAATTGATGTTAAATAAATTCTTATCTAATGTGAGCTACAGTCAAGTCAAAATAAGTCATTTCATATTATACCACAGCGCTGTTTAATACTTGATTCTGATTGGTTGACAGACGTTCTAAGGTGTGAAATTTTTTTTCAGTGAATGCACAGCTAAAGTAGTTCCAAGCGGGTCTTGAGCACATTACAGTTCTGTATCACTTCGCCGAGTTAACGGAACTAACAGAAAAGTTGGCCTACTGTCCACCACAGCACACACATTTGACCACAAACAAAATGACAGACAATTTAGATTTTCCAGAAATAAATTAATGAATTATTAGAAAAATAATTCGTGCCCAAGGTGGTAATGCGGCCACAACGCGAAGCCAAGGCTTGAGCTATTGATATGCAGTTATTGGAGTGAGAGAGAGAGAGAGACAGAGCAAGAAAAAAAGATAGATAAAAAGATTAAAGATTAGGCTTATCAATATTTATTTATTTGTTCTATTGTTATATTATCATCATGAAATGCAAAAAAACTGTGAACTCTCTCTCTCTCTCTCTCTCTCTCTCTCTCTCTCTCTCTCTCTTCTACAATAACTGCATATCAATAACTCAAGCATCCATATAGTTCTAAAATGACGTTTTGGAATTAACGATGGAGGCTTAAGATGCGTAATAAATTAGTTCCACACACAAGAGCGTTTTAAGGACAAAAACCTGACAAAAGTCTTGAAATAAAACATCTGAACAATGTCTTGAGGTGTGGTAACTGTGGTACAAGCACAATAATTGCTTGCATTTCCAAATTGTGTTGAAAATTGAATAAAAAAGCAGAATTTTTATAAAATAATGCACAATAAATAATAATAAATTATTTCTTTTTCAAATAATTTAACGGCCCGTCGTCAATTATTCCTTACTTATTGAACTCATTAATGAAAATCATTCTCTTTGACAGAAAGCAAGGGAGCCTGAGTCCAGTTAAGAGCGTGCGAGATTGGGGAAAGGGAGCTTCCAGGGCGTGTCATTTAATATCATCTCCTGTTTTTATTGAGGATAAAAGACTGCTCATTTGCGATATTTTTGAGTGATAACTTGTAAGCGAGCTTCTAGATGTTTGCAAGTCTGGTAATATAATATAGTCTGGGGGCGGCTGTGGCTCAGGTGGTAGAGCGGGTTGTCCACTAATCGTAGGGTTGGCGGTTTGATTCCCGGCCCACATG
>JANDJT010000190.1:4161826-4172531 GCA_024331685.1 Stegophilus panzeri | reverse complement strand
GAGTGTGTGTGTGAATGGGTGAATGAGACACAGTGTAAAGTGCTTTGGATAAAAGCGCTATATAAGTGCGCCATTTAATATAATATAATATAATATAATTGGAGTAAACGTCATTGGATATTGTGGCAGTGTAATATCGTGTAGTGACGATAAAATATATCGCACAAGCCTACAGTAGAAACATAAAACACAATGAGAATACCATTTTCTCTGATTTAGCCAGATATGTAGAGAGGGAAATCTTGTCCAATATTTGCAAGGAAAGCTTAAAAGTACTAGTATAGCTTAAAGTGGAAAAAATATCAAATTTGTCATTATTATAGTAGATTGCTATGCTTGTATACCACCATTTCCTTCATTTTAGCATTACTTTGAATTATGACATAATTCTATTCTTTTTAATAACAAATGCAGAGCAACATTATTTCTGTCTTTTACACAGGTGGGAAGAAGGGCCTTTGCAGTTTGTCAAAATCCAGGACATCGATGCCAGCCGTGTACGCAAACCCAACTTCATCGAGATGTTTCAGGTTGAAGGAGATTGGTACTTTGCGGTAGTGGACAGCTCCAAGGCAGGTTCCACTAGCATCTACCGCTGGAACAGCAATGGCTTCTACTCGCACCAGTCTCTTCACCCATGGCACCGTGACACACACATACACTTCCTGGAGGTGGACGGTAAGGCCCGGCTAATCCTGTCGAGTTCCTCGCAGCCTCCAGTGGTGTACCAGTGGAACCGTGGGACACGGCAGTTCGTCGTCCACTCTCAGATCCCACATGCAGGTGATGTACACATGGTCAAGCACTTCTGGGCCCATCAAGCACTCTACCTCTGCCTGACGCGGTTCATTGGCGACTCGAGGCTCGTGCGCTGGGAAAGCCAGCGCTTTGTGGAGATCCAGACGCTGCCTTCACGTGGCTCAATGGCACTACAACCGTTTAACGTAGGAGTGAGGCAGTACCTGATTCTGGGCAGCGATTACTCCTTCTCACGGATCTACCTGTGGGACGAGCTCACACAGTGCTTCCGGCCTTTCCAGGAGCTCAACGTTTTGGCACCTCGTGGCTTTAGCCTCGTCTCCATTGACAACAAAGACATCTTGCTCGTTGCCAGCTTTAAAGGAAAGACTGTGGCATATCAGCATCTACTGGTGGACCTCAGTGCCAAGTAAACTCGAGACTAAAGCTGATTTCATCTCAAGGAGTATAGGTATTTTTTAATGAAAGATCAATATGTTACCTGGCTTTTGTTGAAAATCCTCTTTATATGAAATACAGACTTTATGTCTTTTGGACAGGTCTTTAATTTCATCAAGTTGTAGTCTTGTAAAAATAGGATAAATTAGCATGCTGATTTGCCCTTCAAGAATGGAACTGAACACTGTTCATTAAATCTGTTCTGGATATAAGCTTGTACATATGCAGTAGATATGAAGGTAAGTGTATACTGACCTCAAAATAAAGCAAGATCTACACTCACTGTTAACTTTATTAGGGGCATTTGCCAAACAGCCAATCATGTGGTAGCTGTGCAGATACAGGTCAAGAGCTTCAGGTAATGTTCACATCAAACGTCAGAATAAAGAGAAAATGTGATCTCTGCAGCTTAGACCTTGGCATGGTTTGAGTATTTCAGAAACTACTGATCTAATGGGATTTTCACGCACAACAGTCTATACATGGTGCTGGTGTGCAAAACATCAGGTGAAAATGCCTTGTTGTTGAGAAGCTCAGAGGAGACTGGTTCAAGCTGATGGGAAGGATACAATAACTCATATAAACAATCTTTACAAACAGGGTGAGCAGAAAAGTAACTCAGAATTCACAACACCTCGAGCCTTGATGTAAATGAGCTACAAGATCTGGACAAGATCATGTCTCGATCATGCCAGGCACATGATTGGCTGACTGGATAATTGCATGAATGATTAGGTGTACAGGTGTTCCTATTAAAGTAGACAGTGAGACAGTCTCGATATATGAAGCATTCTTTTCAGCATGAAAAAATGAAACTTTATTTTTTGCCATCAATCATCTCATTAATAATTTAACGGTCCTGTCCAGAAACTACAGATTACAAATGACCAAGATAAAGTACTACTATGTATAAAAATCCGGATTATAAGATACCACACAGTGTGAGTACATACTGTTACCCAGGTTAAATTCTAAGATCTCATAGCCTCATCGATGGTTATGTACAAAATCAGTTTGTGATATAAAAAGTGTTGATTTTCATGCAGATTTTTTTATGCATGTGTTGTGCCAGACTAACAACTATAACTAACAATGATAATTTCTATAGTAATAACTATACAATTTCATCCAATTTTGAACTACACACTTTATCCCATCCCACAAGAACCTGTAACGTATTAAAGCACAAACTTATTGTCATTCTGTGCATTGAAACTACTAAAAAAAGAAAAAAGAAAAAGCATCTCTTTGGGTTTTATGTATGACTGAGCATGTGGATTTTTCATTATGACGAACCATGACTAATATGAAATGTCACAAATCTTTGGAACGTCACAGCATTGGAAATAAATTTATACAATACTTTCTCACCATCTGTTGTCAATGTTGAATCAGGTTAAGCATGATTTTGTTTGACAACATTCCTGTTCTGAATGCTTTATAAAGGAGAAAGAACATTTTCAGCGTATGAGATCTATTAAAAGTTCCCGGGACAAAAGGGGTCCAAGGACGTCAAGTCGAGGCAAGTGGGTTTTTATTGTCTTTCCCATATATAGTAGCTTGTGTACATTGGAACAAAATGCTGTTTCTCCAGGACCATGGTGCAACACATAACAATACAATACAGTAGTACAGTATACAAGACTACATAAAGGGCAAGTACACAACAGTGTGAGACGTATGACAATAAATACACAGAACAGTATACACAGGACGACAAATAAAACAGAAAAATGAACACACAGGACAACAGAACAGTGTTGTGTGGGAAAGCTATCGCACAGTGGACTGTAAACTATTGTGTAATATAAAAGAAAGTATTTTCCTCATCGCTGAAGTCGTCACTCTCTCTCTCTCTCTTTCTCTCTCTCTCTCTCTTTCTCTCTTTGTATTTTTTCCTCTTTTTTTTTATTTTTAAATCTACTGCAACTATGCAATTCTTATTACTCACTTATAGTCTCCCTGTTCTAACCCAATCTTCAAAATGTTCACACAATTGCGAAAAGTAGCAAAACATATACAGGTTCCACTGCAATCAGCTGAATGTCCATCATGAGAATCATTTACAAACTGCTGCACCAAATGCAGTTAAAGTTTAAAGTTTAAAACTTCAATGGTCCCTGTGGGTCTCTACTGCCTTCTATTGGTGGCATGTTATGTCTAGTGGATACCATTAAGGACCAATAATGCTAATGGTTTTAATGGTTAGCTGATTTTTGTAATGGTATCTGTAGTGGAAACCATTAGAAGCTCTTTGATGGTTTTTATTATTATTATTTATTTTTTTTTCTAGCAGGGATAAATATGTATTTTTTAAAAAAATCATCAAAAATAAGTGCTTTGGGCCCACTGCTCATCTGGCACCATAGTGCAGTGAAAATCAGTGCAGAAAATGTGCACCTATTGTATTCTTAAGGTTATCCTTGTAGTTATACTTCAAATTCACTGTTCTTATTTCTTATTTTTTGCTCAATTGAATGACTTTTTTTAGGGTTCTTAGGTTCAATTCCCACCGCTGCCCTGTGTGTGCGGAGTTTGCATGTTCTCCCCGTGCTTCTGGGGTTTCCTCTGGGTACTCCAGTTTCCTCCCCCAGTCCAAAGACATGCACGGTAGGCTGATTGGCATGTCCAAAGTGTCCATAGTGTATGAATGGGTGTGTGAATGTGTATGTGATTGTGCCCTGTGATGGATTGGCCCCCTGTCCAGGGTGTACCCCACCTTGTGCCCCAAGCTCCCTGGGATAGGCTCCAGGCTCCTCACGACCCAGTAGGATAAGCGGTACAGAAAATGGATGGATGGGGGAATGGTTTATCTTTGCTAGCGCTGCGGTTGTCGTTACTCCAAACCGCCAGGTGGCGCTTCATCACCACTTAACAACAGGAATAAAAGAAGAAGAAGGCGCTGAGCTGTTTTCCGGGTTCTTTGGCTGAAACTCAAACGACTCTCTATCGGACGTGTAGTGCACACTATTTAGGGTGTAGAAAACGTTATTTCGCAGCGGATTAAGTGCTCGTAATAATAATTCAGGATTCAGCCTATGTAGCTCGAGCAAAACACCATAACAGGAAAACGGGGATGAGATTTTCGTTTTGACGCTTAGGATTTCTTTTTCTGTGAATAAACATGAAGGTTTTTATCAATCCATCTAAAGCAGAGATGCCGGAAGAAGGCGTTAATGTTGCTTAGTTTACCTACTAATGCTTGTATAAAACGTAAAATTAAGGTTAGTTGATATAAATACTTAACCTTTGCTCTTAGTGTATAGCTTTAATCTGTTTTTCTTCTCTCAGTAGCCATATTGTGTGTTTTTATCGCAGTATATTCTGTATAGCAATCACTTAGTTTGTAGTTTTGTATGCTTATACTGATTGCATTACTGATCAAACCGACTGAGATGTTTATTTGCCGTCGTGTATAATAATGTATGGATCTGTAATAATATCTAATGCTTTGTGTTTTACTGTATTAATCTATATGATCCGCAGTTTTATTTCTTTCCCAGCTCCTTATATACAATTTACTTTAACTTAAAGTGGCCCTAAAACCAAACCTGGTGTTTCAAGCCTGTCTTTCATACCTGTCGTGTAGTATTATGGACACAATTAGATGGTATAGCTATTAAAAAATAAAATGTAAATAAAGAAAGAAAGTTTTGGAAATATTCCTATTATAGTTCTAATAATAGTTCATCGCTTTTATAGTTCATCGCTTCCTGGAAAACAATCAAAAAATTTCTCATGACTCATCTTGTACTACTCTTGTGTTTGTCCAATTAAATGCTGTCTTGAATATGTATGTCCCACCCCTAGGGGCGTGTCTTGTTCAACCTTAGCAGATTGTTTGCAGCAAACATGATTCGTCTGTGTTTTTTTGGGGTTTTTTTTTTTTTTTTTGGCTTTTCCAAAAAACCTTTGGATGAGCGATGAATGGTTGGAGTTTATTCCTTTCGAAGAGGGTGGAGTTTCAAAGAGATGTGCTTTTACCAACATAGGGACGTTTAATGCAGTGATGTCACCGCGTTGGACTGATTGTGAATGAGATTCTGTCGTTATACACTGATGAAGCTTCTCCATCATTAAGAGTTAGCAACCATACTATCAACCTTGTGTATTATGATGCGCACTAAACTTCTTAACTTTACTTCTTTCTTTTTTTGTAGCACAATGCCAGTTTCACTACAGCAGAAAGTCGGGACGTCCTCCTCCGAATTTCCCTCTGACTGGGAAGATGACGAACGGATGGCCTTCTTGTTCTCGGCTTTCAAAGAGAACCGAGAGGTCGACCCGACTGACTGGGACAGCAAGATGAACTTCTGGACGCCTTTGCTGGTGCAGAGCTGCAGACGGCGCGGATCTGTTTGCATGAGCTTGCAGGACCTGAATGAAAGTTTTCGGCGAAAGGGGAGCGTTCCTCTGGGCCTAAGCACCGTTATACAGAGCATGATCAGGTACTGCAATACCGCTACGTATACTTAATACTTAGCTCGTTTCTTTATTGTAGAGTGAAAAAAAAAAGGATGAAAAGTGCAGAAGAAGAACAGTGGTGGAAAGCTGAATTCAATTGATTTATTTATTTCACTACTGCCTTAGGATTAAATAAAAATCCTAGCACTGCTCAGCCGTTGCGTGAGACCATTAAAGGTGTGGTCAACAATTTTTAAGTCAAATAAATGTATGCCAAATAAATAAATGTGAATATTAAAACAGAAGAGGAGTTTCTGTGTGTCAGAAACATCTCATTATAAATCTAAAAAGCATTAAAATGAAATAAAGTGAGATATTTCATTTAAAACAGAAGAAACTCTATCAATAAAGTAACTTATTACTATTATGGTTATGGTTGCATTTCCTTTACAGGAGCGGTAAAGTGCAGAAAGAATCCGACTTTGCTGCTAATGTAGATTCCGGCTGGCTGTCGTGGGGCGTCGGGTTGTTGTTGGTCAGACCTCTGAAGTGGACGCTGTCCGCTCTATTGGGCAGTGGGCGAGTTCCACTTGAGGAGTCTTTTGTGGTAATCGAATTGGTTAAAGTAAGTTTCTAACGGTTTAAGATTACAGGATGAGTACCGGTTTCATAAACACTGTGCCCGGTATTGTAATGTTAATTCTCCTGCGTGTTACAGGAGAAGGCTGCAGCACTGATGGCTGCGTATCGGAGCTCTCCTCTTGCGGGGCGATCTCTGCTCTTGTTTCAGGAGCTGCGCTCTTTCTCCTCTCATATCTGTCCCGATGAGACCACACTGTGTCTCGCGCTGCTGCAGCTCCAGAGGGAGAAACATGTCACCGTCTCGCTCCATGAAGAGGAAAAGGTGCATAGCATAGCAACTCCTATTACAAAGCCGTGTGTGTTTAGTTTGTTTTCTGTACAACACTGTGCATTAAATCTTCTGTCCAGCTGGTGAAGTTCAGTCAGGCAGGACAGGGCCGCGTGTCTCCAGTCAGTGAGGTGGATCTGGGAATCTACCAGCTCCAGCGTAGCGAGAAGCTGCTGGAAGAGAGAGTTGAGGCCCTGGGGCAAGAAGTGGAGAAGTAAGTCAAACTTATTTATATAAATTAATAACATTTTGCTGAATTGACAGGTCATTCAGGTTCATTTTTATATACATGCACAATGAATAGTGGCTGACCCCTCCCATAAATGCTGACCTCTCCTACCCCTTCCATAGTGGCTCACCCTTCCTACCCTTCCCATAGTGGCTCACCCGTCCTACCCCTCCCATAGTGGCTGACCCCTCCTACCCCTCCCATAGTGGCTGACCCTTCCTACCCTTCCCATAGTGGCTGACCTCTCCTACCCCTCCCATAAATGCTGACCTCTCCTACCCCTCCCATAAATGCTGACCCCTTCCACCCCTCCCCATAGTGGCTGACCCCTTCCACCCCTCCCATAGTGCCTGACCCCTCCAATAATGGCTGACCCCTTCTACCCCTCCCCATAGTGGCTGACCCCTTCAATAGTGGCTGACCCCTCCCACACCTCCCATAGTCTTTGACTCCTGCCACTTCTCCCATTGTATCCTCTTAATGATAAGCTGCCTTCCACCCACCTCTCTCAGTTTTAACGGGGCCCCAACCCCCATCATCATTTAGAACCAGCTTCAGTCACTAGGCACCTCGTCTCCTTAGCTTTTTCATTACTATACCACATTCATAGATACATATTCAAAAATGCCATTAAGCACTGTCCACCTATACCAGTATTACCTGTCATACAGGTACAGCACGATAGATGCTTTACTTCTAACACTTTTGCACTGTACGTTTGTAATATAAATTGAATTGGAGTTTGGTTAATGAGGCATTTGTGTTATCACTTATATTTTCAGATGTAAAGAACAGGCAAAGGCTCTGCTAAAAGAGGGGAAGAAGTCGCAGGTATGAGGATATTATTACAGTAAACATTTTTTTAAATGTTCTTTGTTTTACATATTTTTGTCTAATAAGGATGTTTATCTATTGATTACTGATAACAGAGCTTTAATAAACAGCCTGTCTGTCTCTCTCTGTGTCTCTCTCTTGCCCAGGCATTAAGATGTCTAAGGGGTAAAAAGCGTGTAGAGGGTAAAGCGGATCGGCTGTACGCTCAGCTTGAAACAGTCAAAGGAATCCTGGACAGGATAGCGAGCTCACAGACTGATCGTCTGGTAAAATACACATTTCTTTTGATTTACATTGAAATCGTGTGAACACATTTGCATCCAGTGTATTGTAGGTTTTTTCTCATATAATTTGAAACTTTCTGGATTGAGGATAATACTGTGTGAGTGTGTGTGTGTGTGTGTGCGCTCTCACTGTAGGTGATGCAGGCATACCAGGCAGGCGTAGCAGCTCTGAGGATTTCACTGAAGGGCATAACAGTTGAGAGAGCAGAGAACCTGGTTGATCAGATTCAGGAGGTGAGAGATTTGTTTGTGTGTGTGTGTGTGTGTGTGTGTGTGTGTGTGTGTGTCCATGTGTAATTGTGAGTTTTTCTATCACAGAGATTACATCAGTGTCCCTTTTTTTTCTTCTCTCCTTTCCTCTCAGCTGTGTGACACTCAGGATGAAGTTAACCAGACTCTGGCTGGAGGAGCTTTAGACTCAAGTATGTCGCCATTAAGTTCACCAAAGGGACCAATATTGCTGTTTTTCCATTGCACATTAAAAAAATGAGAACCAGAAGAACTTGAGAGATAAGTGAAAGCGTCACACTGATTTGTTAAATTCAACATCGACTTTAACTTTTTCTGTTTAGATTAGCTACAACAAAATGACTGACGAAAAGTCTCATTGATGATGGATTTTTAAAAATGTCATTAGCAGTGATGGCATGGTGGCTTGGTGATGAGCATATTTTCCACGCACCTCCGGGGTTGGGGGTTCGAATCCTGCCTCCACCCTGTGTGCGTGGCGTTTGCATGTTCTCCCCATGCTTTGGGGGGGTTTCCTCCAGGTATTCCGGTTTCCTCCCCCAGTCCAAAGACATGTGTTGTAGGCTGATTGGCATTTCCAAATTGTCCGTAGTGTGTGAATGTGTGTGTGATTGTGCCCTGCGATGGGCTGGCCCTCCATCCAGGGTGTCCTCCGCCTTGTGCCCAGAGTTTCCTAGGATAGGCTCCAGGCTCCCTGTGACCCTGTGTAGGATACACGGTACAGAAAATGGATGGATGGATTATATCAATGTTATTTAAAAAAAAACCTAAAATAACATAAAAAGGGTGTTACAGACACAAAAATATGATTATAAGGATGCTATAATTAACAATAAAATAACAAAGATGGTTTAAATAGTTATAAACACTATGATAACATTATACCAATGTTTATAAAAGCAAAAATCACATTATAAAGATGGTGTATCGTATAGACGGCAAATACCATTAGTTTCTCTTGAGCAGATCCCAGAAACCACATTACTCTAGTTGGCTGATGTTAGAGTAAAAGAATAGACCTACAATTTGCCTACAATTTGCCTACAGGTGCCTACAATTCCAGTACAATGTGCAGTGGAAAAACAAGAGAGATGGTTTTTGTGTAATGAAGCAGAAATCCTCACCTATAATCCACTAAATGTGGGTAGTGTAACGATAATGACTTTGCTTTCATCCCAGCTGAAGGAGAATCAGAAGAGCTGGAGGAGGAGCTCAAGTCTTTATTGGAAGACACTGTTCCAGACACAAGTCTAACACTACCGGAGATTCCACATCACCCTGTCTCTACTAAAGACACCAGTGTATTGGATGACACTTTATTTCGCTCTCTGCCCTCCGTGCCTGACACTAACATCACCGACGAGGAGCTGGAGAGAGAGCTGGGTCGACTCAGGCTGTGCGTTTCTTTCCTCTTTCATTGCCATTCCTCTTTTTATGTATTATAGAGATGGTTGTGTGTCCTTCATTTGCAGGTTCTTGTACTCGCCAGGTTTTATTTGCACTAGGTTAAATTGTTACTTTGAATAAGAATCACCTTCCAATATAAATAAGCTACCAAAATTGTTATGGTTACATCTCCATAACATGATTATTTTCTCCATCATTTATGTTGTTCTAAGTGAAGCCAGTACAATATTTGTGTAGCTTGAATGGGTTGTTCTGATATGGGCATATGTAAAGATTTATTGTGTTTGTCTGTTTCTCTTTAGGAAGGCAACGTAAAAGATGGGTGGACGTATATATGTGATGAAGACTCCTGACACAGAACAATGAAAACGGCTGTTGCAAATAACTAGATAAGTTTGTGGCTGAATACAGCCTATGTGGTTTTTTTTTCTTTCTTTCTTTTTAAAGAGTGGCCTTTGGAGTAATATGTAATATGTATTCTAATAAAAATGACATTATGATGCTTAACGAGGTTGTATCATATTTAATTACTGATTTATTGCACGTGATTGGGATTATTGTGGCGATTGGTACAGCAGTGACGGCTGGTCATGATATTACAGGAAAAAGAGAGATAGATAGAATAAATAATTTTGTATTTTGGGCTAAAGAATACCAGCCCAAATGGAGATCGAATCTAGGGGGCTGGGCAAAGAAAGAAATCAGCCCCAGCCTCTCTTCTTCATAACATTCTATGTATTTCTGTGATTATTTCATTAAACCAAAAGAAGACTGACTGATCATTTTGTTAAACCCAGCTAACACGTTTACAGGTGCATTAAAAAAATAGAATATGGTGGAAAAGTACTTTTTTTTTTTTCCTGTAATTTAATTAAAAAAGTGGAACTTTCACATATTCTAGATTCATTACACATAAAGTGAAATATTTAAAGCCTTTTTTGTTTTAATCTTGAGGATTATGGTTTACGGCTCATGGAAATAAAAATCCAGTATCTCAAAATATCAGAGTAAAGAATTTATAATACAGAAATGCCGACCTTCTGAAAAGTATGTTAATTTATGCACTCGATAGTCGGTCAGGGCTTTAATCCTTTTGCACGAATTACTGCATCAATGCGGTGTGGCATGGAGGCAATCAGCCTGTGGCACTGCTGAGGTGTTCTGGAAGCCCAGGTTGCTTTGATAGCGGCC
>JANDJT010000190.1:4142989-4161379 GCA_024331685.1 Stegophilus panzeri | reverse complement strand
ACCAGACTGAGAGATTAAAGGCTCAGGAAACCTTTGCAGGTGTTTTGAGTTAATTAGCTGATTAGAGCTCTTCTCAGATCAACATTTCTGTATTATAAATTCTTTATTCTAATATTCTGAGATACTGGATTTTTCATTTCCATGACTTGAAATATTTCCCTTTATGTGTAATGAAGCTAGAATATATGAAAGTTCTACTTTATTAATTAAATTACGGGAAAAATGAACTTTTCCACGATATTCTAATAGTTTGAGATGAACCTGTATGCCAGTCACTCATACTGACGTGAATCGTTAGTATGTAACATTAGTAACATTAGTTAGTAACATTGGCGCGTGCCTCGGTGTCAATAAAGGTTGTCAAAGGATTGCGAGTGCGCATTGGCCGACTCTTCGTCTACGCACATGCTTTCTGTCGACTCGGAAGTTATAGCGTTAGCATTAGCATTTAGCAGCGGTGCCGGAACTGGATTTCACCGCCGTTCGTTTACTAAACGGAGGTACATTTCTAGATGTTTCCTACCCGGCTTTTATCATTTAGGACACTGACTTTACAGCTTTTCCCGCGATGGAACAGCTAGCTGCTGCTAATCTGGCCAACGGTGGGTAATTTAAGATAAAGTTTACGTAATTCAGCGCGAGACCATTAGCCTGGGCAGCTAACCAGTAACGCTTTCAACTTATTTAGCTAGCTACAAGAGTAACTACTTTCTAGTCTACCTTCATGATAAAAATTATTAATAACAATAACAACAACAACAACAATAATAATAATAATGTAGTAGCTTGCCTTCCTCGGTTTATAGGAAGTTGTTCACGACAGCAAGTATAATATAATATAATATAATATAATATAATGCTCTGTTTTGAGAAATGATAGCGTTTAATAATACAAATGTAGGAAAGGTAGCGTTGGGTATTATATATATTAGCAAGAATTTAAATAATAAACAATATACTATATAATATAAAACACTAATAATAAAAGTAATACAAACATTACTAAGCACTTTAGTATTAGAAATACTCAATACACTAACTTTTTTCCAGCTTTCCAACGTTGCCAGATCTGTGTTTGTTGTTAAAATGTATAAATAGCTTGACTTCTTATTTTTCCTTCATTAAGTATCAGCCCAGTTTTATTTGAAATGTGTTAAAGGTGTTATTTAAATATTATGTGACCTTTATATCTAACGTGTGGAAGATGATCATGTGAGCAGCAGGGTGGGTTTTTTTTCTTTTTTCTTGCCACGTCTACCTTCACATGTGGCCGAGTTTATTACAGGTTCAAGTTGAGTCTACCAGCATTGCTGTTTCTGTCATCTCTCTCTCTCTCTCTGTGTGTGTCTGTCTCTCTCTCTCCCTCTCTCTCTCTCTCTGTGTGTGTCTGTGTCTCTCTCTCACTCACACACTCTCTCTCTCCCCCACTGTCAGGCTAAGGATGGCAGCCCATAAGGAGAACTCCTGTTTAGAGGAGATCTCCTCAAAGGTGTGAAGGTTACAGCTCCTGCAGAGTTTATTACCATAGGATACAGTACACAATGGGAAGGTAGGTCCATGAGACTGTTTTTATTCATTCATTCATTCATTCATTCATTCATTTATTTATTTATTTATTAAACAGCATCTGTTACCATGATTCAAACTCTTAAGCCGGGTTCACGCTGTACGATTTTGGTTGTCTGAGACAAATTTTGAGAATCCTAAAAGATTCCTATAATCCTAGACCAAACTCTAGTCTTTGATCGCTAGTTTGACACGTTCCCCGATCGAATATTTCCTCCGATTAAATCCTGGCAGTGTCAGAAGATTTGAGGCAGAGTACTGTAGTGTGGCTTCTCCTACTCCGTACGAGTCGTCGTCTTGCGTACGTGCGTTTTTCGCGTCTTGACCGTCGTACAGTTCGACATTAATGACAGCTGAGATCCTACCGTGTGACCTGGCTTACGTCGGGGATCGTGTTCGTACAATCTGACAAGCGACAGTCACAAAGGAATATTAAAAATCGCACAGTGTGTGCCCGGCTTTAGATCACTGTAAAAGATTGTTCGTACAGTTATTCGTACAGTTTATGATACCACAGGTGTTGATGAATTTTCTATAACAGCAGAGTTTTATGATGTTAATGTGTGTGATGTAATTCAGATTGAAATGTTTTACTGGTCTCACACACAACCATACGCAGTACGACGTGTTGTGAAATGCTTTTTCCGAATGTCTGTGCCATCAAATCGAATTGACGTAAACCAGAACTTACTTCTATACAGGTTGAAAAGGAAAAAAATATATAATATAAGGGATATAAAAGATTGGTGGTAGATTGGTGACATATGTAATAAATATTTATAAATAAGGGGGTAATACGGGTACATTAACAGCAATGTAGGTGGTGTGGGTGTTGCACAAACAAGTCCAATCTCTAGCCCTTGGTGGTGTCCTGGTTGAGAGTCTGAACGGCCCGTAGGACGAAGCTCCTCTTCATTCTCTGTGTTGGCCTTCAAGAAGTGGAAGCGCTTCCCTGGAGCCAAAAGGAAAGAAGAGTCCATTGTTCTGATGGCTGAGGTCCTTCACTTCATGATCCAGCACCGCTTGCTGTAGATAATTATGTTAAAATGCTCAGCTGTTTGTTTTACTACAGATCAGCATTTAACACTATAATTCCCTCCAAACTCACCACCAAGTTGGAGGACCTGGGACTTAGCCCGTCCCTGTGCCAGTGGATCTCCTAACTACCTTAGACAAACAGACCTCAAGCAGTACTGGACCCCCTGCTGTACTCATTGTACACTTATGTACAAGTTAGCTGACGACACTGTTGTGGTGGGCAAAGGTGATCTCTGATAACGATGAGAAGGCCTACCTGGAGGAGGAAAAAGCCTGGAGAACTGATGCCAAGAGAACGACCTCCTCCAGTTTATAGTGGACATCAGCATGAAGAGAGGGGACAGTTTTGGCCACGCAGGACATGTTAAGGCCTTGTCACATTAACACTTCCTAATGGGAAGCATAACAGCCCGGTTTGGGAACAGGACTGAGCAGGATAGGCGGCTCTCCAGAGGGTGGTACGATCAGCTGAGCGTGCCATGTGCCCTGAGCTCCCTTTTTCCCAGAGGCCATTCTGGCCCTCAACCAGGACACCAGCAAGGACAATTAAGATAAATATATATAATATAAAATGAATGTGCTGTGATCGTTTCTTTAGTACGTGAAAGGAGTCCAGTTCTGCATCACTCATGCTCATCAGTTTGTCATCGTTTATTCATTTCTCCCGTATCCGTTTCTCCCACAGGATCAGTATTTCCTGCTTGTTTCCAGCATCATGGCACTTCAGCTTTTCTCCTGCCGTGTTTCCCCGCTTCATGCTCCCTTCCTTCAGGCAGCTGCTCCTGCTCGGTGCAGTGGCGGTGCTTGCGGGTCTCCTCTACCTGCTGCTGGTCACAGGCAAAGGTCACAACATCTGGCTCCAAGACAAGCACTATCACAGGTCGGCTTCTTTTAACATGTTGAAATTTTTTATGATGGACATATCATGTGTGGGGAATGAAAAATTTTTTAGGATTTAGTGCGTGCTACTTTTAGCGTTATCCATATGGAGACATTTTGATAACATTTTGTAAACTGTCCTCCTCACTTCCAGGCGTTTGTCACGGGTGACGGACATGGAGGCCACCGACACGAGTAACCCCAATCTGAACTACGGCGTGGTGGTGGACTGTGGGAGCAGCGGCTCGCGCGTATTTGTGTACACTTGGCCTCGGCACAACGGAAATCCTCACGACCTGCTGGACATCCGGCAAATGAGAGACCAGAACCGCAAACCGGTGGTCATGAAAATCAAACCAGGTCGGTGTGGAGATAAAGTGGAAGAACGGGACAGTTTGACCATTAATAAACCATCTTTACGTCTTACAGAGTGACGCATTATGACATCATTTTTACCTCTTATTTTCTTTCTTTTTGTTTTTTGCAGGTATTTCTGAATATGCAACAACACCAGGAAAAGCCAGCGATTACATGTACCCTCTGCTAAACTTTGCTGCTGAACACATCCCCAAGGCCAAGCACCAGGAAACTCCTTTATACATACTGTGCACTGCAGGCATGAGGGTTCTGCCAGAGAGGTACCTTTCGCACTGACTCCTCTGTTAGTCGCTGTGAATAACAATAGCGTTCCTTATTTTATAGCGTTATTTATACATTGTATTGCCTTTTAGTCAGCAGGAGGCTCTACTGGAGGACTTGCGAACGGATATTCCTGTGAATTTCAACTTCCTCTTTTCCGACTCGCACGTGGAAGTCATTTCAGGAAAGCAGGAAGGTGAAACAGCTTGTTATTAATTGACCTGTAATGTTAAAGTACATGCAGCTAATTATGTATTCAGGACACTGATTTGTCCTGGTATGTCATTGTTCGTAGGTGTGTATGCGTGGATTGGGATTAACTTTGTGCTGGGAAGGTTCAATCATGTGGACGATGGTGAGTATAGTAGTGGTTTAGTTGTTGGTTGTTAGGGGGCCAAGCACTGAAAACTTGAAAGGTTGACGTTTGTAGTTTTTATAAAATTGCACAAAAAAACGCTTTGTGTTAATTTAATACGCGATGCCGAAATCAAGTTTTCTGTGCCATTTAACTGCTTTGCGTTATCTGACTTTGCATGGCAAATAAGAAACCTTACCCACGTCAAACATCAAGGCAGTGTGACAGTGTTTGTTGATTTTAGTAGTTTGAATGGTGTTTCACTGAAATCAAGATGAGCAATAAGGCAGATCTAACTAGTTGGTACGATTTGGCAATGAAAATCCAAATTGGATGAAAATGTGTTTGATCATTTTTAGGAAAGCTTGTTGTTTAAAGGATTTTTTTTTTTTAGAAATTCAGATCATTTTAATTAAAATAAAATCCATATTTAAATAAAATAAATTTTATGAATCATTTTTTTTAATTCATTAATTTTTTTTTAAAATTCAGATAAAATTCATAAATATTCAGCCCTTGAACGGATGGTATCGCTCAGTGATGCTGGTTCTAGATCCACAAATCCAAGGTCGTGACCAGTATCCAAAAGTCTTCTGCTTCATACCTGCTGCCCTTAAGAAACCGTTGCTTCTCCAACACATTGAACTTGAATTAATTTTCATCCAAAAGCAGAATTTCCCCCATTCTCTACACTCCATTCAAACAGCACATAATGATTTATAATGAAATGTTTGAGGTTACGATGCTGATTGCAAGATTTCTCTTATGAACCGTACAAGAATCGCAGCTCTTTATTGCAGAGATCATCGAATGATTCACTGTGTTCTCTACTCCTAAAATGTAGCTCTGACCTGTACCTGGATATTGAAACATGTTTTATCTTAGCACAGTGTGCTGGGAACACTGCCCTGCATCCAAGGCCAACTTTTACAGCTGCCTTCTTTGTGGTTTATTTTTAGGGCGAAAGTTTACCAGCAAGATTTTATCTCTGCTTGCCTTTAATGTCCCTGAACTCCCAACTCCCCCCCCCCCCCCCCGTAAATTTATAGGCCTCTTTCTGATAAGCTGAGTGACTACAGGCTTTATTACTACTATACTACACTACTACTATAGATATTGTCAATAAAAAGGCAAGCATACTAATGAACTTTGGCTTAGTTCAGTTGCTCAAGTGTCATATTTGACCAATTCTAATTTGACACACGGCACCTGACTTAAGCTTCATAACACTAGGGTTAAAAAAAATAAAGCTTTTAAGATTCCTGTTAACTTCCCATTAACTTAGTGGTTCGTGCATTCAACATTTTATCTTGGAATAATGTATCTGTTGTCTTGGTGAGAACGGTTCTGGCCTCCTAAGCCTGTTTCCTGTAATGTTTTCGTGAGCGTTATTTAGTAGTTTAGATACTTGTGCTAGGTACAAGACCATACAAAGCCTTGGTGCCATTTCAAGTGTAAATGCATTTAATATATTATACGTAAGCTATGTAAGATGTCCAAATGTACCGGTCTTGGTGCTTGGCCCCATTAATTGCTGGTTGGCTTGACGTGGCTTTCTGGTTTAGAAATGATTCCCCTTTCTTTCTTTTTTTTTTTCCTTCTGCACTTTCCCATCTCTTATTAACTGTGCACTCGCATCATGGTGTCTTCCTAGGTGACGAAGTCGTGGAGGTGCAGGTTCCTGGTGGAGACCAGCAGGAGACGTTGGTGCGCAGACGCACGGCCGGAGTGTTGGACATGGGCGGCGTCTCCACTCAGATAGCATACGAAGTGCCCAAAACTGTAAGCTTTGCTTCCCAAAAACAGGTTATTATCTACAACAATTTCCATTCTTACAGCCAAAAGCTTGGGTTGGTCACTGACATGCTTTCCTCTTGTCTTTGTGGTACCTGGTTATCGTATCTTACCCTTCCCTGTGGACCGAGAAGGCCTGTAGTGCTGAGGCTTTGGGTTAAAATCTGTCTGCCATGTGGTGGTCGTGTATAAGGCGTAATTATTTTCCAGAGAAAATGATCAGCCTTATGACATTTTGCAGTGTGTTTTGATTTGAACTTTGGCTGGCAGGTTGCTTTATTTTACACTGTTTCTTCACTAACAGGCTGGTGTTTCGCTAAAACATCTGATCGTCTAGCAGCAGGTTGTTCCATTCATGTACTTTTTACAGCTTTTTATATGCATTACTTCTCCTGGCTGGAGGGCATGATGAGTTTACCTTCCATGTTTTCTCCTAAATATTTTAAAGATGGCTAGTTTAGCAGTGCTAACACGAAAACAAACAGTGTACCAGCGTGTGCTTATTAACGTCAGTGCTTGGCACTTAGGGCTTGTAGTGCGCATGTATTAACATCATTGGGAAGGATGGTAGATTTTTATTTATTTATTTTTCCTTTACGTACCACGGGGCAAGCTCACGTGTGTCTGATTTGTCTGTGTTTGTGGTTTCATTTGCATTGAAAGGAAGAGGTGGCTAAGAATTTGCTGGCGGAGTTTAACCTCGGCTGTGACGCTCATCGCACTGAACATGTGTACCGTGTTTACGTTTCGACGTTCCTGGGGTTCGGTGGGAATGCAGCACGCCAGAGATACGAGGAAAACCTCACCAGCAGCACTCGCCTTCAAAACAAGTAAAAACTACACGGGTCACTTTTGCGAAATTTGAAATCACCTGCTTAACAAAGCAGCACTTTTTGTGAGGCAGGAATGAATATTCGTTTCTTTCAGATATTGACGGCAAATGTGGTTTAGTCAACTAATGATGCATGTTTCTTGCCCTGCTGTCTACTTTTTTTTTTTTTTTTTTTTTAGGCTGCTGGATCAGCATCGTGGTGATTCTCCTGACTCCCCTGTGCTCGACCCGTGCCTGCCCTTGGACCTCCAGGACGAGGTGGGTCCCCCCGGTCAGAAGCTGCATCTGCGTGGGAGTGGAGATTTCGAGCAGTGCCGCCTGCAGCTTCAGCCCTTCCTCAACCGCACCAACGAGACCAGCACCTCGCTGAACGGTGTCTACCAGGCCCCCATCGACTTCACAAACAGCCAGTTCTACGGCTTCTCCGAGTTTTACTACTGCACGGAGGATGTGCTGCGCATGGGCGGAGACTACAACTCCACCAAATACGCCAATGCTGCAAAGGTAGGCTTAGACCACTCTGTCATTTTCTTTAGTGTTTAAATATAGGATTTATGAAATGTCCTTGTGCTTAGGAAAGATACTACATAAATTTAAATTAGAGTTTAGTTGGTCCAGTTCTGGGATTTCTGTGAACACATTTTGATCGATTTTTGCAGGACTACTGCGCCACCCAGTGGAAAATGTTGAGAGAACGCTTTGACCGTGGCCTTTATGCCTCTCATGCAGACTTGCACAGGCTGAAGTACCATTTCCATCCACAGATTATAAATAATATATAGCCATGACGAGCACTAAAAGAACTAGAGGTAACCTATGTTGCCCTCTCCGTCTCTCCACAGGTACCAGTGTTTTAAGTCAGCATGGGTGTATGAGGTATTCCACTCAGGTTTCTCCTTCCCTCGGGGCTATGAGAACCTGAAAACGGCTCTGCTTGTCTACGATAAAGAGGTGCAGTGGACTCTGGGAGCCATTTTGTACCGCACACGCTTCCTACCTCTAAGGTAAGGCTACATCAGTAGAGTATCGGGTGCGAGCGAGTGGTCAGATAAGAAGCTCGCGGGTCAAAGAAAGGACCCGCAGTTTCATTAGCATTTAATGTCATTCATTCATCCTGAGCAAGGGCCTCGTCATATAGATAGATATTTGGAGCGGTAAACAGATACACATCTAGTTTAGCTAACTGTCCAAGATAATTCTTATGAAATAACAATAATAATACTTTGAAAATGAATTTAGCACAAGACACTCGTATTAACATTAAACCCCAATTTTTTGTAATATCAGGGACATCCAGCAGGAGAGTCTGAAGGGCTCGCATTCGCACTGGCACCGGGGCTTCACCTTCATGAACAATCATTATCTCTTCCTGGCCTGCTTCCTGGTGGTGCTCCTTTCCATCATGCTCTACGTGCTCCGATTGAGGCGCATCCACCGCAGAGCCACGCTGAACCGCGGGCCTTCCGTCCAATGGCTGGAGGAAGGGCTGGGCTCTCCAGACCTTCCTGTCACCTTATAGGACATGAACAGATCAAATAGTTGGAAGGGGACATAGACTCTGTAGACTGAGGTGTTTTGTTTTTTTTTTCTGTTTTTTTTTTAAATATGTTGTAGAGCCTAAGTCCTGTGAATCCCACACCTCTCCAAGGCCTGAAGGAGGGTTTGGGGCTTTTGAAGCCAATCCCATCCATCACCCTACATGATTTGGGAACTGGTCTTGACTGAATTTTGACCTCTCTTCCTTCCCACGCCCCTACTGTTGGGAACGATCCTGAAGTTTTTCATTATAATGTTGATAAACGACTATAAATGGTTTGAAAGGCCAGTGGGAAAAGTGTTTTCAGTGCAATCGCTCTTCATTGAGACCGCGCCAGAGTGCCTGGTGAGCCGCACGTCAGTTCAGTTTGGATACGAAGCTCAGAAAATTAAAGACGACTTCTGCTGCCTTTAAACATTGGTTAATGTGAAAAGTACTGAATGAGAGGTTAGCATGAGGCTTAGGTGTGTACTCTCATGCAATGATCTAAGGCCCTGTCCATACATTTACGGATATTTTTTCCCACTTTGCTATTCAAAAAAATGTTTGTTTGTTTTTTTTTCTAAAAATGTCTTAGAAACATTTTTTTCCTAGAAACTTTTTTTTTTTTTTTCTTTTTCTAAAAATGTCTCCACCAAAAAGCTTACATGAGCATACCAGCCCAGTAGGTGGCAGAAGTACATCAAAAATATATGTCAAACGCCTCAAGAAAAATGTAAAGATCATGAGAATGGTAGAGATACTGAAATGTAAGAAAACACCACATTGTGTGAAATATATATTTTTTTTAATTAACAGAAGGGTAAAACCTATGTTTTCAAACATATCCATATACACGTGGACAAGGAGTTAGTTTCTCTCCGCTTCTCTAAGCTTCAGCCGCCCCACACCCGTATGCATTTTGGACCTGTGTTTAAACCAGAGGCAAATCGCAGAGGAGGCATAGTGTTTATTTTCATGGCATATCTATAGAGCTTGATTTTTGCCATGTCACGGGTGTTCATGGGTCAACAGGAGTGAGGGGCTAAGTTTAAATGTGATCAGTTAATTGCAAATCACAACTACCAGTTCTTTTTAACGCCTTCAGCACAGCATAACGCTTAGTGCAAAATACTCTGTGTAATAATTAAGCGAGCCAGCTATCTAAAGTTATCTTTGTAGCAGCAGTTCGCTCACAAGCTAACTAACTTTTTTTTTTTTTTTTTTGGCCAGCAGTTATGATTTTTTTTTTTGTTCTTAAAATTCTAGATTGCTATTCTGATCAAGCGAGTCAGGTTTGATTATCAGCCGATCACATTCAACAGAAGCCTCCAAACTTGTTGATTCCTGACAAAGGCTAAATCAGGACACGGTAGCAAAGGTACTGAGCCTATATTATTTTTTATTCTTATTTATATATTGCCCCAGAAATGTGGATAAGTGGAGCCCACAGATTTCACACTCTAGCCAGTAGTTTTATGGGGCGTTTTTGTTTTGTTTAGTTCCCCCCCCTCCCCTCCTCGTTCGTCCAATCCGAACTCTGACAGATTTTTACTTCAAATGTGACTTTGTCATGAATTAACTAATGTTACTGTCCTCATCACCTTTACTTCATTCCCTTTTTAGAGAACTGTCCATGAATAGTGTGTGTGTGTGTGTGTGAGGGAGTGAGAGAGAGAGAGAGAGAGAGAGAGAGAGGGGTATTGAGAGAACTAGTTAAAGTAATAGTATTTGGACTGTTTTGTAGACAACACTGTATTACTATTTATTTGATGCGCTCCTTGGACTGTTAAAAGGAACCTGGGGAGCGTTCTTTTTCTAGCTGTACTAGTTCAGTGTTTTATTTTTATTTATTTTTTTTTTGTTTTTTTACTTTTCCCCCCCTCTTCCTTTAATGCTGTAGTTGGTGCCAGTCTTGTAATTCTTTCTTTCTTTTCTTTTTTTTTAAAAAAAAAAGTTATTTAATAGTAATTCGATGGTGGTTGTACATTTATGGTCTCAACAGAAGTATGAAGAGAAACAGTGCAATATTCACGTGAAAAGGACCGCACACCAGTATTTCCTCTCATCTTTTGCCATGTAGAGTTGCATTCGGATGCCAGGGATTTCTACAGCGCTGTAGCCACGTAGGTTAAGACGGATGCAGTCGAGTTATAACGATTTTAAACACGTGATCAGAGCTCAGCGTTCGTTTCTCTCCGTGCAGATTGAAAAATCTCATTTCTGCGTCGTTACTGCTGGTAACTTAACAAAGAGTAAAAGAGAGAACGTCCTTACCACAGTGTTTATATCGTTCAAAACTCTGCATTCAGTAGGCATCCATCCCGGTGTGATGTGGATAAACCTATTTAAAAAAAAAAAACAAAAAAAAAAAAAAACACTGCCATCATGTTTATAAGAGGCGTTCACAAGCAAAATCTGTAATGTGCATGTGGGGGAAAATAAAATAAAAAAAACTTCTCCCAGAAATGTTGTTCTTACCTTCTGACGATTAAACCAAAACTTGATTTTTCCAGTGTCTTTTATTGTTCTTCTGTGACCTATAAGATAAAAGATGAAACACACTGCCAGTCAAAAGTTTATGGAGTTTGTTTTAATACAGTGCAAGCAGTTCAATCACTGTTAATGGCACAGACAAAACAAAAAAATCAGGAAGTCTGGATTAAATAAAGAAATGATTAAACAAGTAGTTCATCAGAGAGCGGTGTGGTTCAACACTTCGTCCAGGTGTGTGTGTGTCGGCAAAATAAAACATATCACTGATTATAGTGCAGGATTTTGTACGGAGATGTTCATTTAGCAATGAATGGACAGAGTCTCCAGTGTAACAGTAAGTTTCCACCACAGCGAAGTCTTTAGCACAGAGACGTTTGAGCTTTCTTGTCTCTCTGTTGAGAAACTGACTGATGAGCTGAATTTTTTTTTTCTTTCTTTCTTGTCTTATTAACTTCGAGAGAGTAACTTTTATAGAACGACGGTTTGTAGCTGTTATAACTCGAATGATAATGGGAACGAACATGTTTCGAAGATGTTCAAACGTTAAATGAAATTATACACGGATAAATGGTACGTTGCGTCATTTACTAATAAATAAAAATTACAGTTGCTAAGACAATTGCTGTGTTAGAAGAGGAATAAACATTTTGGAATGTGCTGTTCTTGGGAAATTATCCACTTCTGGTTGCTAACAGTAACTCTGTGGCACACCACCCTGTCGTTAATTATTTTCCTGTAATAGCACATCCCGAGTGTTTTATACCTCAGATAAACAGTGCTAGTAGTTTACTAATTGTATGCTAGATTTAATTTTACTTTTCTCCTACAAGCACACATTTTATGGAAGCTATCAGAATGTAAAAAAAGAAGAAAAAAAACTTTACCAAATGTTACAATAAATTATTTTGAATTAAAGGCCCCTGTGTTAAGCATTACTTTTTCACCTCAGTAAAAAATCACAATGATGTGATTTTCTTTGAGAACTATAATGTATTAGTTTGTTGAGGGGGGAAAAAAATATTTAAAAATAATAATGATTCTTGGTAGGTGATTTTGTTCTCTACAGTAGTCTGCTGAACCCAGAGAGCATGTCTCCTCACTGTCCTCTACTGGCCATGACATGGTAAATGACCTGATGGATATAATGTATGACTTGTGTGAAATAGTAATGGGAATAAAAATATTTTCCAGAATATGTGAGATTCACTAACATTGTGAGACACTGTGAAACTTCAATTGGCATCGAATTCTAGACGTGATGAGATGTTTGGATGTTTTCTCCCACTTTGGCTTACTACATCTCGAGTGATGAAGCTGTTCTTGCACAACGGCATGGAGATGGCCGTTCCTGGAGCTAGACATTGTTTTGGGAGTGGTACAGCCTGTTGGGAATGCGTGTTGGAGTGTGTGTCCTGTCCGCAGGGGGCCTGACTGAGGTCATGTTTGTAATGTGGCTGCTGTCTGCTGGAGGTCAGGCTGGAGAGAGATGATCTGAAAGGACAGAGCCAATAGTCTGTAAAGTCACTCTGTGTCCCAAGCCTACTGTCTGTGACCGAGGGTTTACAGCAAGGTCAAAAAATCTGGAAAAAAGATCACTTATAAAGAACTAACAAATTAGTCTAAACTATTTTTCCTTAAAAAAAAATAATGCCATTGGTGTAGCAAGTAGTGCTTTCATCTCCTTCACAGCTCCAGGGCTCCTGGTTTGATCCTTAGCTCAGGTTATTGTTCGTGTCGGTTTCCTCTGGGTTCTCCGGTTTCCTCCCATCTCCCAAGTGAATTGCTACTCTACTCTAAATTGCCCTGAAATGTGAATGATGCCAATTCAGTGATAGAAAATGTCTATTTTGCGAAAAAAAATTTTTTGTGATTATTGCAGCCAAAAATTGCTTGATTTTGCGGTGGCTTTTTTCAAATGTTTTTGTGCTTTTTTTTTTTTTTTTTTTTTTTTTTGCGGAAAACTACTCGAATTGTCGAAAATGCAGTCACACAAAATTGTTTTACACGGTCTTTCACACTGATGTTTCTTGGTAAATGAGACCTTTGAGCTGTACTCGTGTTCGACGCACGTGAATCGAAGAGGGCTTTGGATGAATGGGTGTTGTGATGACGTCACATGTCACGTCTTGGCCCAAATCTGCAGAAAATCTGCGCTAATTTTGAAAAATAGCAAGCTCCTCCGATTATTCATTGATTTTGCGTTCATTTCTGCAATCGCAAAATTGCAACCAAAAAAAAAAAATCTTTTGTTAAGAAAAGACGATACCAAACAGCATAACAAATGTGTTCTTGTTAGAATTAATCATATGGTGTCAACAATAAAAAAAAATAAAATAAAAAAAAAGGAATACTGTATAGACTTAAGACTATAGCTAATGTACATACATGTATATACACCAGAAGTGTTGATTTTTATGCTCAGGTCAACCTGAATTAAAGCCTGAATATCATTTTACAGTCATCTTTCTTCTCCATATGAGGGCCAAGCCTGCTTTACATATACAATATTACATCCAGAAAAAAATTCATTTCTATACAGTACAATGTTATGTAGGGTTTTTGTCGCTATACCAACCAACCCAATGTATTACCTCGTCTCTAACAGGAGTTTAGCGTTGACAGTATTTTTAGATCCTGACCTATTTGTACTAGCACGAGGATGTTTTTGACGGAGACTACAAACCGAGTCTTGTGTAATTCGCACCGTATAGGGGCGTCCGCCAAATGCTGTGAATGTAAATGCATAAATGAATGCTTTGCTATGATATTCTACCATGCAGCAGTAAGCTGTATTTATTGTGAATCGTAGCACAGCCTGGGAAAGGCCATTTTGATTTTCAGCCCTAAACCTTCAGCCCTGAACCGGTCGCTTGTATGGATTGAATAGAGCTGCTACAGAGGGGCCGTTTATCTCAGCCGAGCTCACCAAACAGAGATACGAGTGCGCTCAGAGACAACAGAGCATGAGTCAGCACTGAGCTCCCTCACCGGACAGAACACAATACACCCAGTGTGTGTTACTGCCGTTGTCCTTAGAACCAGGGCATCTAGAGTTTTACTTTAAAGAACTACTACTACTAATAATAATTTAAGAACTAATACATTTTAATAAGTAAGGAATAAAACATTTGAGCTTATATAAATTAATCAACAATGACGCGGTGTGGTGTGGCCCCAACTTGAAGCAGAGTTTACAGTTCAACCCTGAAGTTGATTATGTTCCAATAACAGCATGTCCCGAAGTGGTTTATTCCACTTATAAAACAACAATGTCCATCAGTTGCATTTTTATTTATTAAAGAACCATTTCATACTTTTGTAGTTTTATATTTACGTTTAATGTTGTTGAATGTCAACGCCATTCTGGCCAATCAGAATCCAGAATTCAGTGGACAATGTGGTATAATTCGTTTTTTTTTATATAAATGAAGGGAATCGGTGAAGGTTTAAGAATACAGGTTGTTATACCTACGTTTCATGAAATGTAACAAATATTTAAATCCCAACACATACTGTATATACTAGCAGCAGACATATTGGACCATATGTCAGACATAAACATCCAGTAGTGTACATTAATAGTATATTTAAAAAGAGAGAAATTATAAAAGACACAATGATTAGCAGGGAAAGAATAGCTGAATGGAATCTTAGCTACAGAGTCTTAAGATTTCTAAATAAGTCTATTATAGCTTAAGCACTTAATGAGATGCTTTAGGTTCTTAAGATTAAATCTCTGTTGAAGTAAGGGATTTTAGCAAGAAAAGTGTGGGATAAAAATGAAAATGTATGACTAAATGATAACGCTGTTAGGATGGTTTGAACATGTATAACCTTTTTTCAAACTATCATAAATCATTTATAGATGATTTAGTACTAATCTGTGGTAAATTACTTAGTTAAAAGTTTTCCTTTTAAGGGTAAAAAGCTTTGCATATGTATGCTGGGTCTGTTTTCTGGGACGTTGCCATGACCGACAAAGGATTTGGTCATTCAGAGTGGATTAGGAGAATGTACTATGTGAACTCTCTCTCTCGCTCTCCCTCTGTCTCTCTCTCTCTCTCTTTCTCTCTCTCTCTCTGTCTCTCTCTCTCTCTCTCTCTCTCTCTCTGTGTTCCACCTTCATGTTTGTCTGTTCAGTTTACTGAGCGCTTACTGCAAATGTACAATGTTTTGTAGGTAAAATATATAGAACTGGATGTAATTAGTATAATATATGTACCAATTAAATGTTGTGACAAAAGAAGAAAAAAAAAGTTCCAGTGCATGGGTTCCTGAACAAATCCATGATCCATGCTTCCAGACTACTATGTAAAATGAAAATAATCTTATAGCAAATTCAAAAGGCCACACAGGGAACCGATACTCTGATTGGGGTTTCAGATCATTTACCTTAGCAGACTGAATCCATGACAGCCATCTAGCACTAAAGTTGTTGCATCTGTAGAGTTTCCTCATATCTTAACACCCGGATTTAATGTGTTTGTGCTTGGCCTGATTGGTGTACCAAGCTGTGTTGTCCTGTTAAACTCCAGCATTTGTGTTGACACCCGTAGACTGGCACACCATATTTGATTTCATCGTTCATTCATTCATCTTCAGTAAGCAATTTATCCTGGACAGGATCCAATCATGGTGGATCCAGAGTCTATCTCAAGAATACACCCATGGACAGGATGCCAGTCCATCACAAGGAATGGTGCAAACACACACAAACGTTTGTTTGTTTTTAAATGGAATGTTTTTTAGGGGGTGGGAGGAAACCAGAAAACCCAAAGAAAACCCACATGGTCACAGGGAGAATATGCAAAACTCCACACAGTAACCTCTGCTCAGGATCGAAACAGGAACCCTGGAGCTGTGAGGTGGTGACGGTACTGTACTCACTCCACCATTGTGTCGACACTGCTTTGTTTTGTCTCTCTAAGCTAAATCATATGATCCGCTCATGTGAAGCACGATGGGAAACGGACCACAGGATTAACAGGCTGTATTTTTACTAAAGCGTATTTTCTTATTGTCATTACATTAAAACGTATTAGCAACAAGTTCATTCTGAGAAACTTATAAGAGACGTGGTGTGCATAACAATAATACTCTGGCCATACAGAGCCTGTGATGGGTGATGGGTTCATGTGGGTTGAGGATGTAGAACAATGCAGAAAGGGGTACAAGCTTTTCCCATTAGTGTCAGGCAGACTGATAAGGAGAGCACAGCCCATCTAATCTAAAGTTCCACCCTCGAACAGACCTGCTGCTCCACCCAACACACCCAACATGGGTCAGACCTCCTGTGGAGGAGTGTGGATGATTCAAATGATCGATATCATCCGCGTGACAGTTGTTTGAAAATGCAGAGACGAAACTAGGCAGAACTACCATTGTATTGTTAATCGTCATAAAGTTTTGTTTTGTTTTGTTTTAAAAAAACAGCCATTATAAAAAAAAAATCGCAATCTTGCTGAAAGGGCCGGTGTGTGGTAGGGATATTATTTATTTTCCTGTGTATACTGGCAGAGGAAGTACAACTGCATAACATTCAGAGAACAGAACACAAATGTGCCAGAGATCTGCAATTAGGCTGTAAAATAGCAGTAACATCCCAACCAAACCCAGTTTCCAATGTTGAAAATGTGGTTAATTCACTTTATCCTTGCGTTATTTCAAAATGGATTTAGGCAGATTTCCTGTACATGCAGAAAGAGACAGTTTTAGTTACACAAAATGAAAGTACTGTATCCAGATTTCTGCAAAGCTGCTTCGTGACTGTTATTTATTTATTTATTTATTTATTTTTAAATAAAGAGTTATGCAAATAACATGGAAAAAGTTTTGGGGTTGGAAAACAAACCATTCACAGAGCTGAGGAAAGGGTATAAAAGATATCAAAGTAATGATACTACTACCAACAGTGAAAATACAACACAAAACAAAAGAAGAAAGACATTAAGAACAAGAGAGCAGAGCAAGAAATGTAAAAAGGGAATTAAATTCCATCCATCCATTCATTTTCCATAACGCTTATGCTACACAGGCTCACGGGGAGCCTGGAGCCTATCCCAGGGAACTCGGGGCCCAAGACCCTGGACGGAGTACCAACCCATTCACACAATCGCACACCCATTCACATACTACAGACATTTTTGGAAATGTCAATCAGCCTACAATACGTGTCTTTGGACTGACGGAGGAAACCAGAGTACCCAGAGGAAACCCACGAAGCGCAAGAACATGCAAACTCCACGTGCACAGGGCGGAGGCAGGAATCTAAACACAAACCCCGGAGTTGCGAGGCAAAAGTTTTAACCACTAATTCACCGTGCCCCCGGGAATTATCTCAACAGCTCCAGGGTCCTCGATTCGATACTGAGCACAGGTTACTGTCTGTGGGAAGTTTTGCATGTTCTCCGCATGTCCGTGTGGGTTTCCTACGGTTTTCTCCCACCTCCCAAAAACAAGCCTGTAGGTGGATGTGGGCTTTGTCTATGTGTGTGTGTGTGTGTGTGTGTGTGTGTGTGTGTGTGTGGTGCCCATACTCCAGGGTATATTCCCACCTCACACCCGGAGTTCCTCGGATCGGCTGGCCATGCCATGATCCTGACCAGGATAAAGCAGTTACTCAAAGTGTGTGTGTGTGTTTCACTATTAATATACTAAAGCACACCTTTTCATAAATAGAACATCTGTAAAAGCAAACTAGCCTACACATTTTGCTCCTTTATTCACTTTTACTTTTAAACTACTTTTAGTTTAAGGGTGTCACTCAATTAGCAGTTCATACATCCCATAAACCTACAGCTTGGCACTGGAATAAAGTTGGTTTGATGTTCGATATTCGTGAATATGCGGAAATTAAGGGACCGTCTCTAAAGTTACATACGACATTGTTATACAAGTTTCTAACTTCAATAGCATTTGAAGGGAATGATGTACAGTCATGAAGCCAACTGTAAAGTGTTCGACTAGGTGTTAGGTACCTGACACCTATATGAACACTTTACAGTTGGTTGTGTGACTGTACATCATTCCCTTCAAATGCTACTGAGCTTTAAATTATGGTATATTTTGTCTATGGGCCCATTCGGTAGTGAAATACATGGCAATATTTACATATGATTTAATAGTTTATTTGAATAAATATCAGAAATCTAAAAGGTGTGCTTCATACCTGACACCTAGATAAACACTTTACAGTTGACTTCATGACTGTACATCATTCCCTTCAAATGCTATTGAGCTTTAAATTATGGCTATTTTGTGTATGACCCCATTCTG
>JANDJT010000190.1:4082933-4098831 GCA_024331685.1 Stegophilus panzeri | reverse complement strand
ATAGTTATTATCAAGAAAAGAATATTGTAATTTTAAAGTTCTTTTCAATATGCATGGTATTTGGCACGAGTACTCTTAGCGTATGTCTAGGCTTGCGTCTCTCTGAGAGCCGAGAGAGTGCAGCGATGAACCAGGCCTCTATTGTCTTAGCCTGTCTGTCACTGACAGACTGAGTTTGTCTCAGATCACATCTCTTCCTGTAGACCTGCCCCGTGGCTTGTGCTGAATGTTGCTTCCGACACACAAACACACACACACACACACACACTTAGACACACGATCCATCACTCATTCACATCATCACTAAGACACACACACACACGCGCACACACGCACACTATCCTTGTGAGGACCTTCCATTGATATAATTCTAAATGTTGCTAATTAATTCTGTGCTACACCCAAATCTAACCCCAACCTGCTGCCCAGGAACCAGAAGGAAATCTTTTAAATCTCTTAGTTTTCAAAACTGTCCCATTCCTATCCACATCGGTGCCTACCAAGATATAAACAACTAAGACCCCCCCCCCACACACACACACACAAACACATAATTCTAAACTCAACACAGAGTCTTACTCTTACATGTTCCACACACACATTCCTACCTACTGACACACACACACACACACACACACACACACACTCACACACACACACACACTCACACACACACACACACACACACACTCAGCTTATCTGATCTCTTCAAGTGGCTGCAGTCTCCACTCTGTCTGCCCGCTGCCAAATTCTGCTCTTAACTGCATACATGCCTCTTATCAGTCTGCTAAATATTGCTCAAAGCCGTATTGGCAACTTTTTCTTTATCTGGCTTCAGCGTTAATGAGACTTTTGAGAGTATTTCTATCTCCACCCTGATCCTCAGCACTGAGACACCCATGAGTCAGGTTTCTAGCTTAACTAGGATGTGAGTTACCCATCAAGAAAGCACTTCATTTTCACTTTCCATAACTGTCAATGAATTTTGACTGTGTGATTTATCATGTGATTTATCATGTTGTAGTTAACATGAATAGTCACACAGAGATGTTCTCAGTAAATATGATAAAAAGGCTAATTGCTCATTGTTTTCAGACACCGAGTACTAAGTGCAAACTGAATGCGATTCATTAATTTTTGTAAAATTGGCTGCTATGAATGAGCTTTGGTGGACGCTTTTGGTGGTTTTGGAAAAAAAAAAAAGGTTGGCTTTTTGCAGAATGACCGTATAGCAATTACATAAACAACATATTTAACATCTGCATACATTTATATAGGCTATTTTCAACAATTAAGTGAACCCTAAAATTGAAAGCAAGGACACATCTAACTTTTAAAACTTTACCAATTCTCAGTCATTATTAATATTTAATTATTAATTATGTGAGATGTGTATTTTTTCATGGTAAAGCAATATGGCAAATTACACAAAATACTCTGTATGTCACTATGTCATATTAAATAGCATCAGAAGAGCACTTTAAGAATCTATTAAAAACCTTTTTAATGGAATTTTATGTATAATATAAGCTATTATACTACGTGTTTGTTGTTATAAGGCTTTCTGTGATTGGTTTAAATCATTAGTATATGAAACAGTTTTTTTTGTTCCAGATCTACTATAGATAGACAGTAATTCTATAATTAATGTATAAAACTAGTCAGTATATAATTACAGTATATACCTAGTCACAATTTTTGTATTATTGCCTCTGTACACCACCACAATGGATTTGAAATAAATCAATCAAGATGTGATTGAAGTGTAGACTTTCAGCTTTAATTCCAGGGGTTTAACAAAAATACTGCAATAACTGTTTAGGAATTACAGACGCTTTTACATAGTCCCTGCCTGTTCACAGGCTCAAAAGTAATTGGACAGTTGACTGGATAGTTGACTGATAAGCAGTTTCCTGGCCAGGTGTGGCCTGTTTCCTCATTATTTCATGACAAATTTAGGAGATAAAAAGTCTGGAGTTGATTTCAAGTGTTGAAAATGCATTTGGTAGCTGTTCATGGGAACTCTCAATATGCAGTCCAAAGAGGTGTCGATGCAAGTGAAGGAGGCCGTCATTAGGCTGAAAAAACACACAGACCTATCAGAAAGGTAGCAGAAACTTTACGAGTGGTACATTTGGTACATTCCTAAAAAGAAGGAATGCACTGGTGAGCTCAGCAACACCAAAAGGCCTGGAAGGTCACGGAAGACAACTAAAGTGGATGATCGCAGAATTCTTTTATTTGTGAAGAAAACCCCTTCACAACATCTAGCCAAGTCAAGTACACACTGGAGGAGGTAGGTGTATCAATGTCAAAGTCTATAATCAAGAGACGCCTTCATGAATGTAAATACAGAGGATTCACCTTAATATGCAAACCACTGGTAACGCTCCAGAAAAGAAATGCCAGATTAGACTTTGCTAGAAAACATCTAATAACAAAAAAGCCTGCCCAGTTTTGGAACAAGATTCTTTGGACAGATGAAACCAAGATTAACTTGTACTAGAATGATGGGAACAGAAGAGTATAGAGAAGGAAAGGGAGGGCTCATGATCTGAAGCATACCATATCATCTGTCAAATGTGGAGGAAGTGTTATGGCATGGCCATGTATGGCTGCCAATGGAACTGAGTCACTGGTGTTTATTATAATAATGTGACTGCTGATAGAAGTAACAGGATGAAAGAAAATTGAATGTTCTTAAATGGCTGAGTCAGTCACCTGACCTCAACCCAATTAAGCATGTTTTTCATTTACTGAAGACAAAACTGAAGGTAGAAAGACCCACAAACAAGCAGAAACTGATGGCAGCTGCAGTAAAGGCCTGGCAAAGCATCTCAAGGGAGGAAACTCAGTATTTGGTGACGTCCATGAGTTCCAGACTTTAATCAGTCGTTGACTGCAAAGGATTTGCCTCCAAGTATTAATAATAATCCTTATATTTATAATTATGTTAGATCTGAGCCTTGAATATGGAGGGACTATAGTAAAAATGGCTGTAATTCCTAAACAGCTAATGCAATATGTTAAACCCCTTAAATTGAAGCTGAAAGTCTACACTTCAATCACATCTTGATTATTTATTTAAAATCCATTGTGGTGGTGTTTTACAGAGGCAAAGCTACTGAAACTGTCACTGTCCAAATACTTATGAACCCGACTGTATATCAGTTTACCATTTAAAATTAGACCAACGCGAACTGAAATGGGTCCAAGAATGTTTGCAAAAAGTTTGAGACCCCCGATCTGCTAGTGTTACAGTAAGTGTTCTGGAGCAGTGGATGATAAGCGCGAAAGTCTCGGAATTATGACGTCATTTATCACTTCGTTTGCACGAATTGCTCCGTTGTGCCTGTATTTCCGTGCAGCCAATATTTCTTACATTGCACTCATTTTAAATAGCAAGTGAATAAAATAGCAGGCTACTCAAAGTGTTCAGATTTCAATACACACCTATACGGCATTTCAGTAAATCCATAGTAACACTGAAATACTGAATTAAACACTCAACCGCGTGCATGTGCTGATTTAGCTGTGATGTGTAAAAGTGCTTTATAATATGAGCAGGTGATGAGGCTACAGGTTACTGTGTGTGAGATCTGGTGACTGCCGGCGGTGTGTCCGGTGGTGTGAGCCATGCAGTGCCGGTGTGTCTGCTCTTCTGTTTACTCTCAGGCCTTTTCTGTCTTATCAGCCCAGTGCTCTCGCGTTATCTGTTTGCCTAATGGGACTCCAATGACAAGCTCATCGCGCCGCATTAAGATGGAGGAGATTAGACCTAATTGAACTGATACCATTCGATGTTTTACGGTGCATGCGCAGCCAACCAATCTGTCAGCAACTAACCAACTTTATTAGGCTATTAGGTCTGTAAGTGTTGCATTAACACCTATGGTGCTTTTAATAGGTCCAGATTGCAGGTGTTTGGACTAAGAGTTAATAAGTCAACACCTTGCTGGCTAATTCAGCAGTTCATTTACTGTACATTTTGTTGTGTTAAAAAAAAAAATCCATGCTAAAACCTATGATGTAATGCAACTAATATGCTTAAATGAGCATCAGTTAAAACATTTTTTTAAAACTGCATCAAAATGTATGTACTATAACTATAGCTATCATTTATTATTATATTGTACCACTTAAGTAACTAAAGTTGCCTTAAAATCTTGAGCTCATTGAGACAAATAGTGAATTATGGTAGGCGCTTTGAACCAGTGACTATAAACTGAATAGCAAAGCTATTAAAAAAAAAAGAAAAGAAAGAAAGAATAAAGAGTAAGTCTAAATTATCTAACCCCTACAGCAGCTGTACAAATTGCGTTTTTTTTTTAAATATACTATGTCTATTTCTTGTCATATGACAAAAAAAAAAAAAAAAAAAAAAATCTGAAAACGTGTTAATCTATTTTTGCTTTCATTGTCCAAGATTATACTTCACTTTAAAACAAACCCATTCAGCAGCGTGTGTCTGATAATATACATCCTCATTAATGCTAAATCAGCTTGTTATTATTTTTTTTTATATGAATCGATTCTTTGTTTTTTTTTTAACAAGTTATTTTTATTTTACATTGATATGTTTTATGAAATATATTTTATGTGTTATATTTGTATATACAAATATTTAACTATTTTATAAATATTTAATTCAGAGTTATATTTACTAATTAAAGTCGTACTTGGACTCATTAGGCTAGGCTACTTATAATTTAGGCCTACGTTAATTATATCATTTAAAAACGTTCCAAATTAACACGTCAGCAACGGTATTTTATTAAGATAAAATAAATCCTTCTCGTAAAGTATAAATATATTCGCAATAAAGGATATTTATCCCAAAAGAATATGGAATAGAATTATTTCTAATTGACATGTTAATTAATTTAAAGGTCAGTAACTTAACTTTAGCTTGAATTATTGTATTGTTAGAATTATTCTAGAATATAAAACAGAATTATTCTAGGCTATATTCCTCTAAAACAATATATAACAGAATTATTCTAGGCTATATTCCTCTAAAACAATAGAACAGACTTGTGCCAATTATCCAGCTTTAGATTTCTCACTCATATGTAAATTTTAGTTTTCTGTTTCTCTAAAAAAATTTATTATTTTACAAATTGCGATAACTTCTTGTCATGTAGACATTTTAGTTAATGAACTATTTTGAGGAGAAATGATCATGATTTATTTAGCCCAGGATCCGATCAGAATTCCTACGTGCCCTTCTCGCGGTAGCCCCAGTAATTCTCTAAAAATTAAAAACAAAGATTTACTATTTGCTTTTGTCCAAATACACACTTGGTGCGTGAGCAAGCCGAATTATATGGACCTTTCCTTTTATTTCCCACTGTAAGAAATCAGGATAGGTCATGTAAACACAAAAAGTATATATTAATAATTTGTCTTAATAAGAAGTATATTTTATTATTATTGAAATGTTTATATGCAAAACTTCAAATACACGAAACATTTGCACATAAAAATTACCTGTGCCAGTTCAGGACAAAGTTTCCAAAAATATGGTCATGATTAAATCATCTTTAGAGTTACAGACTTTAAGCGATACACAGAAAAATCCCCAGTATTAAATTAACACACACATGGTTGATTGGTCTCATACAGTGTTAAACTGACCACTGGGACGTTTTATAGTATGAATGCATGTCCTTTTGGAAGCACCTGGGATTCTGTTGTAGCCTATGCATGATCCATGATCTTTGTGATATGTACAATACATTTTTGGGAAACTCGCCCAGATCAGTCTTATCACATGTCACTGTGAGTGTCAGTTTCGAGTCTTTTTTATTCACAGTCTCTTCACCAAGCTCTGATTCCGGTTAACGTGGACTGAAACGATCCTTGCTGGCCAAGAGCTCCATCAGCACTCCCCATGCTGAGATTCATATCTACTATGTGATTAGGGATTTGCGTGCTGTTGGTGAACGATGGCATTCCGGTAAAGTTACAGGCGTAAGGGTTATTTCCATAACTGTTATAGTAGTTGTTGTACGGATACGAACCCACTGCGACGTTATAGGGCGCTCCGTGGCTTCCACCGAGACACGGCTTTCCGTCTCGCACGAGCACCGGGACGGCTACTCTGCGCGGAGGCAACGGGTGACCGGCCAGCTCCAAGCTCTTATCCTGCCGCTGCCGCTTGCACTTGTACCTCCTGTTCTGAAACCAGATCTTGACCTGTGTGGAGGTGAGCTTGAGCACGGTGGCGAGCTGCTCTCTCTCCGGCGCGGACAGGTAGCGTTGCAGCTTGAAACGCCGCTCCAGCTCGAACACTTGAGTCTGGGAGAAGAGCACGCGCGGTTTCCGGCGAGAGCGCGGCTTCTGCCTGTCTCCCGGCGCCTCTTCCGGTTTCCCATCTGCGCAGCTCGAGTCCTCTAATTCGCATGCACCTGTTTTAGCGGGGGGAAAAACAACCATGTTACAGTGTTATATAAAACTACAACTGCCCTTTCGGACAGAAAAGGTGTGGAATGAACACCGGCGTCAGAATAACTTCACTAACCTATTCATTTTACACTCACAGAAGAAAGGGTACTAAACTATACCACTGCTTGTGGCTGGAATGGTACCATCAAGAGTACCTCTGTACATTTAGTATGTATCCTTTACCTACAAATGTGCATCTAGTGTACCTTTAAAGCTTTACTCTAAAACGTAATTACAGTCCAGTTATGTGCCTTGAATCGTTTATTTCATATCTCTATTTCCAGGCGAAAGACACATATATTGGGTGTACCATGTACCATGGAAAGGTACCCCAAAATATCGTTAACCTATTGTAGGTGATTCTTTTACATTTTTTTTTTTAGCTGAAAAAAAGTTTTTTGGCTTTTTTTTGCCTCATATTTTTTTTTTTCAGCTGAGAAAAACTGAAGAAAAAAAAACCCTGCAACAAGTTGAAGCATATTTTGTTTGTATTATCCAATGTTTCTTTTTTTTTCAGTGTAAAAGAAACAAATTAAAGTCATGGTATAATTTTTTCAAGTGACCAGTTCATTACAGCCTGAAATATAAATATAATAACTACACAATAACTAACACATGTAACAAAACAGTAGGAGAGAGCAGTTGACTGTGATCTCTACTGTCAGCAAGTCATAGATAGATAGATAGATAGAGAGAGAGAGAGAGAGAGAGAGAGAGAGCGAGAGACCATTGAGAGTTCCCAGAACCCAATATGAGACCTAAAGTGTTTATATGCATCCAAACGGACACATAGCTATAGGAATGAGTGAACACTGCTAAGGGATGCATACGTCTATTAAGTGCAAAAACACAACACCACATCATTTTATGAACACTTACACTCTCAGAAATCAGAAAAACGGACCAAACTGTACTTCCACTTGTCATTGGCTGGTACCATCAAGGGGACATTTTTTGCACCTTTATTATGTAGCTTTTAGCTGGTAACCTTTAAAAAAAAATTAAGCCATATAACTGGACCGTAAGGACCAAAAGCTAATTAAGGTACAGCACATGCACGTCTTAGGTTAAAGGAAGAAGATATAACCTTAATAGTACCACGACAGTGACAAGTAAAAGTACTTTTTGCTAGAGAGTACAGTGGATATATATGAGCAGGTGTATATTTGGTTGGATGATAAAGTGTGGATAATTCAGTGATATGTAGCCAGTTTTACGCGTTAAATGCTTAAAATACGCATTGTTTTAGTGATATAATTATTATTATTATTGTTATTATTATTATTATTATTATTATTATTATTGTTATATTTATTTATTTATTTATAAATATATTTTTGCCTGAGTTAGAGCTTTGATGATCCCTCTCCTCTTCTGTCGGAGAGCCGCAGGAGCCGAAGTCCTCAGCGCTGAGGGCGCATTTCATCTGCTCCCCCGGGCTGAAGGCGGGTTTGTCCGGGCTGTAGAGCAGCTCCAGGCTCCGGCTGAGAGCACTGTGCATGCACTGAAACTGCAGAGACTGCAACGGAGCCGCGTCCGGCTCAGGGCTCGAAAAGCCTTGCTGATTAAACACATGCTGCTGTTCCAGTTTTAAGATATCCTTAACCGAGAAAGGCGTCGAAGTTACCGGGCTGGCGAGCATCGCGTGCACAGAGTCGGGCTCGAGTCAGTGGCGCGGCTGTACAGGCCCGAGAGAGCGCGCTGCAAAAAAAAAAAAAAAAAAAAACCGTGATCGCAATTTCTGTGCAGCCGTGCGTAAAATAAACAATCTCGAGTCGCTTCTATGGAGACTTTTTGTGTTCTGGCGTCTCCTGCTAGAAGAAGCCCTGCATGAGATTTTGGAGTGTATGGCTTTCAGCTCTTAGCTCACACTTCCGCCAAGTGCCATTAGCTGATTCTTGAAGTTGGGAAGAGGTGGGAAGTTCACTCTTATGTCTGTTTGTATTCTGATGATGGTGACCCCTCCCATTCAGTGCCACGCAACAGCGCGTAACACTGATTCACCGCAATCAGTTAGATGCAGTGTATTCTGGTTGGGATAGTTTATCCTACAGGTTTAATGTGTGATCATGTGCATCCTTCTTAAATATAGGCTAACTAACGAATTACCCTATATATGCAATTTATATACGCAGAAAACATGTGCGACTATTAAAAAGAGATAGAGTTTTCTTCTAACTGGATACATGGTTCCTATGATGTACAAGTTCTTAATGTTATTAAAGTGTGAAAAGTTGCATGCGTTTTCTTGTTTTTTTTTTTTTTTTTTTTTTTTTGAAACCTATGTATTACTTATTTGTTTTGCACTCTTGGAAGGGTCATTCGGCAGTTTTTCAAAGTTGTGTGTGTGTGTGTGTGTGTGTGTGTTTTGGATGGGTTTGTTAATGGGTTTTCGTTTTCCCAAAACGAATCTTCCATGGTTCTCAGATTGGGTTCTCAAAGTGAAGCCCAGTCAGTGGCCTATATAGAATGTCAACTGGAATCTAATGGTTTTATTTAATAAATAAATAAATAAATAAATAAATAAATAAATAAATAAATAAATAAATAAAAGTTATATTGATGGAAGGTTCAGAAATAATAACTCTATGGCTCTAATAAATAATCAAAATATTATGGTACACATTTAAGTAATGTATCTTTAAAAAAAAAAAAAGTTTCTTTGTAAAATAAATCAACCTGAGAAGCCAGTGAATTTTTTCCTTACAGCTAAAGCGTTTAGTATTTATTTATTTGTTTATTTATTTATTTATTTATTTTTATTATTAAGTGTGTATAGAGACCTTAAATGTGTTAGAAAGGCGATAAATTAATGGAACTTATTATTATTATTATTATTATTATTATTATTAATAATAATAATAATAATTCCAAACGGAATTATCTAAACGGCTCATTTCCGTCCATTAAATATTGATTAGTGTTGTAAGTAATTGGGTCGCCATTCAGGGTCTCGGTGTTAAAGCTGTGCTGTGTTATTGGGTGTTAATTCCATCAGTGTGTGTGTGACGCCTAACCCGACATCCAGCGCGTCTATTAGGCCTGTAGTGAACACGCACAGAGCACAACAAACAGAAACCCAACACCTGATGTTGTCGCTGAAGAGGCCACGGCGCCAAAGTCCGCAATGCATGGCTGAGGTTGAGACGACCAGACTCTTTATCCCCCCCCTTTTAATGAGCCTCCGTACACAGGCGCGTGCTTGCGTGTTTTGTGTGTATGTGTGTGGGTGTGTGTGTGTGTTGGTGCTGCGGCATCCTCTCTATAAGCGAAGAGAGGCACCAAACTTGTCGCTGTTGTGCACCATCAAGGGTAATTTTTTTTTTTTGTAACTTTTGTACTTCTGTAACATTGAAACGAGAATATAGTGCATTTAAAAATGATTTAAGACTGGGGGCATCTCATATTTTTTTGCAGACAGGGACTGCAAAACTGTAAAATAAATTATCTTTGATTTATTATATGAACAGTATTCAAATATTCAAATATTAGGCTCTTTAGTTTTACAATAGTGTTCCGGCCTGAGTTTCCCAAAAGCATCGCAGCACAAACATTATCGTTAAATGGTAGAGCGAGCATCACATTGATCACTCTCTCTCTCTCGGTCTCTCTCTCTCTCTCTCTCTCTCTGTCTCTCTCACTCTCTTTCTCCCTCTCTCTCTCTCTCCCAGTTAGGATCATCTTAACTTTGCGACGCTTTTGAGAATATGGCTGCACTCGAACCTGGCGATTTGTTGGAATTATATAGTTTTTTTATTCCTGAATTTTATTTACATTTTTGATTCAGTTTGACATTAAGCCTAGCCTATTTGTTTGAGCTTGAGGTTTGGATTGAACTCAGTCAATTCATATAACCAGTCACAAATTCTAAAAACTACACGAACTCAATAACAAATAGGCTATAGGCTAATAACTTTGATACTGGGTGATGATTTCCACAAAATAAAAACTATCGTTGACCTCCTGGATGAACCGTGGATTTACATAACTGGACCTTAAGGACCTAGTTTAACGAACGATAATGAATATTATATAAACAATATGTAGCATTTCTGCCATATTGTAGAATAAGCTCAGCTCATCTCCCCGCACCTCATCGTCCCGAAGATTATTCAGAGCTACAGTGTGTTAAAAATAGAGCTACCCGATAAATAACATCCTCAGCTCAGTGAAAAGCCAAAGGGCGCCATAGGGACTGATTTTTCTAGTCATGTTTGTTTTCATTCTCCTCAAATCTCATTCTTTCCTGTTCAAGTACAAGTTCAGTTCATAAGGAGGCCTTTAAGATTTGTCCTTGTTAATTACTTTTTACATCATTCTGTACAATGTAAAACAAGTGCTAGGTCTGTTTCAATTTCAGTGTTTTTAGTCAGTTCTACATGAGGTTAAAATCCACTTGAGTGCGTTCTGTTTTCCTTGTAAGGAGTTTGGCCACTTGATCAGATTTACAGCGCCACACAGTGTGTGTGTGTGTGTGTGTGTGTGTGTCTAGTAATTCCACCCTTCACTGGTTCGACATTTGGGTCGATCTTTTGACTGTAAAGCTGTCACGTGTTAAATAACTGCATACCTGCGAATTTTCGGGAATTATATTCACGACAACTTTAATGTTGCAACTGCACAACTTTAAGGTTCTTCTCTGCATTTTCTATACTATGTAATTCTATGTAATTGTCTTTACGCATTTTTGACATTGCGTCAAAAAGCATCATGCGGCAATTAATATCACCCTCTTTTAGTTTATTTTATATTTTAAATAAAAGATGTAAGCAGCATTAATAACAAACGCTATATACTAGCATGCTTTTCTATCCGGCACAGTTTATTTAATTACTTTAATTAATTACTTACCACTAAATAAGGCAATTAAATTACATTAAAAAAAAAGTTTAAGGCTCGTTATCTCTAGATAGATAATTAATAGATAATTACTCATTTAAAAACCGTCGACAATTTCCATAATATTTTATGTAGCTACCATATTATTATTTCCCCCCTAACTATTATTATTATTATTATTATTATTATTATTATTATTATTATTATTATTATTTTATTCTGCGAGATTATTTAACCGACACTGCTTTTTGTGTTCCTTCCACCGGCGACACTTGAAGCTCCTTCTCAGTATGAGGTCAGGGTTTTTTTTGTTTTTGTTTTTTTTTAGTTTTTTTTATCAGGCTGTCCAGTTTTTTGATGAGGTAATGACTGTTAATTGCCCTCTCCTCCTTTCAGTGTCATTTGAGGTCTTTGAGAGTAAAAATTGAATGTAGCTTATAGCCGGGAAAAAAAAAAACCGAAGCCAGTCCCCCGGCCTTTAAACTAAACTGGTTGACTTGATCCTTCACAGCGGTGTAACACAAGCAGGCAGTTTAGTAACGAGCTATAATTAATCATACAGTAAAATAGAGCGCTGATGGCTGTTGAAAGAAGATCCTCACCTTCCAGCCTTTTCTTAAAAACACTTTGCCACCGCAGAGTTTCATGAACACGTCATTGGAGATTGTCACAGTCGGAGCTTTATGTAATTTCATACAGTAGCCTACAGGCCATATTTTTATACAGTCGATGGGCAAGTTTTGATTGACACAGCTTACGACAACAAGAAGGGGGTCTTGCGACACACTACATGAGATCAGATGATTATGCTTTGCTCATTATTATTATTATTATTATTTTTGTTGGACTCACCCTGTTTCTTCTGATTTTTTTTCATATCGGACCCACTCTATTGCTCATTATTTTTTATGTATATATTGTAATAAGAGCGGTATGGTGGTTTAATGGTTAGCACGTTTGCCTAGCTCCTCTGTGTTTGGGGGTTCGATTCCTGCCTCCGTCCTGTGTGTGCGGAGTTTGCATGTTCTCCCCATGTTTCGTGGGTTTCCTCTGGGTACTCAAGTGTCCTCCCCCAATCCAAAGACATGCACTGTAGACTGATTGGCATTTCCAAATTGTCCTTAGTCTATGAATGTGTGTGTGCACGATTGTGCCCTGTGATAGGTTGGCACCTGGTCCAGGGTGTCCCCTGCCTTGTGCCCTTATATAGTCCCCTGGGATAGACTCTAGGTTCCCTGTGAGCCTGTAAGCAGTACAGATAATGGATGGATATTAAATTTCCCTTCTGGGATTAATAAAGTGTTACTATATATATAGTGGATGTAGTAAAGGTTAAGCATAGTACACAAAGTTTTCAGAGAAACTGGATGTCCTAGAAGAACAGGTCTTTATTTTTGCTCAGTTTCGTTGAAACTCACTTTAGCCTCACTTTCCTATTCTTGACTGTGAGGACCCGATGTCATCTTCTGCTGTTGTAGCCCCTCCACCTCAAGATTCAATGTCTTGTGCATTGTACGATGCTTTTCAACTCAACATGGATGTAAAGAGTGGTTATTTGAGTTACCATAGCCTTCCTGTCAGTATTGATTTGCTGTGGCATTTCTTTCTAAGGGGAGAAGTGGACACAAACAATGACAGCAAAATAAATGAATGGCCCAACAGATCTACTGGACCCATTGTAGAGGGTCAAGTATTCAGGCCTGTACTCTTGGTGCTGTCACATATGAGCTCACTCATTTATTGAGACTATGGTGAACGATCATCTGAACGTAATGCTTTTTTTTTCTTTTCTTTTTTTTTTTTACTACTGAACTCTCAAATGTGCATTCGTCTTTATAATAAATGGTTTACAGACAGCAAGAGTACTATAATATCCCTCTCTGTTTAGCTGTGGACGAACCATGCTTGCTGACAGTCTGATCATGTCCTGCATTGACATTCCCCGTCACATGTTGAACGTTTACTCGTTTGTTTTCCCTTATATATCACATTAACGCATGAACATCACAGTCAATGTCCAATCCTATTTACTGTCTTTCACATACATCCAAATGCAGATGTCACTTCTATATAAGAAAAATGAATACTGATTTCATATAAGCCTGTTGATTGACTGGATTCACAACTACTAAACACTTTTAAGAGGCTTTTCGATTTTAAGAGGCTGCTACAGTCTTATCATTACGTTTAATTAGACACAGGTCTTATTATTGTTAATGAAATGGCACATATAGCTTCAGGTTTTATTTGGACAGTTTTTCATGATGAACATGGCAAACATTTACAAATATTAATTCATGTCTGATTTAAAGATGGTAAATGGTCTGCACTTATATAGCGCTTTTTTAACCGTAGCGGTTCCAAAGCACTTTACACTGGTTCTCATTCACTCACACACACACACCAATGGTAGCAGAGCTGCCATGCAAGGCGCTAACTTGCCATCGGGAGCAACTTGGAGTTCAGTGTCTTGCCCAAGGATACTTCGACATGTGGAGCCATGTGGGCTGGGAATCAAACCGCCAACCCTATGATTAGCGGACAACCCGCTCTACTATCTGATCCACAGCTACCCATACACATCTTAGAGCCTTCTCAATTCATTATTTTTTTTGTAGCTTTTACAAGCAGGGACTCCCTGAGACAGGCTTACTAAAAAGTCCACCTGACTGAAGACCCTATCCCTCATAGTGCAGTGTTTCAAATTATACTGCATTTCCAGCATCTCCTGTCCTATACTGTATAATTATATATCCTCAAAACCTTTGGCTACACCTCCAGTTGTCTGGAATTATTACTGTTCTTCCCTCTTTCACCGTATCTTGTCTTGCATTCTCTAGAACAGCAGTTACCAACTGGTGGACTATGGTCCAGATGAAAGCCCAGCAATGTATTTCCGTATAAACAAACACACAGGCAATGTATAATAGTCAGATACATTACACCAAAGCTAAACTCTTGATGGTTCCCCAAACACATGTGGATCATTTTGGATAGAGCAGCACTCGACACACATTCCAAACACCATCATACATATCAGAAAGTGTATAAAATGAGTAAGGCAGATGGTTCAAAATGATGTACTCGTGTAATTACAATAAATAACAGCAATTACAGCAGGTTTGATCGCAAATGAGCTGAAATAATGTCTGAAACTAACACTGAACAGGATCAAAAAAGAAATTTGGAACATGCTAAAATTCCAATTTAATATACCAGATTTAATTCTGATTCAGACTAATGTGAAGTACAAATTTTGAGTAAGACATTAAAACTGCAAAGTAGAACATACTGTTGTACTACATTTTATACTGGCTGTTATAGGTATGTCGTCTCTAAATAAGTATTTAACGCTCGGCAAATGTAACCTTTCTTAAAAGTTTAAAAGGTGACTAAGTGCAGTACTTGAATGAAGTTTCTTGTTACTACCCTTTTGGGAATTCCACACGTATGCAGAGAATCGCAATGTTCCTACCTCCAGGTTAAAACTGTAACAGACACTTCAGCCTACTCATCGCAGCGATCTAAACCCAGTTGGAGTAGTTTTGTAAAGTGAATTTCTTTAGCATTTTATGTCAGAAATTCCTTCCAAGTATGAGGTGTCTTTTAAATTGATAAATTAAGATGGACACCAAGGTTGTCAGAGTTTGCAGCTCTTTATTTAAGCAGGTTTTACCCCATGCTATTGCGCACACACATTCATACACTATGGACAACACAACTCAATACTGTTTACCCAGAGTAGTCTTTGAAAGTAAAAGAATGTGATCGTGCAACAACGCTGCTGTAAAACGTCTAATAAATTAGCATTAGTTTTTAACCGCAAACTGTTTGAAAATACAGCTTTGTGTCTATAATGAAAAACGTCTCGTCGTCTTTTTTCAATCTTCAACTGTTTAATTTTGGTGAGGCTGTGCCAACTGCAACTTCAGCTTTCTGTTCTTGGCTGGCAGGAGGAAAACCCGATGTGGTGTTCTGCTGTTGTAGCACATCCGCCTCAAGGTTTGGCTTGGTGTGTGTTCTGAGATGCTTTTCTGCTCATCACGGATGTAAAGAGTGGTTATTTGCATTACCATAGCCTTCCTGTCAGCTCGAACCAGTCTGGCCATTCTCCTCTGATCTCTCTCACCTATCATCAAGGTGTTTTTGCCAGCAAAACAGCAGTAGACTAAATGTTTTTTCTCTTTTTTTCACACCTGTGTGTCAACAGTGCAGGAGATCTGCATTTTCTGAACTACTCAAACCACTGGTCTGGCACCAAAAACTATGCCATGGTCAAAGCCACTTTCTGCGATTATTTACCCCATTCTGATTTTTGATGTGAAAATGAAAAGCTCTAGACCTGTATCTGCAAGATTTTATGTGTTGTGCAGCTGCCACATGGTTGACTGATTGAATAATTACACGAATGAGGTGTATCACTGTTCCTATTAAAGTGGGTGTATATCAAAAGGGATCAAAACAAATGATTTCTAGACAAGGATCAGTTTCTTTAAGTGAAGTCTGACAGATAAGTCGTCTTGCTTTTATTTCTGTTAAAGAGTATGAAAACACTAATTATCAGCATCCAAAATCTCTGCTGGTGACTTTTCTTGAGAAATTCACTGTCAAT
>JANDJT010000190.1:4054257-4066831 GCA_024331685.1 Stegophilus panzeri | reverse complement strand
GTTTTTTCCTAACATGATGCGTTTTTAACACGGTTTTGTGTTGATGCAAATGCGGTTCCTGCTTCCAAGCTTTCTTTCTTAATCATGTAGATGTGTAGACAAAAAGCTACTTGAGGCTAGGCAACACGTCTGTAGTTGAAATTCAAAAGGCTTGTCTATTAAAGTAATGTGTTCACAAGGTAATGCTAACAAAGGCTCAACTACTGGATTGCATAGGAGTAAATGGTGAGTTATAACTGTAATTCAAACTGTTACCAAGTTTTATAAATTGCATTTTTATTACATTACATTGAGTAACAATAAACCTATATGTATTTGTAATAATCGATTTAAGGCTTATTACCAATTATTAAGAACATAAATTAGAAATGTTTTGACTAATGCTGGTCCAAAAATGCATTTGGAATGTTTTTTTTTAATGTAGAACCCAAGCGTATTTCAACTAAGCATTATATCTTAACTACAGAATAGATATGGATGTATTTTAAAGCATAAAAACAGGCTTAACATAAAAATGGAGCTGGAATTTGGCAGTATAACACTTTTCTGTTCTGTGATACATGGCACCCCTTATTTAAGTAACTCTGATTAGGTGATTTAATAAAACAAACACTTTTTGGAACCACATCTTGAATCGGAATTTAGAGTTGGGATAAATTGTATATGTTTCACATGCATCACGCTAATTTTATTTTTTGCATGAGTTGTTACTAATACAAAAATGAAGCTGCTGACATGTTTTGCATGTTATTACAGAAATAAACATAAACATTTGACATTCAAGCTATTTTCATATAGGTGCATTTCTTTTTTCCTGTTCAAGAGAATTAATGTTATTCCTGCATTCTGATTGTGAATGAGCCACTAATATGTTTTGTTTGTTTGTTTGTTTTGTTTTTTTCATTTTGCAAAAATGTGCACAACCTCTAGGTTCGGACCAAGAAACCTGGTCTGGGTTAAGAGCTGTTGTCCATGTTGCGTTTCTTGCTGAAGAGATTGGCCGCGTCCCTGTTGCGTAGATGAGGCTGGTTCTTGTGTGGGTGGGGACTGGCGGGCCAGTGCCAGCCTCCACGAGTCTCCGCCCCAGTGGGCACAGTAGTGGATGGGCAAGGCTTGTTCTGCAGTAGCTGGAAGAGCATGGCAATCTCAGGTCCCAACCGGGCCATCAGATTCACCCTCAACAGGTCGATTGTTTCCTCGTCACAGTCCATTAAACTCTGCAGCAGCTTCCCATAAAACCTGCAGCGAGACACAGAACACTCACACTGAGCCCATGCCACACTGGATTAGTGTGGTTACAGCATTAGGTTGATGCAGGTAATAACAAGAATAGAGGAAATCACTTCACAGAACACAAAGCTGTGTAAGTTCTTTATTTTTTGCTTTTTCATGTTGTTAGTTTGTGATTTCAGTTTTAACATGTGGCATAATTCGGTTCCAAATTATAGCTATGTATGGCTTGCATTATGTGACAAGAAATAATGCAATCTATGATAAGCTAACACCTTCAGCTAGCTAACCTTGTTTTTTTTTTTTTTTTTCCAAAAAAGACTGTTAAGCTAGTCAGGTCATTTGTTATCTGACTCATCAAAGCAATGAATTTTGATTTCATCATTTATTGTTAGCTAGGTTTATAAATTTAACATTGCTTAGGCAGTGTTAAGAAATATAATGAGGACTCTGGACATTTCTCCTCCTCACCGGCAGACGTCACACTCACCAGAGTACTAACACGATCGTTGACATGCCTGTTCCTCATGGGCAGCTCATGGGCATTGAATCCTTGCAAAATCTTGCCAGTCCCTGTCTTAATCCAAAGTCCATTTAACAAAGCAAGGGTTCAAGGCTCATAAAAGCAATCAGCAATAACAAGACTTGGAAACGTACACGTTTCCAAGTCTTGTTATTGCTGATTGCTTTTATGAGCCTTGAACCCTTGCTTTGTTAAATGGACTTTGGATTACTCTTTGGCCTTGTTGAACCTGTTTTGTTTGTGTTTTGACCAATTTTAAGAATTATGTTCTAAGCGTTCTGAGGGGTTTTAGAAGCCAAATCTAGCTAATGTTAGCTGTCTACTTACAGCAAATGAACAAAGGACACTCCTGTGACTTGAACGATGTACCCGTTCTGGAAAGGAATCATGTAAAACTGGACTATAAACATCTCTGAACAGAGGGGAAGGCCAGCAACAGCACCTATCACTTACCTACAGTGTCGTTCTGACATGTTTGCCTTAGTGTTTGCACTCTGATTCACATCTCTGAACCCCAGTGTCATGTCAGGCTCATTGCCACAAGTGTGAGTCACACACAGTGATTAAAAAGTGGGGCTTTCCTATCGCCTCTTCAGTGGCGGACCCTCTCTAGTGCACAAACCATAAATGGTTTGAATGAACTGAGGCTGTGACATAATCACCATGCTTTTGGGAGGTTAAAGCAACCCAGCAGGTTGGGTTCTACCCATAACCCACCCACACTGTGGTCAAGTTAACCCAGTGTGTGTTATGTTACAGTGGCGCTTGAAAATTTGTGAACCCTTCAGAAATTTCTACATTTCTACATAAATATGACCAAAACTTCATCAGATTTTCATACAAGTCCTCAAAGTAGGTAAAGAGAACTCAATTGAACAAATGAGACAAAAATATTATACTTGGCCATTTATTTATTGAGGAAAATTATACAATATTACATATCTGCGAGAGCCAAAAGTATGTGAACCTTTGCTTTCAGTAGCTGGTGTGACAGCTTGTGCAGCAATAGCTGTAACTAAATGCTTCTGGCTTGGAGGAATTTCAGCCCATTGCTCAGTACAGAACAGCTTCAACTCTGGGATGTTGGTGGGTTTCGTCACATGAACCGCTTGCTTCAGGTCCTTCAACAACATTTCTATAGAATTACGGTCAGGACTTTGACTTGGCCATTCCAAAACATTTTTTTCTTCTTTAACCGTTCTTTGGTAGAATAACTTAGGGTGTGCTTAAGGTCGTTGTCTTGAAATTCAGTTCAGGGACAGATGTCCTGATATTTTCCTTTAGAATTCTCTGGAATAATTCAGAATTCATTTTTCCATCGTCCTGGCACAGATGCAGCAAAACAGGCCCAAACAATGATACTACCACCACCATGTTTCACAGATGGGATAAGGGTCTTGTGCTGGAATGCAGTATTTTCGTTTCTCCAAACGCCAACTTGCCAAGATGAATAAAATCGACCATAATACACTTCCACAAACATGTGTTGTGAAGATCAGACTCTGATGGATCCCTGCTCTTTAAATAAAACAGCGTGCTCACTCACACCTGATTGTCATTCCACTGATTGAAATCACCTGACTCTAATTTCACCTTCAAATTAACTGCTAATCCTAGAGGTTCACATACTTTTGCCACTCACAGTTATGTAATCCTGGATCATTTTCCTTAATAAATAAATGACCAAGTATAATAGTTTTGTCTCATTTGTTTAATTGGGTTCTCCATGTCTACCTTTAGGACTTATGTGAAAATCTGATGATGTTTTAGGTCATATTTATGCAGATATATAGAAAATTCACAAACTTTTAAGCAGCACTGTATATATTGTCCTAGCCCTGGATTAAAGAAATTAATCAAATCCTGTTACATTCCATTAAGTTTTTTTTTAAAGCGTACTATTCAGCTCTTCAGCAAATGAAGCACACAAAATGTACAATGGGATAACCGACCAAAGCTCACAAAGAAATTCAAAGAATTCCAATGTGCAACAAGAAAATTCTTTTGATATGTAGTTTATCCATGTCTATAACAGATAAACTAGTCAATAGCTGGAGTGGATTTACACCATTATAATCTCACTGGAGTACCAGTACACCACACCTGACAGCAGATCTCCAAGGTCATCTTCTCCCACAAATGCTTCTAATGCATATGTGTTATGACATGGAGAAAAAGAAAAATTATTCAAGAATTGCTTGTTGATGAGTCTTACTTGTTAGGAAAGTGGCTGGGCAGTTGAGCTACATCTGCAATGGCTTCTGGGTTTGACCTGGCTACAGTGCAGATGTCCAGCTTGGTGTAGCACTCCTCCTGAACCTCCGAGATCATCCGCTGGAAAGTGGAACAACGGCGCACAGTAAGAAAGACCTTGGAGGTGATGCCATTGGCGATGCACTTCAGGCTCTCCTTCACAAAGGCCTTGCCCTGGAAAATGGACCAAACAATATAGCCGATTTTAAAGATTTGCTATCCTTAAGCATATTTAGATGTAGGTCATATGGGAGATACCAGTCAATTGTAGCAAATGTATCAAACTTTTTTCCCCCCATTTTTTCCCCAATTTAGTCACCTGCCAGTGAAGCCAGCCAACCAGATTTTATTGAACTGCTCCTCGTACTGCATCACAGCGCAGCTTAACACACTCGGAGGAAACTGCTATTTTCCCTCTTCCACATACATGAACTCACTGACACCAGTGATTGTTATTAACAGTAGCCAAATTTTCATCCCTTGTCTGCGGGCAAGGGATGGCTGTGGCATCTTCAGGATTTCAACTCACGTTCACCAGATGATAGGAGTTAACTTTAACATTTTAATCTCAATAAGATGTGAACATGTTACAAACCTGAGTGTCAAATTTAGCAGCACTGTAGAGAAAGGACTTGCAGATGTCATGCATTCCATCTGTGTCACACGTGGAGTTCTCCAGACAAGCGAAGGCACCACAGCCCACTTGGAGGGCACTATTCAAACAGCGCACCACATCCGCTATAAAAGAAAGAGAGATCGTGCCCTTAAGACATTAAGATATACACTTTGAAAACCCTTGCAGATCACCACAATATATAAAGAGAAATGTTGAAGGTGAAATGCTTAGACAACCTAAATAAAACACGACATTTATGGTTCTTTATTGTCGAATTCATAAAAAGAAGGTTTGGGGAGATACTTGAGGGTAATGTTGCCACCTCACAGCTTGAGTTACTGTCTGTGAGAAAGTTTGCATAGTCTTCTTATGTCCATGTGGCTTTTCTTCCAGATTCTCCAGTTTCCTCCCAACTCCCAAAACATGCCAGTAGGTGTATTGGCAAAAATAAAATACCCACAGGTGTGAATGAGTGTGCAAATGTGTGTGGTGCCCTGCAATTGACTCGTGTCCTATCCAGGGTGTTTTCCCGCTTCACACCGCTTCATTCCTGGGATAGGGTCCGGATCCACTTGTACACAAAACCGGATAAAGTGCTCACGAAAGATTAACAAATCAGTGAATAGATTTCATTGATGGAACATAAGTTATTAGACATTATTTGTGGTGAAAATTGTGAAAAAGAACACATTTAGAAAGCAAAAGGAAACATTCAAGTTCGTAAGAGGATCAGTAAATATGGAACACATTCTCATTAGTCTCATGAGATGTTTAAATAGCATTTTGGGAAGAAACTATGGTTCAACGTTGATTGTTGCAGCTTTGCTGTGATTGTGGATGATCTAATGTAAATTTCCATTCTTTGCTAATGCCAAACCAAATTTCTTCATATACAGACTTAATATGACAAATAACAGCATGCTTGACTGGCCACTGGACGCCTTCAAATATATAAGGCTGGGGCACAATTTAGAATAATTACTCTACATTTCTAGCATTGGAAATATAGTTTATGAGTATTCCAGTAGTTGTGTTCTGTTCTTGGAACTGAATTAGTGACCTACTGCACTGAAAATACCAATAGCCAGCCTCCTGGGGGCTTAAAGGCAGTCTGGCTGCTGTGTGCCCTACGTTTGCCCCTCATAAGAAGAGAAGGGTTTATTAGTAGGGAGGCGGCAAGGGGATGTGTGCCATACGGTATTGGTTTCTGCTGACTGTCGCATTTGGCACACGATCTGCTGCTTCCATTACGCTCACATGTGACAAGACAATAATGCTCAGCTCCACAGGCGAGCTTGCCAAAACCACCTACAACACTCCAGTGCCAGGGACTATAAACACTTCACCATGCAGACTTGCACTGTGTATTGGGTCACTGTGCCACCCCACATTAAAGATGTTTTTCATGGCAGCAGTGTATGTGTGTGTGTGTGTGAATGTATTCAGTGTATGAAAGACAAACTGGTGTTGCATCAGACCCATTGTTTTGGGGCTGAAGGGAAAAAAATAGGTTGTGTGTTGCTGTGTCAATGCAGCTGGCACAAAGGTAGACTTATGAAATAACCAGAAAGCCCCTAAATGTCATCGGAAGAATACGTCTATTGTCTATAGGGTCAGACGTGAGCAAGATCTCAAATGAAGTTACTATAAAGGGCTTTTCAAATGCTTATTCAGTGTCTGACACGAGCTTTGTCCTGGTAAAGGCTTGTCAAGTGTTTTTTTGTCTTAACGCCATCAAGGAAAATTCCAACCAAACAAATGGTTATGACCTTATCAATTTGAACTCTTAACTATTCTATACCACAGGGCTGTCGAATTCTCACATCTGATTGGCAGAAGGTGTTGATTTCTTCTCTATAGCAGCAGCTCTGACAATAGTTCTGGCGGTAATTCAAATGATACGCTTGTAATAATGCGCAATATTAATATTCACACAGACTTGTATGAAGGACACTCTAAGTAATCTAAGGCTAAAATTAGGCTCATTAAAAAATTGTTTTCATCATTTCGATACTCATTCACAGGGACTTGTATGGTGTAAGCGCCACATAATTAAAGGCTAATAATAAGTGATTGCAATTTTTTTTTACGTTAATGAAAGAACAGTAAGTTTTCCACCGCAGGAAAGTCTTCAGCGTGTTATGTAATGTTTGTAGCTGTTATGACATAAGCGATAACAGGAACTAACCAATCAGCTTCATGGGGTTGAAATAACTCTGATTCGCGTCAGGCTGCATCACACCACAGCATAGTGGATTATTTTCCATGACAGCATTCCCCGACGTGTTTCATTCCAACTTAACATAAAGCAACCTAACTATAATGTATGTATTATAAAACTGATTATGAATATGGTTGTTTCAATACCAAGCAGCAGTGGTGAAAATAAAAAAAGTAACCCAACAGCATAAATCAACTATGCCCATATTTATTGATTACTAAAAACTAAGCCATGAAACAAGAATAATGCCTACTGGCATGGCATAATCTCATCAGATTCACCATAGAGGCTTAAGCGCTAAACACTTTATTCAACCACCTTCTCTAATAAACTGATAAATCAGTTTGATAAGTGTGACTTTGTGAATCAGTTCAGAATCAAGTCCAGTGTACTTTCAAATTTCTTTCAATTTTAATTTTTGGAAATGATGTCAGCCCATAAAAAAATCACCTCTGAATTAGGTTTGTATTCGTTTTTATCTTATAGCGAAGTAGCTATATTGAGTTGACTCGTGGGACCTGCATCACGACTGCACCATTAGTTTCGGTGAAACTCTCTGACCCGATCTAATGATGTATCAACACCTGTGGTGTGTGACGTTAGCAGCAGGGGAAATATGCTAACGTTTCCTTTCTTTGAACCATTCCGGTTATGATGAGTAAACCTTGCATGGGAAATTGTGTTACGAACTAGTCGGGCCACCAGGGAATGAAAATTCGCACAGTGACTCACCAAGTCGAGGTGCGAAATATTGATTTGTTCATCCCCAGATAGAGCTCTTATTGTGTGAACACGAAGCCCAAGCAATGTGCTTGGATCTATTATGACTAAGGAAACATGAATAAATGTGGGCTTACTCGGCTGTAATGTGTACAGAGGCCCTGACGGCGAGTTCTGACAGGTTTGAGTCGACAATGAACCTTTTTGTCTTTGCCCCATTTTCTCTTCTTGTCTCTCTGTCATGTATTTGGCAAGCGTTGCAATGACAACAGTGTACCCTATCGATTTTTTTATATATATTTTATACTCTGCACTTACATAGTTACCTGTTCAGATTTCGCCTACTAGAGTTCACGACCCTGAACTGAACTCAGTTGCCCTGCAGAATTTTAGGATTATGTCAGGCTTTTTCTTTTCATGTGGTGAATGACCTCATTCCCTACTGCTCTACAGAACATATTTGAATAGTCTTTTTTAAAAAAAAAAATATATATATATCTATAGTAGATATAAAACCCCACAAAATAATACACTGATATCCAGACTAAAAATAAATAAATAAATAAATAAATGGGCTCTTTTTAGGCTCAAAACTAATTTTCTCAAAATGATCATGTTTCTGTAATAAGACACCTCGCAATTGTGCTACCTTGTGGTGCTCATGTGTTTATTGCAAGTAGGTTTGCTCTATTTTAGCTCTGAGTGCATACTGTAGCACCACTGTCTCTTTGTCTATAAAACACTGAGTCAGTACATGTCTCCCCTAGCAACTAAGTACAACAGGAAGTTATGCAAATACCAAGTGGAGCCCTTACAAAGGTTTTCCTGAGCAGAGACACGGCAGAGCTGAATGTCCCACACTGCACACAGATCCACTTTATTCATCTTGGCAAGTTGGCGTCATTGCATGGTAATTACTTTCTATTTAATATGCTTTTCGGACATTAAAGTCAGACTTTTTGTTTTCTGTGGAAAGTTCAAGCGACCCGCAGTTTATGTGAGCTGGCACACAAAGTCAGTACAACCAGCAGCGTAAAAGGATGAGCCATTATGGTCTTAAGGCTTTATCTATTGTCATCCAGTCCACTGATTTTCACATCGAAGACGGTGAGAGAAAGCAGGTTTAACTGTGCTATCTGGCGCCATTTTCTGCCTGCACGACCCACACAGAGGCATTCTGTCCACAGCATGACACTACCATTGGGCTAAAGCCTTGGCAGGAATAATGAATCGACCGCTGAGGTGACAAAGGTTGCCCTACAAAGGTTACCTTATTTCCCAGCAGCAGCACTCAGCTAGGATACATGTACTCAGAGCTCCTATTCTGCCCAGAATAAACACATTAATATCACTCGTTCTCCGATGACCTTCATATTCTTCTGCGTAAAAAACAAAGTTATTCCACATTTTATATGGTAGAGCTTCACATTTAGACTTCAGACATCAGTTCATATTTGATCTCCTAACAACCTTGAACCAGTTGATCAAGAAAACTCCCTGCATACCAGTACACTCTCAAATATCACTTGATTGGTCACCTGGCTACTTGCAACATGGCTGATATCAGATGGGAGGCTAAAATCTAATATCTGTCAATAGCGCTACGATTAAACTATTAAGGTTGAGCATTTGGCATCAGTGGGATAATAAGAATCATTTTTGGGAAGCGTGCTAAATGGAAAAGTAACCCTTTTGTTGAAACTATCACTAGTCTGGGTTAGAAAGAAATCAGCCCCAGCCTCGCTTCTTCAATCCATTCTGTGTATGACCACTGGAGGTGCTGTTGTGCTTGGTTCCACAAAGAAAATCCTAAACTAAGACATTTGTTAACACCACATAATCTGATGTCGAAGGCAAAAATATGGATGTCTTTTTATGTTTGAAAGACTGCCTGGCCTTTTAAACCAGACACTCCCGGGAGGAGGGTAAACAGAGAGCAGATTTTTCAGTAGGAATTCTCTTGACCTTGGCAGCGAGCACAATGTAATTGAATTTCCTTGGCGAACTGCATGCTCGAATTCCTCACACTATGCACAGAGTGATATGAATTTTGTACTATGTGCAGAGTGATATGGGCTTGCTAACAAGTCATCGGAGTAAAGCAATATGAGATATTACACTTAGATGGAATAGTTGAACACTTGTTTCTAGCTCACTTACATTCACTTCTAATTTCTAGTCTATATAACAAATACCACAAGATTGACCACTTGCACCATAAGAGGAGGTGAGTAACAGTAGGAATGCACTTATCCTTGGCAGAAATGAAATTTCCTTGGTGATTGGCAGGACCAGTTTCCTTCAGAATATATACTTACGTATATGGGCTTGCTAGCTGGCAAATTAATAGTAGCCTATAGTAAGCAAATTAAACAAGATATCATGTATATATTGACTTGGACACAATATTGCTCAAAGTTCAAAGTTTAGAGGTCATAACGACGACTAGCTGTGATATTCTATCAAAAAGTTTTGCACTCTTTCAAATGCAATACAAAATAACAGGAAGCAGGAATTAGCATTATTATTTGCATTGCAGCAAATGTCTAAATGTAGCTATTTCATTCCTATTTATAGTGCATTGTAAAAGTCAACTAGCTAGCTAGATATTTCCAGAAAATAACTGAGAGTAGTGGAATGAAGAGTTCAGTACTGCTAACTTGAAACTAAGTGCGGTTCACAAATTGAAAAGCAAAATCTATTTGTTATGGCATACCCTGTACTTCACATGATAATTATATTTTGTGCAATAAATTAGCTACACAATAAAATGAAAATGTCGCAGATGATTTCCCTCACTTTTTCTGAGGAGTAGCTTCAATGAGGTTAGCTACTTTTTTTTTTTTTTACTAGCTTGTAGTGTATCTAATGACTTGTATTAAGAGCTACTATCCAAGTGTGTGGGAACTTGACGCAATATTTTAGACAAAGTTTATGAATATTCTCAGTCAGCAATGTGATTTCAATCTTTTATTGGCTGATTTTTTTTTTTTTTTACCGAATGCAGCCTGAATCCGTCATATGAAATTATATCAAATAGGCAATGTGGCTTATGGCTGTAACTAGCTATGAGAAAACTAAGGTCCTTATAGGTTTTTTGTTTGTTTGTTTGTTTGTTTGTTCTGATAATGGCGTTCTGATAATGTGGTGGAAGCATGTGCAGAAAACAACTTTCCAAGTCTACCAAATCAGTATTGATGATTGGTTCTCAACTGAATTCAGAGTACTTCAAGAGGATACTTTGAACCAAAAACCGACTGGAGTTTGTCTATTTGTAAAACGCAAACCTCAGTTTGTGTTTGTTATTTTCTTTATATAGACTATTTGTGAGGTTGCTAGCCAAATCGGCTTGGAGTATCAAACCACGAGCATGATAAAGTGTATTATCTCGTGTAAATCAGAAATCAACAGGTAGCCCAGGCTGCATTATAAACCAAAAGATTTGTCTCAAACTAGAGTCTGATCGGAATGTTAAAGGAGATAAGGAACTGGCAATTGACGTAGTACACATTCAGCATTGTGATATATTACCAAGGACACATTTGTCTGCAATTTGGACCTCATTAAAATGACTCCTGGTTACATTCCCGGGTTTGGCTGCAGCTGAGCTATTTGAAATCATGAGTAGCTTGACAAGTTAGAATTGCATTGTAGCTTTCTCAATATCAGCATGTGGCCTATTAAATAACACATGTTGCTTGCTACTGTTGCACAGCAACTTTTATTCTAAGTTTAGAGAGCAGTATGTCAAATAGGCACACAATAACAAAGCCAAGAGAGAAGGGATTAGTGTGCATCCTATAGCGCTTCTGGAAGAGGGTTTGGAGAGCTCGGATTTAGATCAGTGCGCTCCAAACGTGACATTCTCAGCATGTGGAGGGAGAAACACTGTGCCGGCTCATTGATTGACGGCTTCAGTGCAGGGGGGGAAAAAAGCGTTCATAGGCCAGGAAATTATACTGAATTGAGGGATTTCACTGAATCTGTGCATAATAGATGTGTGCTATCGAGTCTCTGTGCAATGCTGAAATAAGACAAGTGCAGGATTGCGTTCTTTATAACGGTGTACATTGCACGCGCGACATCTCTGATGCAGAACCACTGATCAACTCAAACGAGCCGGCTGACTGATTTTGGTCAAGTCACTGGTGTAAAAGCTTGCACAATAGCCGAATTCACAATATTTTAGTCTAATGTTGCAAGTAAACTACAGTGCATGTGCAAGATGAAACGAGTAATCTGGCCAGGTAAATAAAACACAGCAATTCATAGACACGAGAGCTGATAACAGCTCGTGGCTCCAGCTCTTAGATGTGCAGCGCACAGTAGCGCCAAAAAAGCGCTGCGAGCGGAGGAGGAGGATGCTGCTACTTACCGGGGCTGTTGGCGGAGGCGCGCGCTCTCCGCGGCGAGTACGATTCGTTCACGTCCTGCTCGTGCGCCGATGCGACGACCAGCATCTCGAGCAGTAGCACGAGCAGCAACAGCAGCAGCAGCAACCAAAGTCCGCTCCTTTTTGGCATCTCTTGAGGCTTTCCTGAATTCTCTTATTAAGAAGAATAACGGCTCGAGCTCCCCTGCCTCCCTGTGGAGTTGTGCGCGGCGGATCTGGCAGATGTTAAAACGCCAATGCACGCTTTTATTACACGACTAAAGGTTTGATCTGGTGCAGATCTGTGATGTGGCAGATGAAACAAAAAAATCGCTGACCAAATTCGTGTCGTGCAGCCAGCAATCATCAAGGCTCTCTCTCTCGCTCTCTGTGCATGTGTGTGTGTGGTGTGTGTGTGTGTGTGTGTCTACTGTATGTGTCTATGCTTGTGTGTGTGGTGTGTGTGTGTGCGTGTGTGTGCAGATCCTGTGCTCGCCAATTTCCCTTCTCGCGTGGATGACAGGAGCGCAGGTCGCCCTTTATATAGCCATGCACGAGCATCTAGAGCCCAATCACAACCCGGCATCCGGGCATTAAAATGCACATCTGAAACTTTTTGCCCCCCTCCTCCCCCCCTTC
>JANDJT010000190.1:4021985-4053733 GCA_024331685.1 Stegophilus panzeri | reverse complement strand
TGCTTAACAAAGGAATCCCTTTACCCCCCAACACAACCCCCCCCCCCCCCCCCCGCCCCCCCAAACGTTTTTGTTTAATTTAGCAGCCTAATCCCGTCATTGTGTGTAGTGCTTATTGAGTCAAATCCGGTGCGCACTTTTGTCTTTTGTGCTGTCATTGAAAAAAAAAAAAAAAACAGCATTTAAAGTCATTCATATGATTTGAATTTTTTATTTTATCGCGCTGGCATTTTGCGGAACCGTCCAACATCAGCAGAAGCTCCAGCAGATAAGCCTCTTTAGCAGACACGGGTACCAAATGTTCACTCCAGGAGCTGTTCCAAAGCTGACATTAAAACGAATACATGTATTTAAAACAATGTTGGCGATGTTGATGCTGTTGCATGATTAATAGTTGCAGTATATCCCGTGTAGGCGAAATCCAACATTAAACCATAATTGTTTCAATACAAAGGGTTTACGACCAATCTGGCAACACGGTAAGCCGCGCACGTGCGGTAACGCACGACAGTCACTGACACGCCACCTTTTAGCCAGTTTGACACATAGTGATCATCAGATGGTCTCATAAGACCCCTGGGAATGACCCCTACACACACACACACACACACACACACACACACTTGTATCTTGTCATCTATTTGCACTGTAACTTTTTCTGCTTTGCACTTCATGTTGTCCAGCGATTATCTTTTCTATAATATCTACACCAAGGCTTTGAAGAACATCATTTTGTTCTACTGTATACTGTAAATGGATTGCACCTCACAGCTCCACAGTGCAAACCTGAGCTCGGAAGTTCTCCCCGTGTCTATGTGGGTTTGTTCCAGGTTCTCCGGTTTCCCCTCACCTACCTAAAACACTCAGGTAGGTGGATTAGCTAGACTAAATTGCCCTCCTGGGTGTGAACGTGTGTGTAAGGTGAGCTGTGATAGACTGACATCCCATCCAGGGTGCATTCCTGCCTCCACATAGCCTCCAGATAGGCTCCGGATTCACCTTCACCTTGACCAGGATAAAGTGAATGCTTGTATATGGCTTTATAAGTGCAAAATTGTAAGCATACACAAAACCACATGATAATCACTCACACATCATGCAAAAAAAAATACATAAAAAACACAATTCTATCTGAACCATGACACAATATGAAAGATATGTGACCTCAAGTTCTATATAGAAAAACAAAATCAATAGCTGCAGTCTAGTCGCTAAAGAATGAGATGTTCGTAGGTAGGTCAGATAAATTTGTACCAAGTCAGATAAAGTATATTATGTGCAGTAGATGTGTTTTTCACCTTTGAATACATCATTTATAACATTGTACGCCATCATCATAATCCACAGAAGTTGTATGATTAAACCATGTACCGAATTTCATCTTTCTTATGAAGTACTCATTTCACTAAGACAAACAAACCCACTTTCATAAAGTATATATTACAAATATTTATACCACATTACCACTGAATTCTCAAATCTAATCTCTACATAATCTAAGGATAAAAATAAATTGATTAAAAAAAACAACAACAACAACGTTATTTAAGATAGAAGAAAACTTATAATCAGTGATATGGTGAAGTTTATGCAATATAAGGAGATGTTTATTCAACATTTATGGAAGGAGTCTTCAGTGTGAGAAAACGACTGTTTATAGCTGCTATAACGTAAGAGATAACAGGAACTACCATTAAGCATAACTATAAATGGATAAAAAGGGCAATGTAACGTTCATTAATAAATTGAAAAACGTAATAGTTGGCAAATTGCTGTGTAATAAGAGGAATAAAACACTTTATTATAGGTAAATAATGCACTTTAGGGAAATCAGAGTCACTACACTTCACGGTGGAGCATATCACACCACCTCATCATGGATTATTTTCCTTTAACAACACACCACCAAGTGTTTTATTCTTTACATATACACAATATGTATTACATTTACTGAAACCATCATCTGCCATCTTGCTAGTGTTTATGTTTATTTTGGAATGATATTGACTCTTTCTGTATGCATGACCGAAATGCAGAAGATTTTATTCATCAACAGACTTAATATATCTTCATGCATATCATAATACTGATCACTGTTCACCATGAACAAGCATCATCAGCAATTATCATTTACCATTCACAATAGCCTCTTTATTTGAGAACACTGTGGATAATATTATACCTCATAATCATAGGGAAATACGCAGAATTATTTTTTTTTACGCACATTGGCTAAACACACTAAAACTCTTATGTGATATGATAAGGAATTTAAGATTTCTAATTAAATCAGCTTCCTGCCAATTTGTGCTTTAATATTGAATAATCTTTAGATAGTGACAAAATTGGGGACATGATAGATTAGCGGTTAGCATGTTTGCATCACACCTCCGGGGTTGGGGGTTCAAATCCTGCCTCCGCCCTGTGTGCGCAGAGTTCTCCCCGTGCTTCGGGGGTTTCCTTCGGGTACTCCGGTTTCCTCCCCCAGTCCAAAGACATGCTTTGTAGACTGAATGGCATTTCCAAATTGTCCGTAGTGTGTGAATGGGTGTTTGAGTGTGTGTGCGATGGTGCCCTGTGTTGGGTTGGCACCCAGTCCAGGGTGTCCCCTGGCGCATGCCCCGAGTTCCCTGAGATAGGCTCCAGGCTCCCCGAACCCTGTGTAGAATAAGTGGTAGGGAAAATGGATGGATGGATAGTGACTAAATTGCACAAACTTATATACAAGAGAGGGAATCTGTAATGAGTGAATGACAGTAAGAATGAGTGGAATGGGTGCAGTGAAGCGAACATACTAGGCCAGAAAGCTTAAGAATAAGTACCTTGCACATTTGTAAGGCTAGCAGCAGGAAGTGGGCAACAGTAGTAACAGATTTCCTGTAGTGCAAATTATCATGCATGCTTTTGGCCTGTACACGTGGAGCTGCAACAACATAAAGGAAGAAGATTTCTAACAGTGGAAGCAGAAAGAATGTTACATGAAATTAAGTGTTGATTAGTTCAGTATAGGATTTATGAAGAACTTCATGCTTCAAATGGAAAGACCAAAGGAAATGTCTTGGCAGGTTCATGTGGATAAATACAAAAGATTACTTCCGATACCTGGTTTTTGGATCAAAAACAGCAGGCAACATGTTACAATTGTCAGATTATGATGGTGGATTGGCTGCTTCCCATTAATGATGATTAGTTTGCTGAGCGTTTACTTACTCTGGCACAAAAATGTATGCAGGATGCCACAATCTGTCAGTGATGCTCATTCGTTTCACTTTTTAGCTCGGTCTTCGTGAATAGCACTCTTGTTTCCGCACCTGTGATGATCTATGTAGGCAATGAAAGCTTTAGAGCTTTGTAAATCTGACTGATTGTACCGATCAAACACATAATGTTAGTTTGATGCTCAAAACCGTGCAGTACGTGAGTACACATGAAACAAAAAAGTGTCTTAATGAGGTGTTGGACCACCACAAATCACCAGAACAGCTCCAAAGCTCACTGGCGTAGATTTTTTTTTTTTACACATGCCTGGAACTGTAGATGTATTGTTGTTTTTTTTTTTTTATGATGGTGGGAACGTTGTCTAACGCATCTCTCCAAAATCTCCCATAGGATATTATTATCTATGGCATTTTCATCACCATCAAATCGTTCAGCAAACCCTTGTGTACTATGGATAGAGGTAGGGTCATCCTGGAAGAGACCACTCCCATGAGGACGAAGGTGATCAGTCAGAAGAGGACAAGACGACCCAACCACGTCAGTAAAATGCCAGGTTTTTCCTTTTCAACTTTGCTAAATGTGGTGCTTTTAGAAGAATAAAAACAGGTTAAATCTAGAACTCTAGGGCTCCTGAGTTGTGCCCTATCACTGGGAGATTGTGAGTTTGAATCCTGACAATGCTGCAGCTATCCATGGCTGGGAGCAAGGGATGGGATTGAATGGCATACACTCTCTACCCCCTGTCAATCACAGCTACACCAGCCAATCACTAGTGTCTGTGAGCTCATGTATGTGGAAGAGGGTGGATAGCGTTTTTACACTGCCTTGTTGACGTAGCATGAGCAGCAGTTGGAAAAGATGCAGTTGACTGGCTTTACGTGTCTCCAAGGAAGCACGTGTTAGCCTTCACCCTTGCTGATCGGTAGCTGTTGTATGATAGGGGAGAAAAAAAAATCTCAAACTCTAAAGTTGAAACACTATTCTTCTTCTACTACACTGCAGATTAATTACAGTTCCACAGCAAGCTTATACTTCCATTGATATCTGATATGTGTGCGTGCTGATATGTGAAATAACTCTTTGCTCTGATTGCTTTGGCCAGATGGCATCGCAAGTATGGTTGGGGAGTTTTTTGGGGGGTTTTTTAATTGATTTTTGCCTGATCCAGGTCAGTCAATCAAAGCAACCGGAAAACAGAAACAAAAGCAAATGAATCTTTATGGTGCAGTTTTGTATGAAATAAAATTTAATTGTCATGGCTGAGATCAAATCAAAGAGTCAGCTGTATATGATTTAGTGGGGAAAATGGACTTTCTAGCAAAGTCAACTTTGCTGAGTAGCCTGTGCTGCCAAACATCACTATGCAGTGTAATAGTATAATGTCAGCTATTGAGGGTGAACTCTGGAACTGACAGGTCTAGTGGAACTTAATAATGATGATAATAATAATAATAATAATAATAATGATAATGATGGGGGGGTAACACGTTTGTCTCCAGGGTTGGGGGTTCGATTCCTGCCTCCGTCCTGTGTGCACTTAGTTTGTTCTCCTCGTGCTTCGGAGGTTTCCTCCGGGTACTCCGGTTTCCTTCCCCGGTCCAAAGACATGCATTGTAGGCTGATTGGCATTTCCAAATGGTCTGTAGTGTGTGAATGGATGTTTGAGTGTGTGTGCGATTGTGCCCTGTGATTGGTTGGCCCCCCGTCCAGGGTGTCCACTGCCTCGTGCCCCGAGTCCCCTGGGATAGGCTCCAGGCTCCCCGTGACCCTGTGTAGGATAAGCGGTACAGAAAATGGATGGATGGATGGATAATAATAATAATAATAATAGTAATAATAACAATAATAATGGCATGATTGAATATTTCTCATGACGCAGATAAGCATATTTCTCACAGAATATCAAACAGTTCAACTGAGTCCAGGTACTCGATATGGTCAAATAAAATGTTTTATCATACTCAAGAGCATAAATGCTATCTATATTATCTGGAGTTAAACTCACAACCTCTTAAGACGTACGTGGAAAAATCCCTGGTGCTGAATTAGCCTTTATAGTGTTCAGTTGTGTCCAAATGTACATAAAAGTACATCTAGAATGAACATTCATTTTGCCAAGCACGTTACTAAATTACTACTCTAATAAAAACACACGATATACCAATCTTTTTGATATTCTATCCGCATTACAACAAAAAAGTTTACAACCCGCCATAAAAACTCTCCCACTCTCCCAAACATGTTGCTTCATGCTGTATGATGCTGTGTAAGCAGAAGCTTGAGCATTGAGTGTCCTCTTGTGCCATGGAGGAAGCACATGTTATCCTGTATGTTATAGCAGGTGCAATTTGTTATGACAAATAGCAGTAAATAGCCAGAGGGGAAAAAAGACTTAAATGATGCAACAGGAAGAAGGGTATGACATATTAATGGTGAAAATGGTTGTTTTTAGATAGATGGATAGATGGATAGTGGCAACTAAATGCACATATGGAGCTCTTATGGGATGTTACAGAGTAATACAGAGTACAGAGTAGAGTGAAATATCTCAAGTGAATCTTTAATCTAATTTTTTATGGTACTCCAATTTCTTTCCATGTACCAGTAACAGTTAGGTGGAATGGTGACCGTAGGTTTACCCCTAGGTGTGAATGACTGTGTGAATGTGTGATAGATAGATCTACTGTGTCCCTGGTCAGAATGAAATGCTTACTGAAGATGAATGAATCAATGAATTAATGTATACCTGACCTTTAAATATCTTAGACTCATGCATACTATATATAATGCAAATGATCTGAATTCCATGATAAAGATTTTACTCTTTACTTGCTGCCTGCACTAATTTAAAAAAAAAAAAAAAAAAGGGAGTAATATACTATAAGTGGCATTAGTGGTCTTATATCTCGTGCAGCTGTAGGACATCACTGTATTCAATGGAACAAAAATCAGATTTTCCATATAGAAAGATTTCTTTATGTTCCTCAGATCATGCAGGTCATGGAAGCAGGTCAGACATGTTAACACTAAAGCTATTTGGACATCTAAACTATAAAATTCATCTTTAGTAGCCACGTTTTTGCTGATCAGGGTCACATTGGATATGAGCCTGTCCCAGGAACACTGGACATGAGGTGGGAATACACGCTAGATGAGACGCCAGTCCTTCACAGGGCACCATGCACACACACACACACACACACACATTCACACACTTATTCACACCTACAGAGGCGAAGTCAATCCGCCTACAGGCATGTTTTTGGGAGGAAACAGGAGACCGTGGAGGAGTTCAGGATTGAACTAGGAAAGTTTTTATTTATTTATTTATTTATTACAAATAATACACAGGGCTCATACATGTTATTGGACTGTTCGACATGAATACACCGAATACAAATACACAAGCAATATTTGTGTGTCAGAATAAGGAAGATTATAGAATAAGGAAGCCACAGTTGAAGCCGAATTATGAGTCCTCATAATGCAGTATGTTGATAACATAGTCTGTAATGTGTAAAATAATGAACTATTACATGCCTCATTAAATGAAAGAGTTGTGAAGTACACATTCAGAAATGGTTGGAAAGCGAAAACTACAGTATTTCTGTTAAATGCTTTGACAAACGTTTTACAATTATACAACTGTTTTGAAAACTGGTTGTTAATGGGGTATAATTATAGTTTCCTGTGAGAGTGACTTCTCATAGAAAACTGTATATTAGATCTTATGGTCTACTGATACAAATGGAGAAAACATCGAGGACCCAGTTAGTCCAAAAGACATACCCAGTAAGCAACAGGTAGTGAGTGTGTGTGTGTGTGTGTGTGTGTGTGTGTGTGTGTGGAGGAATTTGGCCTCCCAATGTACACACTGTACCATGTGTGTATGTGTGTGGGAGCCGGGTTCAAAGGCAGGGCATGATGGCCACCAAAAGTGAGTGGCAGCTTTGCATTGCTTTGCATGAGAGCATTTTAACTGATTCCCAGATTGCTTCTCACTTTGCATCTCGTTTGTTGTCGTTAGGCCATCTCAAGGGGTCAGAACCCAATCAAAGCAGGACCAGACTCCATGACAGTACTGATAAATGTATTTATTTTATTTTTTTAAAAATACATTGGCATTAGTGGTTTTACATCTCATGCATTGTTTGTAGGTAATCGTTGTATTCAATGGAAAAAACAGAGCTCTAAGAAAGCTCTAAGAAGCCACACCCCTTACCCTAATGGTAATCGTTTTATCATATGAATTGTCCCATTGGTGAGAGGATATTGTAATTAGAGAAAGATTCATGGTGTGTTTAGTTGTGCATTCTGTTGTAACGGACATAAAAGATAAAATAAAAATAAGTATGAGGCTCATGTGGAAGCACTATGTGAGAAAAAAGAAAGCTTATTAAGAAATAATGAGCAAGTGTGTCTGATTTCCTTTATTCAGACGTCATGCTCTGTAATTACACCAGTGTCCACTAGAGGGTCTGTCAGGAATGTGTATTACTAGGCCACAGGTAAGAGACGTGTAGCAAGTGTATGATTGGCAGAGAGAGAAGGCAGAAGATGTACACAGATAGCAGTAGTAGTAATGGAGTCACAAGTGTTATGCTGCTCTAAGTTACAACTTCTGGGAAGGAGAAAATGTTTTCTTACGTCCTCCACTTGGCTATTCCCTGCCAAGTTGCACAGGAAACCTGGGGCAAAATTTATGTCCAAATGTGTTCAGCATCTTTGTTGGAAGGAATGTTGGGCATGTAGAAGATGCAAGCAACATTAATTCTCTTGCTTGACTTTTAAGATGGAGATCTGGAAGGTCCTGGATGTACATTGAGGCAAATAACTTATATTACATCATAAAATAGAGCAGATTCAATCTTACGACTCAGGCAGATTATTGGGCACTGAGGCGTGTGATTGCATTTTGGACCCATGAGAGAGAGAGAGAGAGAGAGCGAGAGAGATGGATATAGACAGCTCAAAAATAGCTTTATCATATGCATAAATCTATTTTCATCTCTTTAAAACACAAACCATGACAGGTGACGATCTTCAACTGTACAGTTTCGCTGAGCTTGTGCCCACTGTAGATTCCTCTAGATTCCTGTTCTAGGCTGACTGGAGTGGTTTTCACAGATGTAACTCATCCACCTCAACGTTTGACATGTTGTTGGTTGCTTTTCTGTTCATCATGGTTGCAAAGAGTGATGATTTGAGTTATCATAGCCTTCCTGTCACCTCGAACCAGTCTGCCTATTCTCCTCTGACCAGTCTCATCAGCAAGTCATTTCTGCTCATTGCTGCTCACTAGATGTTCACTTGTTTGTTTGTTTTTTTGCATCATTCTTTGCACGAAAATCTCAGGAGATCACCTTTGCGTCTGGCTGGTTTAAGTATCATTCCTCGGACAAAGCCACCGAGATCTCCTTTCCCCCCGATTCTGATGTTTGATGTGAGTACACGTTTGTATCGGCATGATTTTATGCATTGCATTATTGCCACATTATTGCCACATTATTGCCCGCTTGTCAAAAGTGCAGGAATGAGCAGGTGTATAGGTGTTCCTAATAAAGTGGCCAGCAAGGGTATATTTTGCACGTAATACTTATAAATGCAATACATTGTACATGTGACCTTATAATACTATTAGCCTAAAATATCCTATTGTTGGAGCTGTTAAACTCTGATTAGTGTGTATATGCAGTTATAACACGAGTAATAACGTGCTAGTTACCGCAAATGCAGCTTTCAGATCTTTCCCAAGACTCTTCCAATCACACTTAATACATATTGTTAGAATGAAGCATTAAAAAATACCGACTGTATCATTAGGACAGAGTTTAGTGGCAAACGCTCTGTGCCCTTGCAGACCGTTACTATTAAATTCTGCGGAACACGCAGGAGCTTTATGGAGCAGATGTTCTTTTTTGGGGGGTATTTTTAGCTCTAATTCCAGAGATGGGTGTTGAAAACCAGAGGTGCATTTCAGGCTCAGGGCCGCGTGTTAAAATGTGCGTCACATATGACTCATACGGTGCACTGAGATGTCTGGAAGGCATCACGCAGCAACTTTGCACAGCATGACAGCGGCAATAGCTGAGATGGGAGCAGATATGAGATCCTAAATGTATTAAAGCAGACAGCTGAGTCAGTGAGGACGCTTTGAGAGAAATCCAATTTCTCGACTTGAATAGGAATCACAAAACCCCGCAATTCGGGGATAATTTGAGTAATCACGTTAGGAACAATAATCATTGCGATACCAACAACAACAAAAACATTTTTAGGCATTTTTGTTGTTGTTAAATGGAAAGGGCCACAGCTTGGATTTATTTGGTTTCTGCTGCGTCTGAGGTCATATAAAATTCTTATCCTTTCTCTCTCTCTCTCTCTCTCTCTCTCTCTCTCTCTCTGTCTCTCTCTCTCTCTTTCTATTTGTGTTTGTGTGGTGCGTGCACGCACACCTGAGCAAACTTCATTACACAACAATTCTATTAACAGGCTCCACATGTAAACCTGACATAGCCTTTAGCTTTGATTATATGCATACATTATGAATAGATACAAATGGGCGACAAACGAATGGAATAACTGGCGGCTCTGTTATGCTATGTATTTATTATTTATTATTGCTGCCATGGTGTGAGTCCACTTGTCCGTTTAAAGAGAAGCGATATTTCAAATCAACACACCAGTTCTTCTGACTGATAACTTTTATCCTACGAGGAACCATTTCCATTCTAACGGGTGTGGTCTCTTCCAGAATGACTCCGCCCCCTCGCACAAGGCACGAGGGTTGACTATGCTATGGCCTTCACACTCACCACATCTCAGTTCAATCGAACACTTTTTGGAGTGGATTTTGGAGTGACGTGTTCTCCATCACCATCATCTCAAAACCGACTGAGTGCATGTCTTTTGGAAGAATGGTGTTTATCTCTCAAATGTATGTTTTAACTCCAGAAGAGCTCCAGAGATTTGTAGAATGACGGTAAGGTGTAGGGAAGCTGTTCTGGTGGCTTTAATGGCCCAACACCTTACAAAAACAGAGTATGTTGGTTTTCCCTTTAATTTGTTTATCTAAAGTCTATATAAAGAATTTCTGAGGGTTAGATTGATCTAAAATAAATGGGAGATTTTCTCCAGTTTAAATGATGATAATGATGGCTGGCTGTAGCTTCAGGAGTTCATTTGAAACGATCATAACTGTGGCTATATGCCCGTAATATCTCAATAATATCCATTTGTGTGCCTAAATTGCAAAGAAATATTCAGAGGTTGTGAGCTTGGACAAAATCTGTACATTCCTAAACCCAGAACATCAGGGTCTGTTGCATTGTCACGCACACTGAGCATTTAGCTGTTCATGTGCAAGACCTGTAGCATCTCCTGAATTATTGCCACCCTTTTTTTCCAGGCTCCAGCTGTGGGCAAAACCCGCCAAGGAAGGTTATATTACAATAATGTGCATAAGTAAATAACAGAATTTTCAGAGCAGGCTCTGTTGTCAGGTCTGCATAAACAATGCTAAAATATATTGTTGGTAAAATCCTGCACCACACAGTGAAGAGTATAACAGATGTAGAATATACTCAATGACTTCGACATTTGCACTGCGGATATTTATTTTCCAGTTACATTTCATAATTTCACAATAACGGTTTGTAGTCATTTGTACAATTTAAATGAACAAAAACAGATCAGTCACATGGAAAAAGTAAGTACACCCCTACATTTATCACACCTTCGAATTCATTAAATTATAATCAGGTGTTCAAGATTGGGTGCCAGTGATTTGAACCTGCTTAGGGAGTGCAGGTGGAACCTATCTTATTTATACTCCTGTCATATCTAGTGTCTGGTGTTCCCTTTGTTATTGAGGTGTGTTGTGTCATCTTGTAAAGATCTAAAGAGTTCTATAAGACCTTCAGAAAAAAAAAGATTGTGGATGCCTATGAGTCTGGCAAGGGATTTAAAAATATCTCCAAATTATTTGAAATACATCATTCCACTGTAAGGAAAATAATCTACACATGGTGCCGATTTCAAAACGACAGCCAGTTTGTTCAGGACTGGCCGTCCCAGCAAATTCAGCCCAAGAACAGACCGTCTGATGCAAAAAGAAGTCTCCAAGAACCGCAAAATTTCATCACAGGATCTGCTAGTAATTCTTACTGTTGGTGTCAAATTACATGCTTCTTCAATCAGAAAGAGATTGCACAGATTTGACCTGCATGGGAGGCATGCCAGGAAAAAGCCTTTGCAAGACTACATATAGGAAAAGACCAGGCCTTTTGGAATAATGTGCTCTGGACAGACGAATCAAAGATAGAGTTGTTTAGCTACAGTAACAGCTGACAGGTCTGGCGCAATCCAAAGACAGCTTTTCAAGAGAAGCACCTCATACCAACTGTGTAGCCTGGTGGTTGAAATGTTATGATTTGGGGTTGCTTCACTGCCTCAGGGACTGGACAGCTTGCATTCGTTGATTCATCTTTGAATTCTGCATCATATCAAAAAGTGGTTGAAGATAATGTGAGGCCATCTGTCCAAACATTGAAGCTGAACTGAAAATGGACCTTTCAACAGGATAATGATCCTAAGCACATGAGCAAATCCACCATTGAATGGCTGAAAAAGAAGAAATGGAGGGTTATGGAATGGCTCATTCAAAGCCCAGATTTAAATTCCATTGAAATGTTGTGGGGGAGTTTGAAACAGGCAGAACATACAAGAAAACCCTCAAACATCTTGCAACTGAAAGAATATTCCATGGAAGAGTGGTCAAAAATTCCAGCAATAATGCAAAACGCCTACAAGATGTTATTTCTGCTAAAGGGGGCAATAGTAGCTTCTGAGGCCAAGGGTGTACTTACTTTTTCCACAGAAGAATATCATGTCTATTGATATTTCTGTTGAGTAAATGATTGAAAAAGGTAATTTTCCTTGTGGATTTTTGCAAGTATATCAACTTCTTATCAACTGTTATTTGTACAGGAATTTACTGGCAAGTTGATAGATTATTACTGCAAGGATTATTACAGGATGCTACAACTATAAAAACCATTTTTGTAGCTTTCTTGATCTGTTGAATTACAGCATTTTGCTATAAGTATAGATAGAACTAGTAAGTAGTCTTACCAGTTTTACAGAAGCTCCTTGCTCAACTAATGCACCGAATACACTGTTAAAGGTCAAGAACGAAGGATCAAGAAGAAGAGTCATAGCGACCATGCGAGCCGAACGTGGATTATCCATGGCACGCCATCTTGCAGGTGTTGGGAAATTTCACGCAGTTGACTCTCTTGAGAACTTTGTGAAGCAGAAAGTGTGTGAGCCTCTTGCACGAAAGACAGGTTAATGACACATGCTCAAGATGAATGTGGGTGGCTGTCCAAGATGAAATCACTTTCTGACTGCCAGAACCTCTTCTCAACCAGGGACCAGATTGCGAGCTGAGAATCAGACCCAAGAATGGACTAGTGAAAATATTTGTGCTGTTTACACGTGCATGTCAAGAACCAGTCGACGTCTTTTGATAAATTAGAATGAAAGTCATCGTTCTTCTATCACTCTGACAGATATAAGTCTTCGCACCTGCTTAATGACTAATTTTTTTGCGACTTCGCTGCCGTTATGGAAGATCTAATAGTTTGTTTTGGCCAAATACTGTTTGGTTTGCAATTCTGTTCATAGAACATAAACAGATTTGAAAGCCAAACGTACAAGGTAAAAAAAAAATTGATGAATACATGAATGAAAGGTCTAAGAATAGCACCAACTCAGGAAAAGTCATAGCCGCTATTCCAGTTTCCCAGGCTTTTATTGTGTCTGCGTTGTTCGTTCTCTTCTCCTTGGCTCAGTTAATGTCCATTTAGCCTGTGGGCTCTCGTGATGCCTCTCGATGAGTGTTTCCAGTCACTGCATTTGGGCCTCGCTTGCTTTCTTCACGACAGTTCAAGCTTATTAGAAACATATTCGATTTAATGCTAAACTGCATTACAAAGCAAAATGGTTGAAACACGCTGGGCTATATTGCGTGAGCCTCTGAACTTTGGATCTACACTGTGTGGCGTTTGAACTATTAACTATTAACGCAAACTGAGAGCTTTACTCAGCATAGGTGGTCATTAATGGAGAAAAATCAGTCCTGACAGTTTAAAGATGTCAGTGCATCTCTATGTAAGGTCGCATAGTGACATAATTGGATCTTGGCGGCAGTAAAATGCAAAACGTCTAGTGTGAAAACTAAAAAATGTTGGCAGTGCTATAAGAATTTACTATAAAAACCTCCCAGATGGACATGTTTCCACTTCTATTTTTCTATTTCTCTCCATTCTATTTTTAACCTTTTTTTTTTTTTTAAACCAGACCACACAGCTTCTGCCCAACTTGGGTAGACTAAAACATCAACAGCATATGAAGATGACTTGAATAAGGCCATGGTTGTTCTGGTTGAATGAACTCCATTCGCTATTAACAATCAATTCTAAAGGCTAACAGTTAAAATACTTGAGTCAAGCCTTAGACAGTCCAGTCCAGTCCAGTACATATAGTAAGCCAAAAAGAAATGAATGGAAAAATATCCATAGCTGACGCCCGAAGCTAAATCTCGTTTGCATTTACTGCATTGCCAAATTGTAGAAATGTTGTAGTCATTTTTCCTCCCAGACATTTAGATCTAGAATTGCCTTGGATGACCTGCACTGTCTATACCAGGCACATTCAAATGAAATTTGTAAGGGTCCAGGTACATAAAAATCCTTCTTTACAAAGTTCCAGATAAAAAACTAACATGACTGAATGCTGACAGCAGTTACCTTTTAATGCTTAACCACTTATGATTAGAAAGTTAGACAGTTTGAAGTGGTTAGATTTTATTTCACCATGGTACCTCATGTTACCAGTTTTGACAAGCACCATGGACTCTGAACAGAGAAGATACATGGAGAATAGAAGTCACATATACTTTATAGCACAATGAAATTCTTATCCCAGCTTGTTAGGAAGTTGGGGTCAGGGTGCAAGGCAGCCACGATACAGTACAGCAACTCTGCAGCAGAGAGGGTTAAGGGCCTTGCTTAAGGGCAAAACAGTGGCAACTTGGCAGTGCTGGGGCTTGAACCCCTAACCATCTAATCAGTAACTGTTAACCATTGAGCCACTGTTAAGTTAAATAAAATGAAAAATCTGTGAAAGTGTGCGAAAGCTCTCCACTTTCTGAACTCTGTCTCTAGCCCTGTAGCTATTGGCATGATTTTATGCATTGCATTATTGCCACATCATTACCCGATTGGTAAAAGTGCAGGAATGAGCAGGTGTATAGGTGTTCCTAATAAAGTGGCCAGCAAGGGTATATTTTGCGTCTTTGGACGCATGAGCTTGTTTCAGCTAAATAATTTACATAAATGCGTGTGATTGGCGAAGAAAACAGATGATCTACTATAGAAGCTACAATGGCAAAAAAAACTGAAGTCTCTGAACCATGGCCAGCTTTTGTTTTCATATGTTTATCAACTCTGCTGCAGATTTTTTTTTTAAATACTTGGCTCAGTCTGCTTAAATACTTTGCTGGAACGACCAGTTCATGACCCCTGGTCCAACCCTGCAAACTACTGACTATTTTCATGCTTTTCTATAGATTAGACTAATTTCCATGGAGGTTACAGAAACTATACTGTAGAGCTGAATCCCGTTCCACAGGCCCAGGGTCCCTGGGTTCCATGAAATGGGTTCCCAAGGTGTGAGTGTGTGTGTGTACATTGTGCCATGTGATAGACTGCTTCTTGGCATGCTTGTTGCCTTGTTGCCATGTCTTTTCTGATATCCAGTAAACCAAGTACAATAGTTTGCTGGATATTAAAAATGTCAGATACTGTAAGAGAGTTGGTCTTCTTATGAAGCTTGCATTTGACCAGTGATGTCGAACACCGCAACCCTGACCCCAATAGTTTGTGATACACAGAAAAGTATGAAGAAGGTTCTTGGAAGTATGGACCAGGAAGACAAATCAGCCTCAGTTCTTCCAATGGAAATATGTCAGAGTCTATGATAAAATTTGGACAGTTCCTAATAAGATTCTTGTTGTGGAAGAGCAACTTTTATTGCCTTGACATTATTTGACCCATCATCCTTTAGATGAATCGATGGTGGTCTTGGACTTGTCATAGCTCTATTAGTAAAATGAAAACAGTTCAGCATGTTAATAATTCATTGTTATATATCACTGTTTAATTAGGAAATCTTTGTAACTTTCCAAGGCTTGGTCAGATCTATTATCAAATCTCCATAAATAAACATAGTTGTTCAATGCTCAAACAAACCCCCTGTATTATCATGTAAGTGTGTCAAGAAGCTCTACCTGAGGCCTGTCCTGACTCTTTTTTAGCCCTCACTTGCCTTGGCCAGCTGGTTTTAGTTCTCAGTCCATCTGGTTCCATCTCCAGTGCAGGAATTTCAGGAATACGTCCTGGATCAGTGCCCACATCCGTTCACAAGTGTGTTCAATTAAAAGGCTCTGAGAAGCTGGTGGTGTGTACGTATGTGTGCGTATGCGCGTGTCCATGCGTGGGAGTACGGACTTCTGAGTCATTCATTCACACCGCCATATGTTTACAATTAGGCTCCTTTAAATGGCCATGAAGGACACATAGGCCAGTGTGGAGGGCAGAGGGATGAGTGGGAGTTAGTGGCAAAATGCTACTTGGAAGGGTTCAGGCCCTGTAAATGAAAAAGAAAAAAAATGACAAAGACCCTTGTTGTGTATCTGTGTGTGTGGGCATGTTTTTATATCCTGGTGGGAACCAAATGTACCCACACAGATAGGGATACATGGCAGTTTTGAACTTGTGGGGACAAAAAAATAAATAATGATGTCAATGGAAGGTCCTCACAAGGAGAGGACCTTGTTTGATCCTGGATTGGTAATTTAAATAGGAATTGATTGAGGAATGAAAAACATGGATCACTGTTCTGGAGTGATTCTGCTGAATGATGCAGCATCCTTCCTTGATGGGAACAGGACATCAAATCAGTTGCGAAATCTTTTTTGGATAGAAATTTGTGTGTGTGTGTGTGTGTGTGTGTGTGTGTGTAGTCAGGATGGCCTTGTTAATGCATTTGTGACTGAAGCAGTCACACGTCTCAAAATCACAGCTTCGTTCGTTTATTCTCTAATGCCAAACATGACTTCTAATGAGTAAGAGCCACTGAGTTGCGTTTCACATTAATCACTAATCCCTTCTCTGAAACGTAGAATAGTCTTTTTTTTTCTTACTACTAGAAATAACCTGTACAACATACATTTTTTTTTATTATACATAATAAAAAATGCTTAAGCAGTGGCATCAGGAGAAGTATATTATGTGATTGGAAAACTGCTGGACTGGACTAGAACTGGACTGCTTGTCTGTATTTTCATGGGCTTCCTGTCAGTCTTTTAATAGACACTCCTCAATGCTCCTTCACTCCGCCTCATCTCAGTCTGTTCGGAAAGGAAAACAGGGCAGAATCCGGTAAGCGCCCAGCGCAGCCAGATACTTTTACCGTGAGCAAAAACCACAACATATTTCCAAAAAAACCTAATGACAAGAAATATTCAAGAAACTAGAATAAATATTCGTAGCGCTTTTCCAAGATAGAGAGAATTACTACTCGTGAAAGGGAACATGAACTTGTATGTAAACAAAAATGCAAAAATCTGTATAAAGCATTGAACTGTGTGAATGGCCTGCTTTACATAACGAATCAAGGACATACAACTCATGGGAGCTCATTATGAAGAAAAACAGGACAGCGAAGATGCTCTTAAACCGTTCTCGCAACAGCAAATAAGTATGAGGTGAATTAAACTAGAGATATAACTTATCGAGCAATGGGCTCGATAAAAAAACAGGTCAGAGTAAAATGCTAACAGCATCCACCTACCTTGAACTCAGCGGACAGGGGAGTATGTCGCCAATCCGGTAATGTGATATTAAGGGATGTCATGACAGTCTGTAGTAATGCTAGCAGACTAGCTGGCTATGTGGACAGGTCTGGGAATGGGAGGCAGGTTCAAGGATTTAAAAACAATATATTCCTGTGTTATTACACTTCAGCTTCAACTACTGCTAGAGTTCCAGTTTGGATAATGCTCCTGTAACTTCTTACCACACTGATAAAAATGATTTGGTGTGGTTGTAATTTTAACATAAAAATTGTATCATTTTCAAGAAATAAATGAATGATTGCTAATTTACTTTGCTGTTATGAGTCCCTTACTTAATATGCGTTAGTTTGTTAAAACACTTTTTAAGCCATGCACATTTGTGAAATTCTAATGAAGTTATATTTACTTAAAAAATTCACTATTCGATTTGGCTGAGGTAATTTGTGGGAAACACATTTCTGAGGTGATCATGGCTGCATTCCCTTTCTAGGAAAAAAAAAATACACACTAAAGGTACATAACATGTATATACCCCCAGTGACAAGAAAAGTGGCACCTTTTAGTACCATTTTTTTCTGAAAGTGCATGGCTCACTACTTTCTAAAGCTCATAATACCATCCTAACCAGTGTGTCAAAAGACCATAGAGCAACCTCTAAGGTAACTATGGTAACCTAGGGTACTTTTTTTTTTTTTAGAACTATTTACTATCAGTTGAGGATGTAGCCATGGCAACATTGTGTCGATTTTGTTTTTGGTTTTTTTTGTTTTTTTTGCGTAAATCCAGCCCAATATTTTTTACAGTGCAGGATACCAAAAGTACAGGACAGTAAAAATGGAGGAACAAATAGTGCAGACCATTGATTGGTCAGACACCAGTTTTCAGAGTTGCCACAAGTTGCCACTTGAGTCAAAAGCTTCTATTTCCAAAAACCTCCATGTCTGCATCCCAAATTGCAAAAAATCTTCATGTTTGATTGGCTTTATCTTTCTTTATGTTTATTCCTTCACTCATTTTTGATAAGTAACCACGTTATCTTGGATCTTATCCCAGGCACACTAGAAACAAAGTTAAAATAAACCCTGAATGAGATGTCTTTTCACATCAAACCAAATACACAGAGGTGGATAACACTGCTTATACTGTATGTGTAAGAACGAACATCCAAATGGGGTTTTCTGTACATGATAACTTATAGAAAGTCATTAGTTTATTCTATTAGCTACACATAGCTAGTTAGTTATCAGGTTTAAAGCTAGCTAGGTGGCAGGCCAAATGTAGTGCTACCATGCTGAGAACACCCAATTCTTTCTGATGTTGGAAGCTAAGCAGGGTTGGGCTTGGTTAGTACTTGGATTGGGTACTGCCTGGGAACACCAAATGCTGCAAGATTTTTACCCAAATGATCATGTGTTCCCATTTGAGTCTGGTTCCTTTCAAGGTTTCTCCCTCATGCCATCTCAGGGAGTTTAGGGATCAAAAACTACTTCTGGATCTCTGTAAATATGCTTTGTGACCATGACTATTATTAAAAGTGCTATAGATATAAACGTGAATTGAATTTGCAGTCTGTCTACTGTAGTTTAATATCTAGGTAGCAAACCAATCTGATTTCTATAGAACTAGATCTACAGCTCCATTGTTCCTGCTGACAGGAGCGGGTGGTTTCTGATTGATAACTTCACTACCTTCTTTCCTGTGTCAGCGCCTACTCATGCAGTGTAGGTGACATGCTCTTCCTGTCCATGATGGGAATTTAATCAGGATTGCCCTGCCCTCGTATATTTTTCCTATAACCTCCCTCAACCATATTCCAATAAGACACATGCACTTGGATCAATCATGCTCACGCAGAGACTGACGTTAGTGCTAAATTATTAGCTTTCACATTTGACGCTAACAGGAATGGCTGTGAAAGACTTGCGTCACACACACTCTCTCAGTGAGGTGAGGTGTCATGTCATTCATACTGATTTATGAATGAGGGCAGCAGTAGTATCTGTTCTAACGGATGTTAGAAACTGGAATTTGCCAGACCATCTTTGCTCAGTCATATAAATATATTATGTAGCTTTTAACTTTATATTACATAACTTATTTAGCTTTTAACTTTTCCCCTCCCTGCTCTGTGAACATATACTTGGTTTCTGACTTGCTTATGAATGAATTGAACACAACTGATAAATACAGCTATCAATACCATAAACTCCTGGCTTATTATAAAGTTAGCCATCTTAACACATTTCATTAAGTAAATACTACGAATTAGTCCATTTTTTAGTTACAAGTGTGAGAAACGTATATCTGGATCCTCAACTGATGACTAATGCTGAGCGTTATTTATAAAACAGAAACGATTCTCGACTCTTGGTGAGAAAGTGCTGATTAAATTTCTATGTTATACATAATACATGATCATTTCTATAGAAACAACATACGCAAAAACTTGTATGGTGGACCCTCCAATAAAACTGTAATTGCGTATTTGTGTAATTGTCGACATGGTGACGTTTCTGTGAGGAGATTTTTTTTTTATTTAACATTTTTGGAAGGAGTCTCCAGTCAGAGGTCAGAGGAATGTGTGAGACTTTAAGTTTTAAGACGCAGGAAAGTCTTTAGGACGAAAGAAAATTAGCGCTTTGCAGTTTTGTGGTAGCATAAGTAGCACGTTTATTGTCTTATTACCTTCAAGAGAAAGAAAAAAGCAAGCCTGGTGAGTGAACAACTACTTCTAGCTGTTATAACGTAAGGGTTAACAGGAACTAATTTGTTTTGCACATGTTCCACAATGTTAAAATGAACTATAAATGGATCAAATGTATGACATGGCATTCCTTAATAAATAAAAAAAATATTAATTGTTGAGAAATTACTCCGGGAAAGTAACAGTAACTTCACTTCATGTCAGGCAGCTTCATACAACCTTGTCATTGATTATTTTCCTATAAGAACACACCCCCCAAGTGTTTGTCTTCTACCACTCCGGACTGTAAGTGCTGTACCAACAGTCTCATATGCACAAATTCATAAGAATCCACATAACCCAACTCTTATGAAAAATTGCAAACAGTTCAAATTAAGCCAAGGGTGGAGCAGACTCGAAAGAGTTTATTTATATGAAATCCATCAAAAACCCTCTTGAATTTTGTTTGAGGTGAGGCTGGTTTGGTTTATTGGTGATTGGGGAGTGTCTCTGAGGTTCTCGTCTCGTTGTGAGTTCTGTGTGTTGACAGCTCTGTGGACTATCAGAGCCGCATTTGCTTTTGTAGAATGCTGTCACGCCTGCAGTCACTCCTCCCTGTCTACTAGTCTAGCCGTGTTTGTAATATCACATCTATTAAATCATCAGCGCCAGTTACACCCTTTCCATATTGTTAGACTTTACTCAAGTCCAGTCCAGTCCTTTGTGGCTCTTTGGTTTATTTTCTGTCTGATTATTTGGATTTCAACCCTGTCTGCTTTGTGTCTGTTTGACTTTTGATATATCTATCTGCTGTGATGTTGACCACTGTGTCCAATGATGTTCTTTATTGCTAAGTACCGTAAGACATAGTTATCATCTACCATGTAATTAGTTTAAAGTAAAAAATAAATATTAGGATATATATTATGTATATTTTTCTTTGTTATTGTTTGTATAATTTAGCTGTACTTTTGATTGGTTTAGCTCACTGGCTTATTAATCTGATGATTAATAAAGAAAAAACTTTTCATTTGATATATTTGTTCAATACCTAAGATGCTCTGATTGGCATAGGTGGAAAATACTTGAGTAACTATAGCTTGTTACTATATGGTGGCTTAGTGGTTAGCACATTTGCCTCGTGCCTCTGGGGATAGGGGTTCAAATTCTGCCTTCACCCTGTGTGTGTGTGGAGTTTGTATGATTTCTGCCTGTGCTTGGTGGGTTTCTTTCAGGTACTTCGGTTTCCTCCCCCGGAATGTAAACACTTCCAGTAAAAAAAAAAAAAATCGAATAAATAAATAAATAATCCACTTCCTGAGTGGCACAACAGAAAATTTTGCCCCAATGTCCGGAGATCTCAAGTTCAAATCCCGATGATGCCATAACCATCTGTAGCCAGGAGCCAAGGAGACCAATTTTCCATGCAGTCTGGGTGGGTGGGATGGCATACTCTCTCTCTCTGACCTGTCAATCACAGAGTGACTAGCCAACTGTGGGCATCCGTGAGCTTGTGTATGTGGAAGAGGTTAGATAATACTTTCTTCTGAGGGTATTACACTGCCCTGTGATGCAGTATGAGCAGCAGTTTGAAAAGAAACAGCTGGCTGGCTTTGCATGTCTAGGAGGAAACATGTTTTAGCCTTCACCCTCCCTGGTTTTTAGGTGTTGTATGATAAAGATGCTTTGGCTGGTGGTATGAAATTGACCAAATTGTGGAGAAAATTGGTGAGAATTGGGGAGAAAAGAGTGTGAAGTATTTAGACACTACTCCCCCACATTTGCTTTTCAGAACAGCTCACTGGTTATCGGATCAGCGCCACCTCTACTGGCTACATGAAGCCACCCTTCCCAGGGATTCAAATGCTTGCTTATTTTCCATAGTCTGTGCTTAGCTTAGCTTAGTTAATTAGGCATAACATGGGGCTGGGCAAGCATTAGTGTGAGAGGCTTGCTAATGAATTTGTCCACCCTTGCATTTTATGTTGACTATTGTCAGGGGCAAAAAAAACAAACAACTATAAGTCTAACAGGTAAATTCACAATTGATATATTCTGTGTCACAGGCTGAAGGGTTTTTTGTCACTACTTCACTAGCAATAGATCTTTTGTTGACTCCATCTTAAAGTCCATTTTTAAATACCCCATATACTGTATCCATCCATCCATCTTCTATACCACTTATCCTACAGGGTCGCGGGGAACCTGGAGACTATCCCAGGGAGCATCGGGCACAAGGTGGGGTACACCCTGGACCGGGTGCCAATCATCGCAGGTCACACTCACATACACATTCACACACTACGGACACTTTGGACATGCCAATCAGCCTACCATGCAATGTCTTTGGACTGTGGGAGGAAACCGGAGTACCCGGAGGAAACCCCCACAGCACGGGGAGAACATGCAAACTCCACACACACAGGGCAGAGACGGGAATTCGAACCCCCAACCCTGGAGGTGTGGGGCGAAGGTGCTAACCACTAAGCCACTATTTATTATCAACATAAGCATTAATTAATATAAGCAAATCCCAGTATTGCATGAGCTCTCCTATTGAGATCATGAGCAAGGGCTTTAATCCTCAGCTGCTCAGATTCGATTGTAATCTATCTCACTTGTAGGTTGCTTTGAATACATATATCTGCCAAATGATGACATGTAAATGTCATATTTATGAAAATAGGCACACAAAAGCCCTTTCTATTTTCCTAATGGCAGGTGTATGTGCATAGATATAGGTAAATGTAGGGGAATTGAGAGAGACTAAAATGTTATTTTCATTTCATAAAATCTTTTTTTTCGACTCGGGTCAAAAACGGGCCGAGCACTTAACATATTCATGTTCTCAGTATTGTTGAATGTAAAAAATCTGTCCCGAACAGATGAAGAGGGTTAACGCAGACAGACATTAGTCTGTGTCTTGTTCCATTCAAGAAACTGTCAGCATTCTCAGACACCTTTCCACATTCTGGGACAACTAGCAGACCAAATACGAACTACTTGCAGTGTTATGCATTCACGCAGTCCAGCATGTCCCATCTCAGCCGAGTTGCTCGGCAATTCTGGAGCGAGCAAACACAGATGGAGTTTTGCCTAGGCATGGAAAAAAAAATGGAGTGCCTAAACATGGTAATGAAAGCATGATGGGGCAGCACAGAGCCGTGAGTGAGAAAGCCTCCGGGATAGGAAGATGTGCTGCAGTGTGCGTGCTGGAGGCTGGACGAGAGCCCACGTTGCTCCACGAACAAGAGCTCAGCTGGGCCAACAGAACACGTTCCTACTCCTCCTCCTCCTCCTCTATATGAGCCACAGCTTGGGGGAGCAGTCAGACTTTTTAACCCAGACAAGTCAAGAATCATGGAGGAGCATAAATCTTCAGAAAAAGGACGTCTCACGAAGAGGTGGCATGCCAGGGGAAAATAAAGGCTAAAGTAAATGATGCATGAGGACCGCTTGAACACTCCAGGTGTTGCTCTTTAAAAGATAAAGTTCTGATGTAAAACCTTTGTGCTCGCTTGCACGTCTCTGTGTATTCAAGCTGTGCGTCATAATGTGCAATTCAAACTCATTTCCTTTATTACTTTTTTGACATTTAGTGTTTCCACTATAATTGCTTGCACACAATACTGAATGATCTACAGCAGTGCACATCTCAGAGGGTCTGAATGTCTAAACCTAATGCTTCAGGCTGAGCCACGATATCACAAGCATTACCTTATATCCTTATCAGTTTTACATAACGCAATAACGTAAGCAGCTGGTTTATTAAGATGTAAAATACATAAAACACTTGAGATCATTTTTTTTTAGAATAACACTGAGTGACAAAGAGGGCTTTCATATTATATTAGTTGGGTTCATATCCAGCTGTTTTACAGGATATACGAAATCACTATTCCCACAAAGTTCCACTGAGTTAGATGTTTGGAGTTTGTTTCTTATGGAAGTGATTATTAAGAACATCACTATCAGGTCTAGATAGTCTTTAAACCAAAAAAATAATATAAAAATCAGGGATTAAAAACGCAGACTGAAGAAGGAAATCGTGCTTTTTTTCTCTTTGGTATGAAATGTATTATGCTGTTACATAAAAACAAGATACAATTTTTTTTTATAAAAAATTAATAATGAATGATATATGATTGAGAAAATGGCAAGCATTGAAATAAACACCTAATAAGCGTGTAGTATATTTCTGCAAGAATAGTCTGAGTAGTAATTATCACATTATTAACTGCAAATTTGGTCTAATTTAACAATATTGCATCCACTCTCATTATTCAACAACTTATAAAATAGCACTTGATCCAGCACGTCCTAGTATTTTGCATTTTACTTTTCTTTTTTTTCTTTTTTATTTCAAATTCACGAAATCATAACAATCGATTTCTATGCTTTTAATTCACTAGTTTATTTTTGCGAAATGAATAAAATAATGTGAATTATTTGGTTAATTTGATGCGCTCTCTTGTAAAGAAAATATGAAGGATAAGCTGACCAAGCACTCATCTGCTGCTCTTTCAGCTATGAAGTTAATTCATAATTTTATCATTTAAAAAAAAATCATTCATATGATAAGCATTGTCTCTGATTAAAATGCTGTCTTTACCTTTCTGTAGATTTTAAAGGGACGATATTATGAATGGATGAAGCTTTATTAATAATGTTAATTATTATATAATAGAGTATTGTGGTTACATCAAACCACTTCTGAATAGCACTCTATAGTTACCTCCAAGGTCTGAATGCTGATGTCCTCAATTTCGGTGTTCAATCCTCACTATTGATGCGTAACACAACTCTGAATATGTGTTGTGTACTGCCTTCCTTGTTATAACCCCTGGGATCTTATGAGTGGAAACGTGAGTCTTTCACATGTTTTTTTTTTTGTTGTTGTTATAAGCTGATGATTGAACGGTCACACAGCTGTGGGAAGGTAAAGGAAGTGCTTTGACCAGTGTATAGAAATGGTAAACTTTACAGACCGAAAAAAGTGAAATGTTTCCTTGTAATCATCGTACACCATGTCGTATCAGCAGCGAACATGTGATATTCTTACCCTTTCTGTTTTGAGTTGAAGTTGAAATGTTCCTGGAATTGCTGGTGTGTTTTCTGATTTGCTCTCATGTTTTTTTTTGGTTTTGTTGTTTTGTTTCTTGTCATGTTTTTGAATTTGCTGTTGCGTTTTTTGTTTGTTTGTTTGTTTGTTTTTACTGTCATGTTTTGTGTTTTTGTCATGTTTTTGAATTCTGGTTCTGGTTTTTCTGTTGTTTTTCAGCTTTTCCTGTCATGTTTTTGAATTTGCTGTTGTGTTTTTTTGGTTTTGTTGTTGTGTTTCTGAATTTGTTGTGTTTTTGTTGTTTTGTTGCTGTATTTTTAAATTTGCTGTTGTGTTTTTTGGTTTTGTTGTGTTTTTTATTTGACTGTTTTTGAATTTTCTATTGTATGTTGTGGTTTTGTTGTTGTGTTTTTTAATTTGATGTGTTTTTTTTGTTTGCATTTTTGGTAAATATTTTGTTGTGTTTTTGAATTTTCTGTTGTGTTTTTTTTTGTTTGTTTGTTAGATTGTTTGTTTGTTTGTTTTTACTCTCATGTTTTGTGTTTTTGTTGTGTTTTTGAATTTGCTTTTATGTATTTGGGTTTTTCTGTTGTGTTTCTGCTTTTCCTGTCGTGTTTTTGAATTTCCTGTTGTGTTTTTTGGTTTTGTTGTTGTGTTTCTGAATTTGTTGTGGGTTTGTTTTTTGTTGTAGTTTTGTTGCTGTATTTTTAACTTTTTAATTTTTTTATTTTCTATTGTGTGTTGTGGTTTTGTTGTTGTGTTTTTGAATGTTCTGTTGTGGGTTTTTTTTTTGCAATTATTGTCGTGGTTTTGAATGTTCTGTTGTGGGTTTTTTTTGGTTTTGAAGTCATGTTTTTGAATTTGCTGTCGTGTTTTCTGATTTGCTGCTGATTGGTCAGTATACAAATTTCCACAAGCACATATCTTAAAATACAGATGAGAAGTGATTAAAAGCACAGCCTCCACAGCCTAGGACTCCTTTCTCTCAATGAAGTAGCTCATTTTCCTGCACATCCTGAGCAATCAGTGACTGCCAGATTAGTACAAAGTAGTCTTGGTGGTAGTCCTATAGCAAGACATGAAGGTTTGAGGTAATACATTTCTGCATATTAAATTGATAAGCTTAGGTCAGGCTGATGAAGCTCTTGTAAGCCTTATTACTCTAAGCTGCATGGTATACTTTTAACATGTGAACTTCTGTCAAACTTCATCTGGAATTAACGTGTAACATACTTCAGCATGTTCTTCATTTCAGAGTAGCTTCAAAAGGTAAACTATGATGCAATGCACCATAGCATTGGCAATGTATGAAAACTGTGTCACGATTAATTTTATAGCCCCAGCATTGGATATTTATGCAGTAATAACTATTGAATCTCCATCTCCAGTGATTCTGAACATCAGCAACCTTAAAAGATTCTTTTCAGACAATGTCCCTGATCCCCTGCTGCATGACAATTCATTCCACTCACAAAAAAAAAAAATCCGTTAAAGATTCTAAGACTTGCTAATTATAGTGCATTAGCCTCCGCTTTAAAAATGTGTATTATTCTTGTGCACTATGCCACTAATCCAAGGTTGTGGATATCATTAACCTCTCGTGTGTACTAACTTTCACTTACACTGTTACTCATATTTTGATTATCACAGATTTTATAGTGTCCAACTCAAAGACAGAACATTTTGTACTAACAGCAATGCTCTGATTGTTTGGATTGTTTGGGAACAAATTGGTCAATTTGACACATTCAAGAAATTCAGGTTGAACATAAAAGGTAGGTAGGTTTTTGAAGGACTAACTGTATGTAACTGTTTGTAAGGATTAAACCAAGAACTGTGTGGCCATAATGAGTCATTATCCATCTCCATGTTTATACTATCCAGTCAGGAAAGTTAGATCAGAATTGTAGCTTTTTAAAAATAATTTCTTTGGTACGGAGATTAAAGGAATTGCTCTAATGTTTTAAAATACCTCAAAAGCTATCAGTCGATGTGGGTGAAAACTTCACAGATACTGAACATACAAATAATCAGTGTTTTTTTTATTATTATTCTCAAGATTATAATAAGAATTTATTCAAAGTCCTGTAGTCCTAACAAAATATCATTTTGTTGTAGTTCCTTGAGTTTCAGTAGAGTCTTCTTAAAAACTTTGTGTACCTTCGGGCTAGATGTTTCAGACTGAAGACAGACAATGGGTCAGCAGTTCACATAAAACCCTAGACTGTCCAATTTGCTTGCTTTCTGAGGCATTTTGTTATTCCATTCACATCCTGAGCTTATATTGTGCTAATGTATCTCTCTTCAGTTCTCTGATTTAGACTTAGGAAGGAATGTTGTTGCATATGAAAATATTTCTAGTATTTCAGAGGGTTCAGAGGTCTTACAGATGAATAATAACCCAAATATTTTGCATAGTGGAACGATTGGGCTGTAGTTGATTCAGAGCAAATATAATAAACTTTTTACTTGTATTGCAGGAAATAAAATTAAACATTAATGATTAAAATATCACTTACAATGTCAAAGAAATTAAAAGCTAGGTATGTATTCATCAAATAAATTAATGTCGACATAAATTAATATTCCATTTGACATCTCGGTTTTCTAAAGTATTATATCATTAAAGACATGCTGATTATATGAGCTGAAAAACTTCCATAAGGAGAAATAAACTGAGGCAGAACAAAGCAAAACCTCATTTCCTATATATTTCATAATGTATATTGTAAAGCAGCTCTGACAGACAAAATGGCTGTGTAGGATTCATTCATTTGAAGCTTGTATTGAGCATTATCGTGCATGCTTTATGAAACAAATGCCTGTCATTAGAGAGTTCTGTGTGTCCATGCTTTTCTTTTCTTTTTTCTCTTAACACTCTGAGAAGATGTAGTCAGCACAGGCTTTATTGCAATTTGGTGACTTAAGTCCTAAAGTTACGTCAATATTTATACAGGGAAACTTATTTGTATTCAGACGTCAGCTAATCACATATTTAAGTCGATTTACATGGCTCTTTTTTCACATTACGTGTATTTACTTTCATGTAGTTCACACTTCCCAGGTTGCCAGGTTTTTCTTGAGTATAGGGGTCAGAGATGGGATTTTTTAATAACACATAGACACCTGCCTTTAATCACAAGCACTGGCCTTTAAACCTGAAACAAATCAGGAAAATGCAGACTGAAAAAGGAAATCACTTTTTATCTTTTGTTGTCAAATGTAATACAATGTTACATACAACGAACAAGCAATAAAAATGAATTGAAAAAAAGAAAAGAATAAAAAGTCGATAATATATGACCGAGAAAATGGAAAGTATATACGAAATAAATCTAGTAAAAGTCTCTCATATTGAAGTATATTTCTGCATGAATAGTCTTCATTATTCAGTGGTTTATAAAATAGCACTTGATCCAGCACATCTGATTATTTTGCATTTCATGTTTTTATGTAACCTAATGAAGCCCCAAGAGACTAAACTGGGGTCATGAAATCATCATTTTTTTTATTCGAATATATAAAATATCGAATCTATTTTATTGTGCTTTTACATCTCAATTTTGATTTGTTGAGTTAATGAAATAGCGGCATTGCTTTGGTTCATTCAATGAACTGTCCTATAAATAAAACTTGCCCATGGTTTGAAAGAAAATCTGACTCTGCAGCACTCATCTACTACACGCATGGCTCACTTTAAGCGATGTTCATTTTACTGCACTGTATCTCGATATTTTATAGAAATAATTCAGTCTATTATCACAGACCCCCATTAAGATGCCCTCTGTGTTATAACAAATGGACTTTAGAGGATGATACTATTCATTAATTAGTAGTGTCATGTTAATTTATTTAATATTGGCCTCAAATGGTGTTCCATAGTGTTTTTGAACAGATTTACAGCTGAAAACATGCATTCCAGCGTGTCATATTGTTGTTACATCAAACTGTTAACTGTTAACAAATAGTCCAGAATCACATAATAATCAGAATCACAAGTAAGTGATACATTTAAACTCTCTTTTTCTCCTAGTGTTTAATTCCAGCGTTACACCCGAGGTCTAAATACTGATGCGTGCGATTTCAATATTAAATCCTTACTACGTGTGTTTAACTCTAAATACGACTCTAAATACATAAGTGAGTATGTGCCTCAGGTGTGTTTAGATTTGGAATGGAGAACTAGGTTGGGTACTTTATAATGCTTTTGTCATTGTATAACTGTAAGTAACGTAATGGGATTTATAGGACCATATATTTATTAATTATAATTAAATTACTAATTACTAATTATTACATTATTAATTACATTTTGTGGCTTGTCATTGCTAAAACAAAACTGTGGGCAGTTAATGAAGGATACAAGTTAATTTCCGAATATGTCAATGGTTAACAAAATGTGAGTGAATTGTCATTGTCTCACATAACTAACCGAACAATAAAGAATGAAAGCCCATGCAAATCGATACTCATTGATTTAATACGAAAGAAACTCAGTTTTCCAAGGCCTGTCTTTTTTCTGAGGGGATATATATCATTTTTTTTCAAATCTAACCTACTAAACACATTTTAATGTACCAGATACTAAGGGATATGTAGTAATGGATGCCTTGTTGACAACAAAGCTATTTACACGTTCCAATTATAGCAGAACGGGTCCAGCTCCGGACCTGCGGACCACAGAGACTGACTAGAGGAGTTATAGTGGGTTGCTGCACATTTTCCATGAATCCATCAGCGCTTCAGCTATATTTGGTGAAAAGCAAAGCACACAAGCAGGTCCGTTCTGCCGTGCCAGTGCTTTGTTTAGCCCGGATATTAGACAAGGAGATAAGAGGGAAACATATGAGTGATGCAAGTGAAGTCAAACGTTGCTGAAAGAGTGCGTTCCCGGTTCATTTCTCATTTTAAAGAGACACGGATTAGTTACAGAAATGATAGTGGGATGTTTTCCAAAGTAAATCTAACTTTCTGCCAAACATTGGATTGCTAACCTAAAAGGGTTTTTTATTTTATTATTATTATTTTTTTTTATGAAGTACTGTTACTTTATGACTAGACTAGACTGTGCACATTTAAAGAGATAATTAGGAATGATTCCAAGAAGAAAAATGTTTAACAGTGTTGGCAGAGCATGCCAGGTTCTGATTCAGGGAAACCGACTTTCAATTTGATTTGATTCAAATAAGTTAAATGCAGTTTTATTTGTATAGCACTTAAGAGTAAAATGTAACAATTGTCATTAAATCCAGATAAATGTGGATCCCCAATGAACAAGCCATTAAAATAGGAGGAGCTAAGGGCCACCCCAGTGAACGGTGTTCATTATTTGGAGGCATAGTATTATATTTCTTCACTTTGTTATTGTTATCTACTGTTAGCTGTTGATTTTGTAACGCTAGCATACGTCATAAGATGTAGCCTAATGTTATGTTAGCAGTGACTTGTTTCTAGTTTGCTAAATGACAAATAAATGTTGCTTAGGTATGTGCCTTTTATATCTGATAAGGATCATACTCAGGCCATAAACAAATAGAGGGCACCATATTATGGCATTTTCTGTAAATTAGTATTTTGCCCTACCTTAGACTGCCACCCCAATAAAGTCATTGGTTCTTGCAACAGTGGCAAGAAAAAACTCCCGGAGAAGACACCATTGTCAAGAGGATGCAGACTCTATAAATCTTTATAATATCATTATAGCATACAGGTATAGTAGATTGAAGACAAACAGAACTGAATGTGTTAAATGGACCATTTTAATAGTTAATGGCTCCAGCTTCAGCCAGTATAACTAGTAGTTGAGGTCAATGCTTTTAGTTTCCTTCAAGAAGAAATAAACGCAGCTAAACTCAAACAGTAACAGGGAGAACAGTTTCATGCGACCTCTGCTCCTCCAGTCCACAGTCTACGTGAGTAGATACCAGTGCTGGCAAATGCTTTTCATTAAGCTTGACGTTTGTTGCTGGCCCCTCCATAACCGTTTCACATGTTTTCTATTCTGATATTTGCCGAACACACGTCCGCCGCCTTGTTTTTGCCAAACCTTCGCATGCGTCGAGATGGCCCATGGCTTCGCCTGCTTTGTCACTGAGAATTTGATTGATTGACTCTGGAGGCGGCAGGCAGACGAGAGTGGATTATGGTGGAGCGTGAGAGGCTGGAATCGTGTGGACCGAGTGCTGACTACTGGAGAAGGTAATGGAAACTGCCCATGGATACAGTCCACCTCCCTGTACAAAGCAAAGGTCCGCTGTCTCCATCACAGCTGCTAACGTCCCGTTGGAGATGTTTTTCATTTTTCATGGTTGGCATTTGTTAAGCGGACTGGAGGGGGGAAAAAAAACAATCATTTTCCTTATATCAAAACTTCCAGACTTATGTGCGGCTTACATTCAACTGCTTTTATTTCCAGCAATTTTTTTTAACATTTGTAAATATTTGTATCAACATAAAAACATTCATCAACTGAGACGTAAACTGAACAAGTTTCACAGACGTTTGAGGAACAGAAATGGAACAATGAGTCTCTGAACAAAGGATGGGTCGATATTAAAAGTAACAGTCAGTATCTGGTGGCCTCCAGCTGCTTTAAATACTACAGTGCATCTCATCCTCATGGACTGCACTAGATTGGTCAGTTCTTGCTGTGAGATGTTCCCTCACTCTTCCACCAAGGCATTTGCAAGTTCTCGATCACGTCTGGAGGGACACTTGGTTACATGTAATTTTCCACTGCAAGGACGATCAGCTGTCCTTCCTGTCTCTCTGTAGCACTGTCTTAATCGTCTTACATTACAGACATTACAGTTTATTGCTCTGGCCACATCTGCAGTCCTCATGCCTCCCTGCAGCAGGTCTAT
>JANDJT010000190.1:4003299-4021500 GCA_024331685.1 Stegophilus panzeri | reverse complement strand
ATATGATGCTACTACAGGCTCTTACACCCTTTTTCGTCGTTGTTCCACTTTATCCAGCATGCCATCTCAGCTATCTTCCTCAGTTATAGTCAAATATGCTAGATCCCTCAGAACATGCTGATACTCAATAGCGTGACATATATGCACAGGAAAGAGTCAGTGTTGAATCCAAGAAAGAACTGGAATAGCATTGACAAAGCATGTGAGATTCAACTTGGAGAAGATAAAGGGAATCATTTCCGTGAGGTATCCAAAAATGGACTTATTCTACTCTCAGGAGTGCCTGATTTAATACTATATTGTTCTATGTGTCCTAAGGTAACAATTCATTAGATGGAATACAGAAAGCTTATTTACTGAAGCGTTCACTTTAAAAAAAAAAAAAAAGGAGAAATATAAAAAGTCTATTTAAAACTGACGACAAATAAAATTACGTTTATAAGGTGAACGAGGCTCAGTGTTTGGCATAAAACATATCATGTTCCTGGTACTTACGTTCTGGAGGGTTTTTTTTTTATGTGTGTGTGTGTGTGTGTGAGTGTGTGTGTGTGTGTGTGTGTGAACAATACACAAGATATTTGGTTTGTACTGCAGTGGCTTAAAACCTCCCTGTTTTTTTGTCAGTTCTTGCATTTCTTTTGGAACCCGGTCTATTTTCTGAAAGAGAGAAGTGTTTGAGCAGGCTCTGTCTGTGGAGTCTGTGGCGCACACATAAACCTCAGGTGTTTTTTTTTAATTTTTTTATTTTATTTTAGAATGAGGAGGGGTATGCTGTTCCCATCAGCCTTGATTGTGGATATGTGGAGCTTTGATCCACTGCCACAGCTGTAAAAATAGATTCATTCTAAGGGCCCACACCTGCTGCCTTCTTCTTTGTCCGCTTCTCCCTTTTGGAGATGTTTTCTGTGTGGTGTGTGTGTGTGTGTGTGGTGGAGAGCTTCGTCTGGCAGTGTGTTCCCACATGAAAATGGATGCCTGACCTCCTGTACATTGTAGGGGAAATCGTGCAGATGTTTGGGTCGCGGATTCTGACACGCAAGCCTGACGTAGCCTTCGAGTCGGCAATTAGCCGAGATGTTTTGGATGTTCGGCATGTGGTGTAGGTCTCTAATTGCCTCTTTGAGAAGTACTTTGATCGTACATGTCCAGTGTGTTGATACAAAAAGGACAGAACGAGCTCCCTGCTTGGAAAGCTGGTAGAATTGAAGTCATTATGTTTTAAAGAGGCTTTTGATGGAACATAAAAGCGTGATTCTGCCAGTCATCGTTCTTCAGCACACGCAAAATGTCTGCAAGTCACGAAGAAAGCTTGTATTAAATACATGTGTATTACTACAGTAATGGTCATGCTTAGTAGTACACAAATAAAACCTTATTCACTGGTGCTGACTGAAGTGTCTTGTTGAAGTCATACTGCGCTCCATTCTCGCTTGTTTGGCAGGGTTGGGGTGCGGTGACCACAATCTTCCGCCTCATTTGTGTCATTAGTATATAGTCACGGGCGTGAACCCTACAACCTTAGGCGTGTGGATCAGATGTGGGTCCTGCACCAGCTAACATTGGCTACTTTTTTCTAGTTATTAGTAAAAGGGTTTGTTTACTTTGTTTGACTTTACTCCACTTTGGTACGAAATTAACTAACACAAGATTATGGGTTACCTCACTAGCGTACACTGTTAATGTATTTTTTTTATGTCACAATCCAATGAAAGGCACTTCCCATACCCCCAAGGCCAATTCCTATTCCCTCCAGCTCTTCCCTATCATACGACAGCAACTAAATGGGTAGAGTGAAAGCTAATCCAAACACGTGCATTCTCCTAGTCACGTGAAGTCAGCCAAGCACATCTTTTCAAACTGCTGCTCATATGATTGACAGTGGAGACAGCATATACCATCACACCCACCCAGACAGCAAGGCCAATTTTGATCTCTTGGACACCTGGCATTTTTATGATTTTAAAATTGTTTCAAGAACCTAATTGAATGGCATGTTTTCCCACTGTTTTGTCATGTGAATGTGACTTTCCTCTAGCTTTGCTTTGGGATTTTCGGTTGCATTGTCCCCCAGCTTCATACAGCAAATTCATTTGTTTTTTGCTGTAGACTGAAGACAAAAGATGAAAATGAGAAGAGAGTTTAGGATTTCAGCGTTTATTATTTTTTATTTCTTTGTAATTATATGTAGATGTGTTACAATAAATAGCTCTAAACATGTACTCTTGGTTTTGGCTTTCAGCTTCACCCGTGAAGACTGCATTTGTTGTTGAAAAGGATAAGCCAACATGAAGACCAGAGAGCTGTCTATGAGAGAAAAGCGAGCCATTTTGAAGCTGAGAAAAGAGGGAAATTCTATCAGAGGCATTGCATAAACATTGGGCATAGCCAATACAAGAATTTGTATTAAATGTCCTGAAAAAGAATGAAACCACTGGTATACTGAGCAACAGACATTGAATGGGTCGGCCAAGGAAAACAACAACAGCTGATGACAAACACTGTGAGAGCTTTGAAGAAAAACCCCAAAACAACCTCCACAGGGCAAGAGTGAAGGTATCACAGTTCACTGTTCGAAGAAGACCATACCTCATCAGCAAACCACTCATCAGCAGTAAGAACTGGAAGGCCATCATTATATCTGTCAAGGTGGGATGTATTATAGATTCTCAAGTTTATTCATTTCATCTGTCAGTGGTTTTAATATTATGACTGTTCGGTGTGTGTATATATCACCTTTTGTATTTTGAACGTTTAATCAACCCCGTAAGCATGTTCTTAGAGCAAGTACGAAAGATCAGTGAAGATTCATACACGCATGCATAACAATTACACGGCAATTTCCAAATATAAACACTGGATCTGCTATATCCACTACATGCTGGTATTTGTTAGCAAAATTGTTTGCATTCCTGCTCGCAATGACTAATAGGAAAAATAGGCTCTGGATATTCGAAGGAATGCGTAAATGACTTTTATCTGTGTCCCCACTGAACTTTCAGAGACTAATCACAAACTAATGCTGATAAGCACACACACACACACACACACACAGACACACACACACACACACACATTGGCTCATAGATGAGCTGGTGAATGATATAGATTCACAAATGTAATAACTGGGTGATTAGAATATAAGGGAGTTGTCGAAAGAGGAAGTTAATGAACAAATGTAAAGTGATGAAATGAGCCGTGTACAGTAATCCCCCCCTGCTTACTCGCCGATGAGTCTTAGTTACTGTACATTGTATTCGCTTTTCAGTTCCTTTCTAGAGCCAGTGTTTCCGGTGCAGGTGCAGTGGATATTCCCAGATCACACTTAGATCCAGTCATGACTCAACAGGTTTTCAGTGGCATGAGTATAACTTTATCAAATGTATATTTTTTAACTATTGAATACTCAGATCTGATTGGTCAGAAGGTGTTGATTAATTCTGACAGTAGTGCTGACTGTAGTTCAATTCAGGTTCAGGTTTATTTGAATTCATTATTGTTTCGATAATAACACAGGAACTTGTATGGCAGATGCTCGACATAATCTAAGACTAATAATAAATGGATTTATGGAAGGAGTCTCCAGTGTCAGCAGGCAGTAGGTTTTCAGCCAGAGGGCTGGACACTGAAGACTTTATTTATCTTATTACCTGAGAGAGAGAGAGAGAGAGAGAGAGAGAGAAACATGGTGGTTATACATTTTTTGTTTATAGCTGTTTATAGCTGCTATAGCGTAACTGATAACAGGAACTAATTTGTTTCGTGGACATTACACAACAATAAATGTAACTTTAAACGGATAAAAAGTATACAACTTGGCATACTTTTATCTTAATTGATGAAAAACTGGAATCTTTGTACAATTGCTGTAGTATAAGTGGAATAAATGACTTCAGCACATGCTGTTCTCGGAAAATAATCAACTACTGGGTGCTAACAAGATCACATCACCTTGTCATTGATTCTTTTAACATGACAGCGCACCACTAAGAGTTTGTTTCCTCACATAATGGCAATTCAAATGCACTTTTGAACGAAATGTTCATGGTCCAGAAGAGCCACAAGAGATGAGTACTTTCTATACAATTCTCAAGAATCTATATATCTGTATTTTTTATTTTTCATGTTTGAGGTATTTCTTACTCCAAAGCTCTTTTTTTTTTTTTTTTTTTTTTTGTGAATTAAGAACATATTTCTTTCCTTCTGGGCACAGACCACTATAAATTGAATATGGCTCTAAAAATGAGACGAACAGAGGAATGAAGAGGAATGAACAACCCAAATAACCTCAAAAAAATACTTGAACTAAATGAAGGCAATTTTATTCTGTCCACATCTGAACCTCCTTTGAAATCAGCTTATTTTTTATCCTTCCCAAAATCTATTGCTTTTCTCAAGGAGTTTCTTCACTTTTAACTTATGAATGCATCTTGGTTGTAGGTTATACACTCGTTGTACAGCACTTGGCACTTGTATGTATGTAATCAGAAGCCTGGAAGTTCAATAGCATTGTTTTATAATTTTTTTTTTTTTTTATAGCAGCACCTATACAGAGCTGCTGGGGTTTTTATGTGGAAAAGGCGAGGTGAGGGAGACGAAGAAGCAGATTTCTGCGCCTGACATGGCTTGTGTATGTATGTGTGTGTGTGTGTGTGTGTGTGTGTGTGTGTGTGTGTGTGTGGTGGGGTGATTTTCCATGGTTGACGTTATTAGCTTGTAAACATCAGTGTGTCCAGGCTCAGTGCGGTTATGAGGACAATCTAAGCAGTCTAGGTGGAGAGAGGAATGTGACTGAAATACAGTTCCATAAGGTTGCATGGTACTAATGTGTCTAATAAGCTAACTTATAGAAAGCTACAGTAATTAGCATCAGTGATATAAGATTGGAGGCTGAACTCTAGTATCTGCTTGATTTGGAAACTATATTATAGAAACGTTGGGTAACATTTTATTTGAAGGGTGCCTAGATATGGGCTTCGTAACACATTCATAACCATTACATTAAGCTTCTATAAAACAGTGTTAGATGCTTTATGAAAGGCTTATGTCAAAACTTGTCAGGTGACATTATAGCTGCGTGTAAATCATTCCAAATGTTGGCATACTATCACTTAAGATTCATATTACATGGGAACAGTGCTTTATGACAGTGTAGTAAATGGAAAGTGTTCTATCACTTTAAGTAATTAATTCATGAAGTAAACAGCTCAGAAAGGTAATTTGACATATGCTTAATTCATCACATCCCAAAACTCCTATGTGCTCATATGTTTTCTATATTATCTAACTGTCTATCAATCATGAGAGGCCTTTTCTCTCCACTCCTGTAATGTCACCTGACAAGATTTGACATAGATCTATTTTATAAATTGTCTAATGCTGCTTAATAAAATATATTTGTAATGTTTATTCATGGTTTTTTTTTTTTTTTTTTATGTTTATGAATGTTTTATGGACTGTAGCCTTTTTCTCTCCACTCCTATGTGACATATTGCGTAAAACCTATGATGACATAAGACTTTCATACAGTATCTAGTAATTTATGTAATGGTTATGAATGTGTTATGAAGCCCACATGTAGGTACCCTTCGAATAAAGTGTTACCAAACGTTGCAACCCTTTCGTCACTAAACTTCGGACGATGCGGTAAATAATCCACCTCATTCACATTCATTACATTAAAGATCACCTCTAGGGGGCGTGTCTCTGTGATATGTGATCACCTGATATGACTGTCCTTGATGAATCTGCAGTCTGGGCTAGAAAGATATCAGCCCTAGCCTCGCTTCTTCATACCATTCTTGGTATGAGTCCTCCTTAAGACATTTGTTAATGCCACATATGTACAGTATATACAGCTTCTCTTTGAATTTTATTTAAAGGAAAAAAAATGCAGCTCAAGTCTATCCTTTCCTCCCTGTATGCTCAGTGAGGTTGTTTTTTTTTTGTTTTGTTTTGTTTTTAATTATTTATTTATTCTTAACCCTACTGTATGTCAACAGCCATGTAACTTAATTTAATATTGGATCCATGTAAAGAGCTTATGTTACTATTTGGGCTTCATGTCAGCCTGAAAAAAGACAGCGAGAGAGAAAAAGGTAAGAGAGACCGCAGCTGTTTCTAATGTTATGACTGCGGGCTGACGGATTTGCATGAGGCTGTCTTTAGTCAGGTAATTAAACGAGAGCAGCGTGTTCTAGCATCTTCTTTCACACACCCAGTCCAATCATCAGTCTACCCCTCTCCAGTTGGAGGAATGAAAAGTACTCAGCATACATTTCTAGACTGAATCGATTTATAATTTCCCACTTTCTTTTTGCGCGGTATTTCTAAAACCACATTCAAATATTCGGGAGGTCGGTCTTGTATGTAATTGTATGTAATTCTACATTTATTCGCCGTGAGACTGTTCTTCATCGTGGACCTGAAACAGTGAAAAGATATCTTTAATGCGTATATAAGGAAATATAAGCAGAATAAACGATAGTGAGTGCATTCATCTGGGCCACGTTCATCTTTCTCCACTCGCGTTCCCATTACACAGGTAGATACAGTACTGTAGGTGAAATGCGATGCAGTTGTGTTTAGTCTCGCTCGACCACAAAGATTGTCGCCGGGGAAGTTTTTTCCATCTCACGTCTCCATGTGGTTACATCTGGTCAAACAAACTCCGACAAACAAGCCAAAGTTAGCAGGTTGCTCAAGAATGTTCGGAACTGACAAACAAACGTGTCCAGTAGGGGAAGTTTTTCGAGAAAACCCAACGCCATCAATCACAAACAGGTGTTTGAAGAAAGCGGATGCCAGGATTGGTTGAAAAGAGCTGGACAGGGATGTTATATACATCATTAACGAGGACATGTGGATGTGAAGACGGATATATAGAGATAGCCTGGTGTGGAGTTTTCATCGTCTGTGATTTGAGAAGCTCGCTCGGCAGGTTATAAGCGTGATGTATTTTGCTAAACCCCGGCAGTCTTAAAAATAATTCACTAGACAGATGTGTTTGCATTTGTAAAACGTAGCATGGCCTTTTTTTTTAAATACAGCTCATTATTAATTGAGCTGTGGTAGGGCTGGAAGAGTTGTAGGCTCTTTGCCACAGGTGTTCCAGCTGTTTGAACTGGAATAACACCAGGAATCTAGTTCCTTTGGCATAACAATCTGCATGTTTCTACCGAGGAGCCAGTGTTGCTGTTTTGGACGTGTCTGGTTTGTGTCCAACAGCGAAGCTCTTATTGAACCCGAGTTTTCTTTCTGCTTGTTGATATTCTTCCACGCAGACCGTTTGCACAAAGAATTACTTTACGGCTTTGTTTGTAGCGCTTCTGGGTGTCTATTTACTTTATGCTTAGACAGATTTTTTTTTTCTACATTTTTTTCCCCCACATACTTGATTTCTCATGTGAGCAAGAAAAAAAAAACCCAGTACGTTCCAGTGTTTCTGTTGTAATGAATGTGTTATAAGTTATTTAAAAATTGCCATTGTAGCCATTGTTCTCAGTCTAATAATTATGCCATGAGCTCATCATGTGAGTTTTATTTAGTGCTTACGATGCCATTTATTGTTATTAGTACTTGTAGCTATCTGAGTCTGTTATTCATTTCTTGTTCCCAAACATGCCATGGACAAGAAGTTCACATGCTACTTAACAAGGTGTTCCTCCAAACCACACTGTTATTATATGTTTTTGGCTTTCCACTCTTTACAGAGTTAACTCAGATGCATGAGAAGCAGAACTTGAGATCATGATGATTAAAGAAAAACATCTATAGTTTTATGGTATTGAAGATTTTTCCAACTCTGCTGTGCTCATTAGAATTTCACTGATGATTTTTATACAGAAATTAACACAGCCACAATAAACTTACAGTCCCTTCCGAAACTATTGGAAGGGCAAGGCCAATTAATTTGCTTTTGCTGTAGACTGAGATCAAAAGATGAATATGAGAACAGAGTTTACAATATCAGCTTTTCTTTTGGGGTATTTACACGTTTTGTATCAGACCACCCTATTTGTAGGCGAGCCAAAATATTGGAACATGTTTCTTGTTACCCAGGTGTGTCCTGTTAGATTGATTGTTTAAACAATAAATAGCTCTGAACATCTACTTTTAGTTGTAGCCTTCAGTTTCACCTGTGAAAGCTGCATTTGTTATTAAAAAGGATAAGCCAACATGAAGATCAGAGAGCTGTCTATGGGAGAAAAGCAAGCCATTTCGAAGCTGAGAAAAGAGGGAAAATCAATCAGAGGCATTGTACAAACATTGGGCATAGCCAATACAACAATTTGGATTGCTCTGAAAAAGAATGAACAGACACCGAATCAACAACTGCTGATGACAGAAACATTGTGAGAGCTATAAGGAAAGAAAAACCCAAAAACAACAGTCAGTGACATCACCAACAATCTCCACAGGGCAGGGGTGTAGGTATCACAACCCGACAAAGAAGTCTTCGAAGAAGACTTCAAGAGCAGAAGTATAGAGGCCATATCACAAGATGCAAATCAGCAGTAAGAAATATAGAGATGAACCTCAAAAGTTCTGGAACCAAGATTAACCTCTACCAAAGTGATGAAAAGGCCACCAAATGTATTTGGTGTACAGCACAAACAAACTAATTGGTCTAGCCATTCCAATAGTTTCGGAGGGGACTGTAGCTGAATCTTCAATCACTTGCAATCACTTGTTTTACCTGCATTTTCAGCAAGACCAACAGATTTTGTAACTTTTGAGTAATTTTGAATAGTTAACAGTGTGTAAAGTTGTATAAACCCTTACTTAAGTAAGATGAGTTCCAGATAATTACTTAAGTAAGGAATAAAACACTTAGGGGCATGCTGTTATAGGAAGGGGAAAAAAAACAGGGTAGTGTGATGCATCCTGGTGTGAAGCAGAGTTACTATTACCACTCCAAAGTTGATCATTCTCCAATAACAGCACATCCTGAGGTTTATTATTCTTCTGATACCATAGCAATCTTCTAGCAATTAGAACGTTGTATTTATTACAATATGGCAGCAATTTTTAGTAATTCAAGAATGACATGTGCTTTTTTATGCATTTGTAGGTACATTTAATGTAACTATAATGGAACATCCAAGAAACAAGTTAGTTTCTGTTTTCACTTATGTTCTAGCCGCTATAAACAGTGGTTCCAGCACCAGCATCTAATTTCTCACTCTCGAGGTTAATTAGACAAAAGAAAAGCAACTGGTCATGTTACGAAGAAATCACTAAACATAAAGTCCTCCATCTTGAAGACTTTCCTGTGGCGGGAACATTCATTGTTACAGCTTTCCCTCTGACTGTTACAAAGCACTGACACTGGAGACTCCTTTCATAAAATGCTAAATAAAATGCCAAAATGCTTCCTTGTGTAATGGTGTATTTGTATCCCGTTGATTACAATAAGCTGTAATTTTATTTGTATTGATTGTAAATCTTGGTAGCAGTGATTTAGTCATTAAACAGTGCAGAAAAAGTAATGATGCACGTGTAGGAAATCTTGTTGAGATCTGGCAACCCTGCCCAATATTTGAAAAGTCTCATTTTCAAAATTACGCATAGCAAGCTAATGTGTGTGTGTGTGTGTGTGTGTGTGTGTGTGTGTGTGTGTGTGTGTGCGCGCGCCTATATGCGAATGTGTTAGTGTCCAAGTCATCAGTGCTAATCACCCCCAGCTTTCCCAGGAAGCCCCTGAACTTCCTACTCAACTTGACCCCATTTCCTGTCCAGGTCATGTAGCCGTATTGTTTTCCCCGGGTCTCTTCCTCTGTGTGCTTATTCCCAGCTCACACGCAAAATTTATACACCGTTAGAAAAAAGTTCAGATTCCTAGCATTGGCTCCTGATTAGCCGTGTTTACAAATAGCAGAGTTCCAAGTAGCTAAGCTATAAATTTAGCTACATTTCCTAATCACTTTGATTATCTGTTTTGATTGAACACTCGTCCACCCGATGATTAAATCCTCTTATTCGCCATCACAGAGCTAGATGTTAAGCATTTAATAGCATATTTTTGTAGCGTCATTGCTACTTGCCTTATTTACAACCCTGAAATCCCGTCCAGAGTCAGAGTTTTTGTTTTGTGCCTCGCTTGTTCACACTTCCCTAAATGCTTTCCTATTTATTGAAAACACCTCTCTCCTCACCAGCTCATATCGAAGCCCATCTAGTAGCTTTGTAGTGTTTTTAGTGTCCACAGCTGGCCTTTCCCCGCTGGAAATGCAATCAGTTGTTGTTGGGTTTTTTTAGCCCTGCTGTTTGCTCGGTGCTGAAAACGTTACTCTTGTGCCCGGAGTGTTGAAAATTGGATTTAGTGTAGTGAGATTCATCGATTATTAGGATTCCCTCGGGAGAATGCGTGAGCACGTGCCAGAAAACAGCGTTTGCATTTGCAAAATGGACTTCCAATATTTCAAAAGACATTGATATTCATTCAACGTTACACTTCATCCCCATTAAGCTGTCACAATTAATGTTCACTGTCATGTTCTCAAATGGCTGAACCAGGAAACACGGATCGCTCTGACATTTGAAAGGCGATCCTACCGTTTATGCACAATCGTGATGTTAATCAGCACGTTGTGAAGGTGGTGCGCAGAGGTGGAGAACAATAGTGCAATCCAGCTGTACACATTCTTAGATTATATATGCGGTTTAAATCCTAGTGTTAAACGAACACCTAATTAAGTCCTAACAGATTTGTTCATTTAAGTCTGGTACGACACAAGAGTTTATTCAACCCCGAGGATTTCGCAGCGCACCAGAATGGCCTGTTGTGTTGGATGAGGAAGAGAGCTGAATGAAGTTATTATGGATCTCGGGTTCTCCGATGTCTCCCTGCGTAGGGTGGGTCCCCGACAACAGGTCGGATTTCCTCAGAATACAACACACCTCCTTGTTCTTTTCTTGCTTTTCCTGAAATTTTGCCCAAAATTGTATTCAAATATCATAATTAGGACCTCCAACACAATCAGCCATTCACACTCACTCATGCTTGCCTCTTAACAGAACAGGAAAACATTAAGGGTTTTTTTTTTTTTCTCTTTATCTTGGCAAAATGAGCCTTCAGACGGGAGCGTAATGAGTAATTGGCGAACTAAGGAGCTAAGCCAGCATTTCCCTCCTGCTCCTTTCATCTCATCCCGCAACACAGAGGCCTCAGCATCCCTGTTGTGGCAGGAAGGTGGATGTGGTTGGAAATCAACAGGGATGTCTGATTTCCCATAGGTCACATGGTAGGGAAATGACTAGAGAGTGTGGATGTGTCTGAGAAAAAGCCGTGCACCATTCTAGGGAGAGATGTAACACAGATATATTAAGTCTGAGACTTTCCTTAGAGTTCCTCTCTCCTGAAAGCAGTACAGGTGGAGACGGTGCATGAATTGTATACGAGTCCTGTCACTGTACGTTCTCAAAATTCCCAAACAAGCAAACTGGTGGTTAAATGGACAACTGTGTCCTTCATTCCTGATGAGGCCTGGGGTCAGTGTCCTCTCAGTGACCTTTGATCGAGACAATACCCTTCCGCTTTTAAATATGCTCTTGAGTAAAATCAACAGGTAACGTCAGGACGAAAACATCTGGAACAGCCGAAATGTATTCTAACGCTTCATATGCGTTTGCCGTTCTCAAGCTGTCAAACATTTACAGAAACATTTCTGTCATTTCTAACGTCACAAGGTAATCACTAAATGACTGAATCTCTACATTTTCTTAAATGTATGCTATGTTTTAGTACGGTTTCTGCCAACGTCCAATGAATTCTGAAATAACCCTGTGTACAGATAGGAATTGGTTTTGTTCACAAATTACATGTTGTTTACTCTAGTGCATGTTCTGTTGTTTTCCCATCTGCGCTTCCCAGACCTTGGAATAGACTCAAGAATGTCTGTTCACCTCTGAGCTAATTTTAATGAATCCAAGGGCTAAAAATAGCGCAAACGACGCAAACAGTGATTCACAATTTCCACCATTGTTTTGATGTTCCTAAGTGGTCACTGATTCACAATGTGTGTGTACAGTACATGGATGCACGCGCACACACACACACACACACACACACACACACACACACACACACACTCATATTTTACATGATTGCTGTAATTAGGTATCACATCCTGCTACTCCTAGGCTGCTAGGCCATTTCTAAGAAGGCTTTAAATAAAAGGATTTCTCTGTACACTGACCTCTCTGTATCTCAGTATTGTTTCATTTTTGTACAGCTATAGTGTATTGCCTGAAGAGAAGTACACACAGTGTCCAGGAGGGAAAAAAAATTCAGACTAAAACATGATTTGACTGCTGATGTGACTCCCCACATCCCTCTCTTTGGATCTGTTTAGAGGACATGGGACTAAACGGAACAATTATCGGAGAGTGAAAAAGTCTTTCCACCAAATCCCAATGTCTACGTGCACTTTGTGCTTTGAGAGAAGCAGCAGCTACTCAGCTGTATATAAACTGAAACGTGATGTTTGCACAATGTGTTCACAGGAAATTCTCCAGCAGTTTCTAGAACAACAGATGGTATAAAAAAAAAATAATTAAAAATTTTTTAAAAAAAAGCAAACATCAAGGGAGAATGATATCAGTAACCACTATTTTTGAGAAATGTTATAGAACAAATACAATTAGTACAATTTATTTTTGCTGTTTATATCAAAATATTTATCAATGAATTAAATAGCTTTTTGAATGAAATTGGCTCATTCATAAACGCTTTTGAATTGTACAGATCAATTAGATTCTCTGTCAGCCAAAAGATTCACAGCCCTGGTATAAGTTATGGAAGAGACTGCGGATGTTGGTATGGCCCTCTGCAGGAGGGGCATATTTCCAGTTAGGGTTGAGCCAGAGGACCATTTCCCTCAGTTTTGTCTCTGTAGGGCTGTTTTGGATCTACCTGAGTTGCAGGCTCGTAATTAACCTCACTAATTAAGGCCAGGTTGTGGGGGAGAATGTTGGATAACAGAGACTCACTGTGGGCTGCTGACTGAAGCTCCCAGTGGGAGAGAAGGTAAGAGAGAGTGCTCATATGTGTACGGGCATTTGATTGTGTGTGTGCATGTGTGTGTGTGTGTGTGTGTGTGTGTGTGTGTGTGTGTGTGTGTGCACAAAAGGGGCAGTTTCCTGTTGCCTTTCCAGAGGAAAATAGCCAGAGGCACTTAAAAGCCTGCTACTTACCTTTGCTGCTTTACTACCATACTCCCTTACTTTACACTCCTCTATAATGGGTTTAATAAGCCTCTTTCAGCCACCAGATCTACAGCAGGAGCTAAAAGGTCCACCTTTAAAAAAAAGACTATTGTCACTGACAGAAACCAGCACTTTTCATGGGAAAGTAACTAATGTATACTCAAAAATTTGCCAGAAGCCACCAGATGATGTCATAGATTAATTTGCATATTCATTGTGCTACATGAAGAAGGAAGTTTTTCCAGAGAGACTCTAGAATATAACATAATAGACTAGTTTTATCACAATATAATAGAATAGAGTTTTATCGGAATAGAACAGAATCAAACAGAACAGAATATAATAGTTTTATCAAAATAGAATAGTATAGAGTTTTATGATAATAGAATACATAGAATAGAATAGAAAGGTTTTTGACACAACAAACCATTTCTGCATATGAATAAATAATTCTGTCATTTCAGTGATTGGTCATTGGGAACAATAGCAATCTGTGATTGGTTGTCGGGAACAATGGCGATCAGTGATTGGTCATTGGGAACAATGGCGATCAGTGATTGGTCATTGGGAACAATAGCAATCTGTGATTGGTTGTCGGGAACAATGGCGATCAGTGATTGGTCATTGGGAACAATGGCGATCAGTGATTGGTCATTGGGAACAATGGCGATCAGTGATTGGTCATTGGGAACAATGGTGATCAGTGATTGGTCATTAGGAATAATGGTGATCAGTTATTGGTCATCAGGAATAATGGTGATCAGTGATTGGTCATTGGGAACAATAGCAATCTGTGATTGGTTGTTGGAAACAATGGCGATCAGTGATTTGTCATCAGGAACAATGGTGGTTCGTGATTGGTCATTGGGACCAATGGTGATCAGTGAATGGTCATCAGGAACAATGGTGGTTCGTGATTGGTCATTGGGACCAATGGTGATCAGTGATTGGTCATCAGGAACAATGGTGGTTCGTGATTGGTCATTGGGACCAGTGGCGATCAGTGATTGGTCATCAGGAACAATGGTGGTTCGTGATTGCTCATTGGGACCAATGGTGATCATTAGTGGTCGTCAGGAATAATGGTGGTTATTGATTGGTCATTGGGAACCATGGTGATCAATGTTTGGTGGTCAGGGACACAGGCTTAAGCGCTACTGAGTAAGGCTTTACAGACTGGTGGTGAGTCAAGGGAACATGCTCTCTCATATACCAAGCAGCTGTGTTATGAGCTGGAGAGCCCTACTGAATCCAGGACGGTCACTAACTTTTGCTCAAAATGTCACTAGTTTGTTATTAGATCTTTTGAACTAAAGTCACTAAAGGTGCCAGATATAAGTTCACAGCACAGGTGACTGAATAGATTACAAGACTATATTCACTTCAGGATACAAAGACAAAGAAGTAAAGCAATCTACTGAATTAAGATATTCCTTAATAAACAATGCTTATAACCCTCTGAATTAGCATCTAAAAAAACTGAAGAATAAATACATGACTAAGATTACCCATCTGACTAAATCCATTACCTAATCATGGGGAAACCATTCAAGGATTTGCTATACACTGAAAATGAACCCTGTGATCTTTTTTTTTTTTTTTTTTGCAACAGTTTTGGAAAATGCTTGGTCAGCACGACACAGCCGGCCTCATGATGCTTCTCAACTGGAGAAGACAGCTGTGACCATGCTGCTTGGCCTTATAGATTGCAGTCATGCCATTTGCATGCAGTAATGCAGCAGGAAGTGACCCCCCGCACGCACGCACAATCTGTCTATGTGTCATACATTAACCTACCCCAGCGGCTCATTAAATATTATTCTTCCCTTGGGATTGGAAACCCTGACCTAAGGTAGGGCTAAATTAAGAAGCATAAGAGGTAAAAAATGAATCATTCCCGGATCCAAAGAGCTTTCGTTAGCCGTTGTTAGGAGGTCTCGCTGCCTCAGCCAGCTTGTGTCTTTGGCCTGATCTTTAATATTAGTCAGTGTTCAAGATGCCGTGAGATTAATTGCAGCTGTTCTTCATTCCTTTTTTCCATTTCCCAAGTGAGCCAGTCTGTATGGCGTCCACGTAATGTGCTTAGGTGTGCGCATGTGGTGACTTATTGCTGATTGAAACAAATTGACATTAAATAGAGCTTTACAATGAGAATACAATGCTTCTTCCAGCACTATGAGAGGCCTCAAGTCTGCTATTCATTTAATATCCTGAAATGCTGGAATCGGTGACAAACAGCAATATTTTTACTACCATTTATATTTTAAAACTGGCTGCTTGTCAGATGCAAGTAGTGCAGTAATTAGTTGAACAAAAATTCCCTGGTGTTTTTCACTCAATATCAACTCCTCACAATAGGACTTGTGGCTTGTCCTCTGCTTTCCAGTGCTGTTGCTCCACAGGAGCAACTCTTTCTGCTTTAGAAACCACTAGACTCTTGCTTTCAGGACCAGGCCTGCATTTATAACCCATTTCTTTTTGTCTTCTTGCTTCTTGCTACTGCCACTATTTGCATCTTCTTCTTCTGCCAATATATATAAACAATGTAAGTAAACCAATATGTCCCAGTTAGTGCATGTTGCTTTGATGAGCCCGCTGGATGCTGATTTGGATATGTATGATGTGTGACTACTATAGAGCAGCTGCCAAGACGGCACACGTGTTTAAGCCCACTTTAATCTCTTCAACAGAAGATATTAGAAGCACTCTACTCTACTCAGAAGCTCAGAACGAACTTTTCCTGACCTATCTTTATCCAAACGATCATGTGTACCCATTAAAAATGAAGGGTCTTAATTACGAATGATGTAATAGCATTTTAGACATAAAGAGAAACAGTCCTAAAGAGGCTTGTAGCTTGAAATGTCTTGAAACAACACTTCCAGAAGATAAAAGTGTGGTCATTGATACATTGAGGCATGGAAAAAATTCTGATATGAAGAAACTCTGATATGTAAATAAACCATGAAGTTTCATCTAGGGGCAGTGCCAAGACCTGATCACTGATCATTTTAAGTAAGTAATGAAACATTTGGAGAAAATAATCGATGATGGGCTGGTGTGATATGGCTTGATGTGACTCTGTATTAAATGGCTGTAATTCCTAAACGGTTGATGCAATACTTTTTGTTAAAGCCCTTGAATGAAAGCTGAAAGTCTACACTTCAATCGCGTCTTGTTTGCTTCATTTCAAATCCATCGTGGCGGTGTGCAGAGGCAAAATGACAATTGAAAATTGAAAATTGTGTCGCTGTCCAAATACTTATGGACCGGACTGTATAATCATGCCGTTTCAATACAGCTATTTCCTCGTCCTCCTGAGACATTTTACTTCACCTTAATCCCTAAAATTACCTCATGCCACAACAATACAATAGACTAAAGTGACATGTTTGGAGTTTTTTTTTTTTTTGAGAAATGTATACACCATAACATTCTACAAGTTTAACAGATGATCATTGTGTTCTATGCTAAAATTACTCCCTGACCTTATCACTGATACAGGGTTTTTAGTATGTACTTCTCCTTCAACCACCATGTAAAGCATTAAAACCCTGCCCTGGAACATATTTCGATATACTTTTACAAATCATACAGAACTCTAACCATACCTAATGCTCAGTATCCAATTCCTTGCTCTTTTTCAGGCAATAAAACAATGAGGTGTGTAGGAAGGCATCTTCTGTGATGTCTTCTGTGCGGTCCAGAAATTCCACTCCAGAACACGTAACTCAACATTTCCACCATTCTCCTTCCCCGTTGTCACTTCTGTAAATCACTGTTCGAAAACGCTGACCCGTACTTCACCTGCCATCAAAGTATAAATAGACATGTGAAATCCAGATTTGGATATCAGGCTGGATTTTTGTTACTTGCCATTTCTTTTATAGGCGCATCTTTAAAACGGGGCTGATGTTTTTGATGTTTTGCTGGCTCGAGGAAAAGTTCATCAAGGGTCTAAAAGGATAAAAGTTATTTTAAACATAATATTAAAGTAAAATCATGCCATAATGAGAGGTTTTAGTGGTATTTCACAGTACCAAAATTGTTCCCCACAACAAGGAGAAAGCCCCAGCTAATTATCTTTTATATAAGTGCATTTACTTTGGCATATATAAATGCTCTTTATTTGGAAAATACATGGATCAGGAAAAATATACTGCAGATTAAAACTAATGTGAGCCATGTGATGCCGTACCTCGGCATCATTTCTACAGCATAGAGTGGTGACGGGAGCTTTACGACAGAGGATGGAGGTGCAGGTTGGACACGTGCAAGTTTTAAGCAGTGATTTGCAGGGGTGATGATGCACTATGGGAGTGGTGGAAAAGTTAAGTAACCCTTTTGTTTCAAAACGGAACGATTGGAATGATCACGTCTGCTTTCTCACACACCTCATAAAGTTGTTGTGTGCAAACATCAGAGCAACCTGGACATGCTTTTATGGTTATATTCATGGATTATTGCACAGCTTACAAGCCAGAGCTGTTCCTGAATTACTCCATGCACGATCGTTTTAGTTCACGATTCCTTTCTACAAAATAAAAAGGAGTAAAAAAAATCTATGGGATGGCATTTAAACTGCGTTTCATTTCGTGAACATGCAAACCAGGTAATAAACGGCAGCTCACTTTAAGCAGACATCACATCTGCCTCTAAAAGACCCCGTAAAACCAACATGCTCCTTATTGTTTCTTATTGATCCATATTGTTTAGTACTTTAGCAAGTTTTTCCATTTTTGGGGTACCTCATTGCCTCATTTGCACCCATAAGGTTCTCAGTCATTATGTTGGATTTTCAACAGCACTGACCTTCGAGAGGACATTTTTGTGGTAAAAGTACATTTGTAAAAAAAAAAAAAAAGAAAAAAAAAAGGATCCTAGTCTCTGTGGATCTGGCACCTACACTGTAAAGCCGGATAGTTAATTTAACTCAAAAAATTTGAGGAAACTAATTACCTCAAAATTTTTAAGTTGATAAATCAATTTCTTTAA
>JANDJT010000190.1:3992090-4002291 GCA_024331685.1 Stegophilus panzeri | reverse complement strand
CCCCGCACACCCACACACTTTTATCACTGCTTTCATCACGCCATCATTCCCTCTACTAATAAAATTGTGACTAAAAAGTGTCAGCACATGCGCAGCAAATTGCATGCACTATAAATAGTACAAACGGTCTCATGGAATTTTGGGAAGCGTTGTGGCCTTCACCATCAAGTCGCTGTTGTTTTCTCGTTGCTGTCCTCTTTTCGCGTTGCTTGTCATCAGCAGAGCGATATTCTCAGAGAATAATTTTCCATTGGAGAAAAAGAAAGCGAGAGGAGGAACGCAAATTTTTTCGAGACAGAAAAGGCAGAGCACTCATCTTACAAAGTAGGGGGAAAATCTTACAGTTCCTCTGAGGTCTCAAAGCACCATAGTGTTACAAGGTTTTGTTTGGGCCAATTAGGTTTTATAGACCTGACTGCTCGAACTTATCCACCAAGTCTGAAAGACTGAAAGCGGTGCACTTTTGTTGTGCACATGTTGAAAAGATGACATGAGAGGGCCAGAGTAGAACTTCAGAAATATACTACGATTCAGTTCAGTGAGGTCATGAAGCTTACAGTGCCTAGCTGGCATTTGTGTGACTGTTAGCGTTGAAGAAAGAAAGTTGTAGTGAAATGCAAACGATGCTGTAATGTCTTACAGGCAAGAAGTGGTCTGACTGTAGCGCAGGCAGCTGGAATTCTGTGCTACATCTGGCCACACACTATGTCTTGATCTAGGTGAACTACTTGATGTACTGTTATTGGAGAGAATTATTTTTGGCAGATGGTGCTATAAAAACCGGCTTAATGAGAATACTGTTCTGGGAGTCAGAACAATAACAGTGCATGCCAAATTGTATATACCATAGCGACCTGCCAACAATTACAATTTCTTTATATATTATAGAATGAAATGTTGTACTTTTTATCCATTTATAGTTATGTTTAATGTTGTGGGACATCCGGGAAAGTTAGTTCTTGTTATAGCTTGCATTATAGCAGCTAACGATCCCTCACCACGATCCCTTTTTTCTCGCGCGCTTGAAGTTAATAAGAGAAAATAACGTAATAAGCTTGTCATGTTACTGCGAAAACCGTGAAGACTTTCCTGTGTCGGAAAACATAAAGGTACAGTTTTACCTTTGACTGTTACAAAGCACTGACATCTAAATACATGCTTGATAGACATCTCCTCACAGAAAACTTCACCGTATCAACAAACACCTTTATTAAAAATACGCATACGAATTGATAAGTACAGAAACAGCACCCCCCCCACCCCCACACACACACACACTCTCCTGAAGGCTTACGTTCCCTCACGATCTTTTAACAACCGACGCTTAAGTGCCTGCTCAAGGTCCCTTTCCAGAACCCTCAAAACTAACCGTCCCTCAGTGGTGAAATGAACTTCTAACCTCAATCTGGACCGCAGAATCTGTCACTATGTTCAAAAAAAGCTAAAGACCCACCTCTTCCGTGAGCACTTAACTAACCCCTAAAATGCCAACCATCACATTATTAAAAAACAAAACAATAATAAAACTTACTCTGGCTCTTACACCTCTACTCTGCGCACTTTGTTTCTCTAGAACTCATTTATAAAGCTTGTACAGTAGCACTACTCATATTGTTCTCCGCTTGATAAACCGTTTTGCTTGTATTTCCTCATTTGTAAGTCACTTTAGATAAAAGCGTCTGCTAAATGAATAAATGTACTGTCAGAGCTGCTGTTATATAAAGTTCCAGAAAAATAAACACCTTCCGACCAATCAGAATCGCGAACTCATTTACATTTAAAGCAATCAGATCCATTTGAATGGATGCACCGACCAATCATCTTTCCCCAAAACAGTTGCTGCAATGAAAATAAGTACCCGATGTCATGAAACACTGTGGGATATACTGCATGCGATGTGAATAACCCCACTCTAGTGTGATTTATTTTAGCTAATAAACTACGAAAGGTGGTGAAAAGTATGTAGTGCTGCAGGAAATTCTCCCATCACCAGTCACGCATTTCTCACGGGCTCAAAACCGCAAGCATGCGTTTGATCAGCAGTATAAAAGACGTGACTCATCATGATTCAACCCCATCTTAAAGAAAACCTACTAATATCTCTGTTCTGTATAGGTCTTAATTCAGAGGTGTAGTCGGGGGTGGATTTCAGGTTTGATATTTAGTGAGAGTTCCAAGTGGTGATTCTTTGGTGATTAACATTAACACATATAACACAGCTGATTATATAATTATAACAGTCAGATAACACTGTCATGTAGTAATTGCACTTTAATGAGGCTCATAAAACGTGAAACAAACCTTTGCCTTACTTTGTTTAATCACTTTTTATTAGCTACTAGCTGCAGTGGGAAACAGGATTAACTGGCGAGGATATTAGCATTATATTTGAATCATTTTCAGTGGAACTGTCATAAAGGAGTTTTGTTTAGGTAAGATGTACACTTGAGGCCAAAAGTTTACATACGCTTTGCAGATTATGCAAAATGTTAATCATTAAAAAAAAATAAGAGGGATCATAAAAACTGCATTTAGTTTTTTATTTAGTTCTGCCCTGAAGAAGCTATTTCACATAACAAATGTTTACATCTAGTCCAAAAGATACAATAATAACTGAATTTACACAAATGATCCCGTTCAAAAGTTTACATTCACTTGATTCTTAATGCTGTGTGTCGTTACCTGGATTCTCAAGAAGGCAAGACGGTACATTAAGAGCCAGGGGGGTGTAAACTTTTGAACAGGATGATCGGTGTAAATTGTTCTTATTTTGCCTTCTGGGAAACATGAAAATATCTTATGTAGCTTCTGAAGGGCGGTACTAAATGAAAACAATTAGATAACAATATACAAAGATCATCCTGCTCAAAAGTTTACACCCCCCTGGCTCTTAATGTATCGTGTTGCGTTCTCGAGCATCAGTGAATGTTTGCACCTTTTGTAATAGTCTTGTACGAGTCCCTCAGTCGTCCTCAGTGTGAAAAGATGGATCTGAACATCATATAGCCGCTGTTGGAAAGGGGGTGAAATATGCAGAAGATGCTGGAAAAGTAAAGAACGTGCAGGACCTGGAGGATTTTTGTGAAGAACAGTGGACAGTTTAACTGCTCAGGACAGACAAGGGACTCATGAAGAACTCTCACAAAACATAAACACATCATGTCGGTGATCATCCAGGTAAGACACACAGTATTAAAGAATCAAGAGTGTGTAAACTTTTGAACTGTTTCTTTTGTGTAAATTCAGTTATTATTGGGTCTTGTGGACTAGATGTAAACATCTGTTATGTGAACTTATGACCTCAGCTGTAATTACTGGCATACTAGCAACATATTATTTGAATTGTTTTCCCTATAACCTTATTAAAGGTATTTTGTTTTATAACATAAGATGTAATTACGAAAGTATTACTAACATGCAATTTTAATCATATTCACTGGAAATATCATGAAGGTATTTTGTTTGTAATACCTAATTCAAATATTTTTTAGCTCTATGAATAGATGACGTATGTGAAAACATTTACGGCATTTGGTAGACGCCCTTATTCAGAGTGACTTACATTTATCTCATTTATATACTGTAAAAACCAGATAGTTCATTTAACTCAAAAAATTTGGGGAAACTATTTACCTCAATATTTTTAAGTTGATAAAATCAATTTCTTTAAGTGAAATACACTTTAATATAACAAAAATTTAACTCAAACTTAGTTATATTTAAGTGAATTTGGCTTAAAGAAATTGATTTTATCAACTTAAAAATATTGAGGTAATTAGTTTCCTCAAATTTTTTGAGTTAAATGAACTTATCTGGTTTTATAGTGTACAACTGAGCAGTTGATGGTTAGGGGCCTTGCCCAAGGGCCAACAGTGGTAGCTTGACCTTCTGATCAGTAACCCAGAGCCTTTAACCACTGCCCCCTAACTACAAACAACTTGTTTTATGGCTGTTCAACAATATTAAATGTAACAATAAATGGATAAATATTATGTCACTGAATAATAAATGAAATAATTGTAATTGTTGGAGAATTGCTGGAATAAAACATTTCAAGTTGTGCTGTTATTGGAAAACCAGCTTGGTGGTAAGAGTAACTCTGCATCACACCGATATGTTGTTGATGATTTTCCTTTTCCTTTTCACTCGCACACCCACAAGTGATATTTCTTACTTAATATCTGTATATTCTGAGCTGTATGCCGTTAAACATAAAAACGTATGCCGTTTTTATGTTAGTACAACATTTCCTTCAGCCTGATGCTAATCTGACTCAATGCTTCCTGATAATACTCAGTGCAAGAGTCACACTCTCTTAGAGGCAGTACGAATGTTTTCCCAGTGAAGTGTGGGATCAGAGGAGGCTCCCATGAGCTCCAAGAGCTCCAAGAGCACAAAGACACTGTTCCTCCATCACTGTGACTTGGTGAGCTTTAGCATGTGAGGCTGAGAGAAGCACAGAATGTACCAGACTGCGGACAAAATGTTCAAGACTTTCTGGCTCGTTCGGAGAACAATTTGCTTAATGGATAGATCAAAATCTTTCCAACAATTGATTAATATGTTTTCGTCCATGGTTGAGAGAAAATGAATAGGGACTGAGGGGATTTCAGGCCTGATCGTATTGAGTTTCGCTTTGGGAAATGGACAACTTGGGCTAAAGAACAAAGGTTGCTAATTTCCCTTTAAGGCCCAATTAAGAACAGCTCTGAGTGTTTGTAATGAAGTGCTAACTCATTCTAGTGGCATATAAATGAAATGCTTCCATCTTTTTAGATTTCTTCCATCATCTCCTCATCCAACACACTTCTTAAGTACTACCATACGCTCCAGGAGAAAGCAGTTCTTTAGGATTTCCTTGGATAGTTAAAGGTCTCCTAAAAGAGTTCAGTGTTTCTGCTGGGAAAGCACTGTGTTGCAGAGTTCTATATAGAACCTTAAAGGATTCAACTCATCCACAGATTTCTCAGACCAGTGATAAGGAAGGTACGAGAGAAGCCACTTGAAAAGGGATGCAGGACGACCTGAAAACAGTTGTACAGAGAACTAAGAAGTAGCGACACAACCATCACTCTTTGGCAGTAATTTAGCTCAACATGTTTGGAGAAAGAACGGTTGATCCCAAGAGCATTGTACCCACCTTGAAGTACGGACATGGGAGCAACATGGTATGCCGTTTCTCTGAAAAAGGTACTGGAGTATTACAAGTCATTGAGGAAAAATGAATGGAGCAATGTACCAGGACATATTACAAGAGGATTTCATCTCATCGGCCAAAGAAACCGAATCTGTGGAGAAGATGGACGTGTCAACAAGATAACAAGTATATCAGATAAAAGTGTCCAAAAACTTATTTCCCCTCACTGTAAATCAAGGCGGCGGGGGCTTGGGGGTTCAAATTCCGGTTCCGCCCTGTATGCACGGAGCCTGCATGTTCTCCGCGTGCTTTAGGAGTTTCCTCCGGGTACTCCGGTTTCCTCCCCCAGTCCAAAGGCATGCGTTGTTGGCTGATTGGCATTTGTCCGTAGTGTACAATTGTGTGCCATGCGATGGGTTGCCACCCCGCCATGTACTGGGTTAGGCTCCAGGCTCCCCCGTGACCTTGTGTAGGATAAGCGTTATGGAAAATGGACGGATTGGTGGGTTCTTTGCTTCCTAAATGTAATCATACAAAAATACTCTGTTGTAGGGTTCTACATATGTAGAACCTTTAAGGATTCCTGCAGAGAGGAAAAAGCTGAAGCTGATCCTATTAAGGTTATGGATTTAATCTAGTGTATGCATGGAAGTAATTCAGTGGCTTCACACCCCACCTTGAACTTGACCACACTGAAATGGTAAAATCAACTGAAATTGGGAATTTTACTGTTTGATTTACACAATATGTCTAATATATATATATATATATATATTACAAGGTTAATTCAGCAAAAAATTGATAGCAGTTATTGATAGCATAAGTCGTTTCATGTTTACATTCATTATTCAGTGCGGGCAAATAGCTTTTTAAAGACCTGCCCCTCCTGTGTAAACCTTCTCTTGCAAAATACATCACAGATAAGGAACAAATAGTTTATTCTACAAGGTGTCATAAACGCTACACCTTTTCCAACAGGAAACACTTTAACACATCTGAGTCAAAGTATGCCAAAGGAGGAAGTTTGACTGGTTGGAATGAGGTGGAGGAGGAGTGTGGCTTCCTGGTTCATATCATCTGGAAATGAGTGTTTTGCAAATTAAGGCAAGCCCACATACGTAGATGGACGATTGTGTCTGAATCTGCCCTTTACCTTGAGTATGCTTCCTAATTATTCATTAGTGTCTGTTCAAGCAGGTGGAATTATAAACAGTCATTAATAAGAATAAGTGTGTGTGTGTGTGTGTGTGTGTGTGTGTGTGTATCTTTTGCTAACCTCTTTTACACCCAGCCCTATGTTGACTCATCCCTGATGTCAGTGTGTGTGTGTGTGTGTGTGTGTGTGTGTGTGTGTGTGTGTGTGCACGCACACTTTGCGGCCCTGTGTCTCAAGGCCCATTAACCTTTATCAACAATAGTGCCTGCTACTCTCTCGTCTCCTGCTGTGGAAGGAAATGAAGAGTCACTGTGACGCTGATATTTTTCTCCTCATCGTCAGCGCTCTGACTGGCTGGGAAAACTTTATACATATTGGCAAATACACAAGGGCACAAAGGCCACACCTGATAAAAATGTATGCACTAAAGACCAGATTTGGTGAGAGGGGAAAAAAAAGTTTCCCAAGAATGTTAAAATGGGACTAGGAAATGGGATGGGATGTGACATCATCGAATTTGAGGGGAAGTACCTAATACAAACAGAAGGGCAGCCAGTTGATACTTGTATAAAATCGAAATGTGTCTCAATATCCTGTTTGCGCATACACGCACGCACGCACTCACACACACACACACACACACACACACACACACACACACATGCTTCATTCTTTCCAATGATGTACGGGATTAATATTTCATTCAAACACTAACATATCTATGTGACGAACTCATGGTTTAATGACCAGCTCTGGTATTGACAAAAATTCTCGTTTTGTGCACGCTAACAAATAATGCTGAAGTCTTGGTTGATAAATGCTGTATAAAGTGTCCAATTGTAGTAAAAAAAACAAAAAAAAAAACATTGGGTCTCATGTTTTTTCGTTAAGTCGTGTGTAAATATTTTTGTACACCGCACTCTATTAAAAATTCCAGACAGATTTACGTACATTATGGTACATTATGGTATGATTTTCTTCGTACTCATGTGCTTATGTTGATAAACGCCAGTCATAAATTACCCCTCATGTTCACGACACAGCTGATTTACTTTTAGTGACGCCCACAAAACTCCATAAAAGGCAAAGCTGAAGTCCAGAGAGCTGAAGGCGACTAAACAGCGAAAGAGCATATCCTGCGTCTGAAATCTTCCAGTAATGCAGCTCAGCCACTGCAGCGCATCTGCTACCACAGCCACAAACAAACTGTTCCTTCTGTTATAAGGCACCATTTCTTATGTCCTAATTGAATAGCTAGTCTTATTTGTGTTTATTTATAGCCTTGTTTTGGATTGTTTTTGGATTAAGTCATTAAAAACAGGGGTCACGGTGGCTTAGTGGCTTAGTGGTTAGCACATTTGCCTCGCACCTCTGGGGTTGAGGGTTCGAGTCCCGCCTCCACCCTGTGTGTGTGGAGCTTGAATGTTCTCCACAGGGTTTTCCTCCGGGTACTCCAGTTGTAGGTTGATTGTCAGTGTGAATGTGTGTGCTTTGTGATGAGTTGGCACCCCATCCAGGGTGTCCCCCACCTTGTGCCCTGAGTTCCCTGGGATAAGCTCCAGGCTCTCCATGACCCTGAGTAGGATAAGCGGTATGGAAAATGGATAGAAGTAATTAAGTTAAGTAATTAAAACTTAACAGTGTAATATGTATGTAACATTGCAGTAACTCATTGTCACTTATATGATTTGAAGCCAATCAGTCGAGGTTCCTTATACACACAAACACATGTGTATATATATATGTGTGTGTGTGTGTATATATATATATATATATATATAAAACTCAGGAGGTCAGGAGGTCTCATAGGATATGAATGTTTCTCCGAAATGACTAGATTTTCTTGAATGCCGCTTTTCTTATGTAAATGCCGTTCCAAAGATTTATGAATAAATTCATTCATACGCAGCCTGATAAATGAGGCCCAGTGTTCTTTAGATTGTACTGTACTAGACAGGGTTACTATGTATGCAGATCCCAGTGTGTGAACACAACGTCTTGTATTGTTTGGACACATACGTCTACGTGCATGTTCCCATATGTCCGCTCTCGGGCCTGTTCCAGCCCTTTCACACATTTGCAGGCTTTTCTTCACACAATGAGCACATCCTTAGTGATGCTGCTGTTTGGGAGCGGGTTGTTAGGCTGAGGCAATAAGGAAAGGCCTTTATTTGCTTTGGCCAGAGAGGATGTTAGTAATTAGATAAATGAAAGTTGAATGTAGCTTTAGTCTTTAGAACTACCTCAATGTCTCTTTGCCTTCCTACTTCCTTTGACCCTTAACGCCCTTTCAGCTTGTAAAACTCATATCCACATCGTTACGTTTATTCATCTGGCAGATGCTTTTGTCCGAGGTGACTCGCAGGTGAATCATAATCCAATCTGTACATATAGAAGAGAATTAAGGGTCTAGAGAGAGCGGCTCTCGGGAAAGCTTTGGGATGTGAACGCACAACCGTTTAAATCATTTCAGCCTTTGTGTGCTCTGTCTGTAGGCAGTGTGTGTGTGTGTGTGTGTGTGTGTGTGTGTGTATGTGCGAGGGTAGGAAGAGTTGCCAAAATTAATTTCCATATGAGATCAGCACTCCCTCGTATCTGATAGCTGTTATTGCACCAGACCTCCAGCAGAGAATCTGCTCTGTGTGTGTGTTTGTGGGTGTGTGTGTGTGTGTAAGCCACGATTCCCTGCATAAGTCCCTATCTCGGCGCTTTCCATAGAGCCTCGGGAACTGGCTTGCCTGCAAGGTGTTTTATAATTGATATCCAATAACACAGGAAGATGTAGGAAGGAGGAACAGAATTGGATATCAAGGTCTCATTTTAATAATTATTTTACATCTTCATAATCTCCCTCATACATACATTAGATAGCGTACCACGGGGCACTGGGCCAGAGTGTGCGAGTGTGTTTGCGATGTGGATAAGCGTGTGTATGAGTTCAACACAGGGCTATTCTGATTAGAGATAAGCTCTGCTGAGAAACAGCTCCCTGAGGGCAATTCCCTTTTCCTTCTCCACACAGGCCTTGTATCTAAAGCAGGATGTTGCGCTGTATCAGTGTAGTGTAATTGATGGCTAAGATGGACGTTTGTCCACAACTCCCATTTTACACCACTTGAAATATTTGGACAGTTCCAAATACTACCGATTCCTCCATATTGGACAAACCCAGACAACAAACTAATACATTCCTTAGTTACATTTTTTGGCTACTATGTGGCTGGGTCTTAACCATTTCTTATAGAGATCGTTAGGTTAATCAATGGTTAATGCTCTGGGTTACTGATCAGAAGGTCGGGGGTTCAAGCCCTAGCGCCAGCTCTACCAAGCTGCCGCTCTTGGGCCCTTGAGCAAGGCCCTTAACCCTCTCTGCTCCAGGAGTGCCACATCATGGCTGATCCTGCTCTCACGCCAGCTTCCTAACAAGCTTGGATATGTGAAAAAAAGAATTTCACTGTGCTGTAATGAATGTGTGACAAGTAAAGACTTCTTCTTCTAAACATGGTTAACCAATCAGGATTATACGTTTCCCCCCGCTATATTTACTTTCATTCATTTGGTAGATGCTTTAATCCATGTTTCAGCTAAGCAGATTGAGGGCGAAGCATCCTGCTCAAGTAGCAGCTTGGCAGTAGCGGGAATCAAACTCACAACCTTCCGATATGTAATCCAGCGCCCTAACCGCTGAGCATGTGGCTTTTGTTGGAAAGCTATTAGCCAGCGAGCTACAGAAGGTGACAGATGATGAAGCACAGGAGAAGGAAAAAAAGAGCGGATCTGATTTTAGGTATAATCACCCTCCCTCACAGCCCCCCAGAACCCCCCCACACACACACACACACCCACCCCCCCCCCCCCCCCCCCCTTTATTTCTAGCCTGCCATTTTCTGTGGAACTGTCATAATGGG
>JANDJT010000190.1:3973150-3991137 GCA_024331685.1 Stegophilus panzeri | reverse complement strand
CCCCCCCCCCCCCCCCCCCCCCTTTCATTTTATAATATGCAACAAGCTTTACCGCTCTCTAGCGTACACTTGTGGTACTGCAGAGCCTCACCTGTGGATCCGTTTGCATTCATTTTTGTAGATAAGTTCCAAGGTCTGATATGTAACAATGAATACGGAGTGTAAATATCCAGCAAAATACTGGCGTATGCATTCCATATGGTAGTTTATAAAATAATCCTGTATGTCATGTGTCTTTGTTCTGCATTCCACTATAAGTAGGATGTAATTGCAAATTGCCTCTTTATTAGCACCAAATGGATAAGCACTGGTTTACTGGTACGTTTTTTTTGTTCCCCCGAGTAAATCTAAAAACGGTCCAGGAACTGAGCCACGTTGTTCGAGTCAAATCTGAGTCGTGGGGTTGAGGAGGTTGTACATATTTCTGCATTTGAATGGAGCTTAAATGACAAAGATTAGTGGTTACATGTAATGGAAAACAATGTCAGTGGTTTAAATTATGGTTTGGACTGAAACGATGGCATTTTAAGCATGAAGCATGCCCATAATGCCATTTTATGCACCAATGAGCATGTTTAATCCCTGCATTAAGTGCGTCGTGTTTATTAACCCAGGACAATTTAGAAGATGCGATTGATTCCTTATGTACTTCAGCACTGAGAAAGTTCCCATGAGATTTCTATCGAACGCATTATTTATCTAGAGAGTGTCAGATCTTCATCGAGGTAGAATCAGATCCACTGAAGAGCAACTTTTGGGGGAGACTGATAGAAATATGTTCTCACAAGCAGCGTATTGAAGAATATTTTTTGTAAAGAAACTTGAATTGAAAATCAATACACGTTCCATAGACTCATGTCCAAACTGCTCATATGATATCTCTGGTTTAATGCTGGCTTCACAACACTGGGAGAATTGATAGAATATTGAATATTTTCACACGTTCTTTGTAATGCAAGAACACTCACTAATGAGACTTTTATTACAGTAACTTTTTTAAGAGTAGGTCACCTTTTGAGTATCTTTCCTTTATATTCCTGGATGACATCCCACAGTGTCCTCATACGTCACTTCCCACTGCTGCCTGTGAGATCGAAACGTCTTTCGTTCTGTCCCTCACAGTCTTCAGGAAGCTCATGATGTTCGAGCCGCCTGTCCCTCTTTCTTCTAGTGTTGTGGGTGCTTTCCACACAGGGTTGCGTTCTTCTATAGACTCCGGGCCTGCACAGCGGAGATGTTTGGCTCGGGACGCCGGGATGGTGATGAAGCGTGACACTACACTGATGTGGTAACTCCGCAGTGAAACCAGCTGAGCCACGCAGTGATCGAAGACCTCCGTCAGATGCTCGTTGGCTTGTTTTAGCACAAAGGCCCTCAGGGACGAAGCGCAAGAGATTTCCTCGATGAAGCATCTGTGAGATGGAGGCATGTAGCTTCTCATTCGGGTCAGGAAGTTCGCTGAGTAGACATGGTGTATATCTCAATGCTTAAATCCACATTGTGACAAAATGTTTCACTGAGATTATGATTTTTGTATGTCTACACTAAGTAAGGAACACAACTCACTGGAAGCATGCTATTAAAGGAAAATAATCAACAATACGGTGGTATGACACGGTCCAGTTCTAAGCAGAGTTGCTGTTACTATCATGGAGTTGATTTTTTTTCCTGTAACACCACATCCAGAAGTGTTTCATTCCTTATACAATATATTCTAGCAGTTTTCCATTTGCAAATACAATTATTTTTTTTTATTAATTAAAGAACAAAATGTCATAATTATTTATCCTTTTGTAGTTACATTTCATATCGTGGTACATGCACGAAACAAAAGAAACCTGATTGCATATACTAGTGTATAATGTAACATGGTTCATATTTGGCACTAATGAGTAACGTTAAGGAGATGATCTCTCACCACTCTTTTCCTCATGTTTGACGCCTAGCAGCTCATCGAAGCAGTGGAGCAGACTGCTCTGAGCTGCACTCCCTCCTGAAAACTCCATCGGTTCAGCCTGAACGCCCTCATACACGAGTCCCTCTGCCATCGACGGGTTGTCTTTCCACCTGAAACACGTCATCGTGTCATCGAGCAAGACAAAGTGTGACCTTTACTCCTGTTCGTTCATAGAATTATCCAAACGGCCGAGACCGGTTCCTGACAGGAAGGCTACGGTAACGCGAATATCAACTCTGTACAACCGCGGTGAGCAGAAAAGCATCTCAGAATGCACAACATGTCAAATCTTAAGGTGGAAGTTCAACAACAGCAGAAGATCATACTGGACTCCACTCCTGTCAGCCAAGAACAGGAATCTGAGGCTACAGTGTAATGTCAGATTTCATTGTAAGGTCAGATTCCTGTTCTTGGCTGACAGGAATGGAATCGAATGCAGTTTAACTCTTGTACTTCAGCTTAACTCTTTACAGTTTACAGTACTGAGATGCTCACCACGGTTGTAAAGAGTGGTTATTTGGGGTACCGTAGCCTTCCTCAATATTCTCTATATACAGTAAGATTTACCCTACAGTGGACATGTTTAAAAAAAGAATTAAAAAAATCAGCAAGCCGTAAGGCCAGTTGATGCTAAGTAAAAAAAAAAATTATAAAAAAAAATCTAATGCAAACAACAGCAGACAAAAGCATTACATTGCTATTCAGCACATTGTATACAATATAAGCTAGCCACCTGGCGAGTACAAATGTTTGAACGCAACATTTGCTTCACTTATAGCAAATTAAACAGTGACAGCAGGTGAAATGGACGGAAAATGAAACTAGTGTAGGTCTCCACATCTAGTAGACAGGTTTGCTGGATGATTCAGAATCATGCTGACATTTAAATCATAACCACAAACCCACCAAAAAAATGGCTCTGAAACCTCTTACAAGCTGGCAGACTTCCTGGTGAGACTGGAGTTCTCTAAGCTCCACGCTCCATGCAGTTTTCACCTTTTCATTAAAAAGCCAGCTAATAAAATTTAGGTGAGGCTAATAAACTAGCAACGAGCACGACGACTGACTGCTACAGCTCCATCACCAGCGCTGAACAGGCTGACAACTTTGGTTCAACAATTATACATGATTTGAATACAAATTACACCCCATAAAGACAAAGCATGATTGGCTTGTTCATCAATAAGCTGGAAAATCAGTGAAAAATCAAGAAATCAAGAAATAAATGGATGGAATACCAGAAGGTGATATTCGGATAATTGGATTGATTTCATGGTGATTGTATGGCATGTTCAGGAATTAATAAAGGAGAGTCAAAATAAAATAAAGTAAAGTAAAAAGTTATAATATTAATTACTCACCCCGATAAAAAGATCCTCATAATGCCATAGAATACAGAAGGATCCACATATACTGAAATATTATAGAGAAGTTAATGAAGTTAATGAAGTGTTTAACTGTAAATCATCTTCTATGAAATACCTTGGTATTACTTTATAATAATAATAAATAAATCAATAAGTTAATTATGTTTCAGGACCAGAGCATTACCGTGCATTTGTTTCAACGCTTCCTTCATGTCTTCTATAGACCGACTGACAACATCGAGACCTCGGGTCACCACGGCCACATCACCATCGCAGACACCACCGATCACTTCAGGAATGGCCTGCACCATGGAAACAACTCTTTAGTGTACACTCAAAGGAATACGCTAGCAAAAAAAATTTTTTTTTTAGATTGAGGTTCAATTATTATGGACATCTAAGACCTTGAGAGCTGGAATAGCAGCCAGTTCCACCAACAGAGTGACGAGGAAAAAACCTCTTGCACTTTCCCCACCGGGTATACTGAACAACAGCTCCAGATTCCTTCCAGGACACAACACACACACACACACACACACACACACACACACACACACACACATTGTTAGTGGCTAGATTGATTATACACTGCTATAGTTATGGAAGAACAAAACTAAACTCAGCACTCACACACCCTTTCAGTTATATTTATGGTACAGTGGCTCTTTATCACTTAAATCTTAAGAGCTGCTCTTCAGTGCTGTTGTAATAAGAAGGCTCCCTCTACTGGGCACCTTTATCATTAAAAATAAAAATACATTTTTACAGGTGTAATGATTTAACTTACTCCATGTTAAGTGGACTGGATACACGAGTAGGGATCCATATAATGCAGAAAATGACAAGAAATGGTGTTAAAATACTGAATATATTATTTATAAATATATCTTCCAAATCTTAAAGCTCAGTGTATGTACTATTAAATCATGTGAATGAGAAATATCATACCCATCTGGTTCTCTTTTCCTCCAGTTAGCCAAGACCCCATCAGCGTGAGTAAGGATGGGCGGGAGACCCAACCTCTGAGATACCTGCCAGTACGGTACTGCTAGGTTCTGCGGGAGAACCTAACCCATTACACCCATACACACAGGCACACAACATATAAATGTTGAACTATGACAGATTTGTTGGTTTGATGACTAAGCAGTTTTCTATTGGTTCTTTTTTTTTTTGGATGTATGATCATATTAAAAGTACTCAAGGGTGGAAAGCAATGAACTACACGTATTCTCGCTACCGTACTTGAGTACATGGTTCAGCAGAATTGGCACTTTTTTGAGTATTGTTAAAATCATAGTGCTTTTACTTGTCCAAATAAAATGTTCAACTTTGCCACATTTAAAAAATAATAATAATGCGTTTAACCCCGGAAGACATTTTAATTAATAATTCAATTTCACACCTGATCGAAAATAAATCCTGTCAAAAGTTTACACTTCAGCCGCTGAATGCTTTGTTAGAAGCAGCAATGTCTGGGACAGTGAGCACGGATGAGCATCCCTGGCCCAACTTGATCAACTATTTTCAAGTTTTAAATGTTTCAAAGAAAACAGCATGAACATTATCTGCAAACTGTCCAAGATATCAGAATTTCACAGCTCAACATTCCACCTGTGGAAACGTGTCCAGGTAAGACATTAGCTAGCTGAGTGAGCTAGACTAGCTAGCCAGATCTTTTGTTGTTTAACAGTATGAAAAAGTACTCTGATGTTCGGTAACGATTTCCTGTGGTGCTAAATGTATCTAAGTGCTGCTACAGGATCATGTGTAAGGGGCATCTTTGCTATGTCTTAGCTATGTAGATAGAAACATGTATGAATTAACATGAGCTAGCTAATAACTTAGCAAGCTACTGAAACTCCAACAACATTTGGTGAAGTTAGCTAGCCAAATAACTTTACCTAAAGTAAGTCAGCATAGCTCACTTGGTTAGTTAACATAAGAACAGAAAAGTAAGAATATAAGAACATTTTCAGATTAATTGTGAAAAAAAAAAAAAAAAAAAAAAAAAACTTTTACTCTGTGAATTATTGCTTTGCACATATTTGATTACCAAGCACTATGTTTATTCCCCTGCAGTACCTTAACTTTATCTTCCTCCCCCTCCTGCCATACATAACCCATAGTGATGATGCTCAGAGCCAGATGAGCCAGGCGCAGCTCTCGGTGGCTTTGCAGCAGGTCAGTCTCCAACAGAGGCATCTGGGTTTTAAACAATGATTTGAATGAAAACTACAAATTTCATATTTGTTATTGCCATAATACTAGCCATTAATAGTAACTAGATTCAGACAATTGAGGGGGGGGGGGAATAAAGGTCACGACACATAATTCATGAGGCAATAGAATATATTAACTTTATTTTAGTGATGAATTTTTCATTCATTTCCAGCAGATAACATGTCATCCAATATTTGTTATTTTCACATTACTCATTCACTACACAAATAACAAAAATGACGTTAACACAACAACACAAACATGCAAACAAACTGAAAATAAAGGCCCAAGTGCATATATGCATAGTGAATTATTTTTTAAGGCATTTGTAAAGTTCTTAAGGGATGATGAAGATATGCAGATATTAATTATTATCTAAGTAGTCAGCTCAAGATAGACGATATCATTATAGAATAATACAGACCCATTGGTGTGACATTTGAGATTGTGGATTACTTCAATAAACATTGTAGCAGTAGTCAGTTAAGCCAGCAAAAAAATATATATATATATATTTTTAGATATTGTGAAGTTAAAACAAAACAAAACAATAAATCTTATAAATTGGTGTTTCAATTACTGTAAATCCTATCCAAGCTGCTTCAGTTGAAATTCCCACATAAATGTTATTGCTAGAGAGGAATCAGATTACTCCAGCATTGAGTTAGTGTTATTATCCACAGTTTACACTCCATATTTATACCACTCAGTTATGAGGTATGAGGAACTTTGGGTTGTCCAAGGAATATTACCAGGTTGTAGGTAATGTTATGTGTGATTATAGTATTTACAGTACATCCGGATCATACTCTACTGTACCTTATGAACAGATGAACGAAGGGAGTGAGAAGAAACAAGCTCACTGACACGTCCAGCGATTTCCATCCAGGGCTGGAAGTACAGCGGCAGCGCCACCTTATGTACACCAGAGAAATTCGGCTTAATGCGCACCCTAGGGTTTCTGAATTTCTGAATAGGGTCACTTTATTTGCCAAGCAAAGACCGTTTTGAATGACGGATGCCCGCATTAGACAGCTGCAGATGATCACGATGATGTATTTATATGAAAATCGTTCAAATACTGGCTCCTGAGATGGTCCATGGAACTTCCTTCCAAGGAACTATCAAAATATATTAGTTTTAAAAGTATTTTCTTAAGTGTTAGTAAATTCTAAAAACCTTTTTTTCTCCCTTGGTATATTTGCTATATATTAAGTCTGCCATGCCATTTCTTGCTGTAAGATCAAAAGTCAATACACAGATCTCAAATCCTCAGTTGTATCTCCTTTTAGTCATTTGTAATTTAACAAAGTAAATCATATAATTATTGATCATGGTGAGGTTTTCTCCAAGGAGACGTTTATTTAACATTTATGGACCGAGTCTCCAATGTCAGGAATGAACTTAAGTAAATTACAGGAATGAATGTGTTCCACCACGTTAAATGTAACTATGAACAAAAAAAAGTAAAAGTACAAAGTATCATTGGATCATAAATTATAAATCGTAATCATTGGCAAATTGCTGTGGTATAATCAACAAAATTCCACTTTGTGTCTGTCCTTATCACACCACCCCATCATTAATTATTTTCCTATGACAACATGGCCCCAAGTGGTTTATGGTTGGTGGAATTAGGGTTTATTAGACAAAGGATATATACTCTTTCGCATCTAATCCCTTTATAGATGTTCAATATGAGACATATTACATTAATACATTAAAAACATACAACTCATAGCATATTTTTATATACCATTTATCGCATAAGCAATATAAATAAATACAATATGTAAAATAAATAAGCTCAATAAAGAAGGCAAAAAATGACTATAACAGTGGAAAGTTTGCCTATTCCAGTAACATACAGCTTAGGAGCTGATAACATTAAATTTTATTTATTTATTTTCTTTAAAGTCTTGAATCATCCCTCAGTGTATCCAGTAAATACTCATCTTTAAGCTTACCATTAAGTATCACATTAAGTACACATTTATTTTGCATATTTTCTGCATCATATCTGTATTAAATGACATGTACATACCAGAGGATCAGGTAGAGCAAAGCCATATTCTTCAGATATATGATATCGTTTTAGAGACAGAGATCTCTCTGAATCTGAATTTGCAGCTTTACTTCCCATATTAAGTCCTAGCACCTAGATGAGCAAATTTGACTTCTACGATTCTTTTCCTCGCTCTCTCTTTCTGTGTTCTGTGTGTGCTTTAAGCTATAGACATTACATAAAACCACCGTTCTCTCATAACAGGCCTTGGACGTAGACCTTTCCCAGGTCATCGACCCCTTTTAAAAGTCAAACGGCTGGTAAAAATGAAGTGTCGTTTCTTGAGTATAATGAGAAAGAAACATTTGGGGCAACATGCAGTGGGATTGGCGTTCTAACACTGCATCAAATAAGCAGTGCATGATAAAGGAGTAATATATTTGCAGTTTTTATAAAATTACAATGGTTGTTGGGCAATGTGGTGTATTGTATAATGCACGAATAGTGTTGGTGCACATTAGCAACACTAGGGGGCGCTCATGGGTCCCTGTTATGCGAGGAGCATCAAGTTTGTTAGGGTTATGAACCGTGGCAAGCGAGTATGTTCTGTTGAATAAATCTATAGTTTGAGACACACATATATTGTGTATGCACATCATTCAATATACAACTGAAGAGGAATACTACAGGCAATGTTACATGAATGAAAATCATTACCATGAATATCTACACTGTTAGCCCAAAAGTTGTTTCTATGCAAACAATTTAAGTATATTTTACTTAAAAGAAAAAGTTTTATTGCGTTACTTAAAAAAAAAAAAAAAATCTTAGTATATTGTACTATTATAAGGTTATCAGTGGTCGCACTAGTATCTTTAAATTGAATAAACATAAGGGTCTACTGTAGAACCATTGTAAACAGAATGTTAAAGAATGTTGGTGTTTTTGTGCTATCGACTGGCTGCCTGTTCCAAGTGGAGTGTTCACGGTCCTGTTGTCCTCAGGTTGAAGCCCAAGATGTGGAATAAACAAGACTATCTTCAGTAGGAACTTTTAACAGGAATTATACTGTATTTTAACATACCTCAGGTGATCTCTTATTTTTTTCAAACAGACAGCTGAGGATTATGGGTTGCTAAAGGCCATAAACATCCTTGATTTTGAAAAGTTAGTTGCAGTCCTGTCATATTTAAAACCTGTAACTTATATAAAACAAAACTTAGCTGATTGATTATTAAACCTAGTATTATCTAATAGAGTACATGATTTAATGTAGAGTGAGAGCGGCTGATTTTGTGATGTTATATCATAATCGTCATAACTGATCTTTTGCACATTTCAGTTTTGCTGAAGAAATGGATAAGAATGATGGAGTGTTCACTTATTTATGAATGAAAACGTGTATAAATCAACAACAAGCAAACTGGTAGTCTGTGTTATAAAGGCTTCCCAAATGTTTGGTTTTAAAACTCTTGAGGACTGGTGTATAATAGGTTTGCAGGTTGTTGGTATCACCACCCACAGAGCTTAAGGCACTATTTGGGAGCATTTAAAGCTTTGTTGTTCATCCTATGAGACAATTATGTCAATTATGATTTATTATACAGCATAGCAAAATTGCAACAATTAGTTGAACAGCACTTTAGAGTGTACAGTAATTCATTAATTCTCGAATCTGAAGGTGTTCATTCATTCATTTTCTATAACAGTTATTTAACAAAGAGAGAAAAATATATCATCATTGATATGTTGAAGTTTACTGTAAGTAGACATTTATGTAATATTTTAGGAGGAGTGCCCAGATTCAATGCTTTGTAACAGTCAGTAAGTTTTCCACCATGTGAGAGTCTTCAGTGCTTTGCTCTTTCTTGGTGACAAGCTGCATTTTCCATCCATCCATTTTCTGTGCTGCTTGTTCTGCGTGGGGTCGCGGGGGGCCTGGGGCTGGTCCCAAGGAGCCTAGAGGGGGGCGGCGATCGAGCTCTCAGCCCCAGAGATGCGAGGCAAGCATGCTGGCCACTGGGCCATGGGCCAGTTTTATTTTTATGCTTGTAAGTGGTGTTAAAAATCGGTCTAACCATCATTGAGCCGGTGTGTTATGATGTGGTGTGTTGTGGGCGTGGTGTGGTGGTCCGCTCAGGGCCAGAAAGTCCAGGGCCACTTTTTGGTCCCAGGTCACCCATGATTATTCATTAAGCAAATCTATAGCCTATAGTAGTACAGCAATTTTTGCCTTTTGTTGGTGTTGGATGGATGGGGACAATGTGGACTTTATTTTCTTTATTTTGATCTAATTTAAGTAAGTCATATTAGATCAGCCTCTAACACAAATTATGAGACAGGTATACCTTGACCAAAAATAACCTTATTTCTGTAGATTTTACACCCATTGATACTCTAAAATATACATGACTAGAAAGATGTTTTGGTAGCTTTAAAAAATAATTGGGAGGAGTACGCCCAGACCCCCCTAAAAGAGGCTTCGCCCCCCTATTCCAAAAGCTCTAGTGACATCCCTGCTGGTGAGGAAATGACTGTTTATACTGTAGCTGCTATGATGTATGTGATAACTTGTCTCACAGACGTTGCACAACAAAAAGAGTGATATTGTCGTTCATTAATAAATAAAAAATTGCAACTGATGGCAAGTCACTGTGGTATGAAAGGAATGAAACATGCCAGGGCTGCTATTATAGGACAATAATCAGTTTAGGAGAGGTAAAGGTTCTCTGCATTGTGTCGGAATACATCAGTGTTGTGGATTATTTTCCTATAACAGAACACCCCCAAGTGTGTTAGTTAGTTATGTAGTTAGTTATACAGTAAACGTATTACATTACTCTTTGCTGCCAGGATGCAAGTGTTATTTTTACAACAAATCTCTTACACTTTCTTTAAAACTTTCATTTGAAGTCAGAAACACGAAAAAAATACACAGCAGGCGGATTGCTCTCTTGAAATATTGTTTTTGTTGTTGTTGTTCAAGTCTAATACTCATTTTATTACTGAATCTGATTCTTTCAGGTTATTTGAGCTAAGCACGTTTTGATTCAGAAAGGTTACGTAAGATTCTTTTTTTTTTTTTTTTTTAAACGAGTCACCCAATTGAATCCATCCGTAGAATCGGCTCACAAGCCCGAACCGAGTGTATTGTCTTTTTTATTTTTATTTTTATTTCAACGTTGCCATATTTGACCTGTAGATCTCGTGAATGAAGAACGTGAAGTATGAAACAGTGAGTTACTGCAGCCTACTGTGGATAGATACTGAGATCTGAGCGGTGAATCGAATGAATCAAAACATGCGCAGAGCGATTCTTTGAAAGAATCGAATCAGCGAAAAGAATCACAATAGCCATCGGTACAAATGAATGGGCAGGCGGTGTTTGTTTTTACCTCAGAACGGTGAACCGAGGGAGCAGCGAGGCTTTTTTCCTGGCCTCGCTGGCTTACCCGAAAACAACAAAACCAGCTCAAAATCAGGAAAGAAACCCTCCACAGCCTTTTCACAGGCTCTTAACCGCAACCGTCGGCTTGTTGTCTTGACATGAAAATGAAGTTCACCGCTTGTCCTCGGCGGCGGCGAGCTTTGATCCATGGATGTCGTTTCCGCCTTTCGCTTTCAGACAGCAGCCAAGCGGATGCGCCTCTTCCCTCTGATGCGGTAAGATGAGCTGAGCTTATTAGGCTACATTTCAACTTGGAGGATGTTTAGACTGTTTCTAATTTAAACCGACGTGGAAAGCTCGACGAGACCTGGACGTGACGTAACACAAACTGAGTAACGCACTGGCTTTGAATGGACAGCTGAATAATGCAGTGGGTGTTTATTACAGGCGCACAGATGTGCTGTTATGGTTTACATGTCTTTGAAACGCCCTAAACGGCACGTGCGAGCGTTATAGTGATGCATGAGGAATGAAAAGGGTCCCAGGAGTTACCAGGACTCAGGATAGTTCACGGAATGAACTTATTTTCGATAAATAATTTCGAAAATGTCGCTATAAAGGCCTGGAAAGCATTGCGGGGGGTTGGGTTTGGGGGGCGCGTGCAGCGGGGTTACTTGAGTGCACAGATGCATCAGCTGGCACGCGCTTATTTTTTTGTTCCTGACTGTGTTTGAGCTGCAAGGATGAACGTAAAAGTGCCTGCGTCAGAGCATGCTGATTAATGACCCAGCACTTCTGCTGAATGCAGAGTTCTCTCTCTCTCTCTCTCTCTCTCTCTCTCTCTCTCTCTCTCTCCTTGGAGCTTTAAAGCAAAGGGGTAGGCGACTTTCTGAGCATCTTTATCCTTTGTGTGTTTCCTCTCATTGCATCAAAGGCGGAAATACAACACCCCTAACACCCTTATCAGCATATTCAAATCATCTATTACACAGCAAAATCTCTACACCCAGTAGTGTTCTCAGAAATAAAGGTACCAAGCTGTACTTTTCCTTATAGCTAGGGCGGCAGCATCAGTGGGATATGTTTTGTACCTTTTTATATGTATGAAAACCTTTTTTTTTTTCTTTTTCTTTTCTGTTTATAATTTAGGTAAGATTAGCTTTTCTTTTTCAAGATTAGGTCTCTACTGGTTAAATAGGTGGGTTTGATATTTAAATGTGTCCTCCCACACCTACTCCCTCATTCACCTCCATGTTTACGAAGCTCCGCCCCGCCCGGGATGTCAAGTTGAGTGTCTGTAAAATGACTGACAGGAGGCCCATCCAAACACAAACAAGCATTCAGGACCTGGTAGTCGGTTTTCTGAAGGGGTTTTTCTCAGCCATTTAATACACTTGTGCTGAGGCTGTGGCTTAAACCGATATTTTTGATCGTGTTTTACATCGTGTTTCTTTATGTAAGGTTATTCGAACAAGTAAAAAAAATTACTATTGCACCTTTAAAGTGCACCTATTATGATTTTTCAGATATTACCGTTCATGTAGTGTGTTACAGAGCTGTTTATGAATGTAAAAAGTCTGCAAAGTTTCAATAATCAAAGCGCACGACAAACGGAGTTATCGACTCCCAAAAGAAGCAATCGGTTCTTAACAGCTGAAACGAGTCGTTAGTGATTCCAGACTTTACTTCCTGTAATAACCTACATAGGTTTGTAACAAAAAGCCCCGCCTCTGGTCTTCATCGGCTGCTCGTGAACAGACGGCGCGGAGGTGAAAGTCGTTATGGTAGTGGGCGTTTCCTTTTCAACACACGCTGACAGCGGTAGACGAATCACAACAGACTGGGACATCTGACCAATCAGAGCAGAGTATGCTCTCTGAAAGGAGGAGTTTAGAACGAATCCTTTAGAACGGATCATTGAACGAGTCGTTTGTAACACTGGGGGGATAAAAGGTAACGCTGCAGTTTAAATTATGAGCACGGTAAAGTGTTTTTTGATCTCGGATGCATGTAATAGTACGAGACCTTTTAAAACAAAATTAGGCACGTTTCAAGGACCTTAGGACCACTGCACTAAAAGTGCATTAATGGTAAACCTCATACACTTTGCCAGGTAATTGATACATACTAAAGATACAAAACATCCCTTGATGATATTATCACGGTGACAAGTAGAGTTGAATTACAATTATCTTCTACTTTCCACTGGAGTGGGACCCTTTAACGTGAAGGCCCACTCATGTAGCCTTTAAAGCTTTGTTCTGAAAGCTATTAAAGATACACCGTCCCAGACAAAAGATACAATGCATACTAAAGATGTAAAAGGTGTACCGCTCCAGTGCCGAGGAAAGGTATTATTAGTGTTATTTCAACACCGCGGAATTTGCTGCTCAGTGCAATTTAATGTATATTTAAGCTGAAGGTTGAATAATAGATTGCACAGCGTTGAATAAACACCTGAACACGAAAAGTGCATTAATTCTCGCATGCAGCTAATTCAGCACTGTGGGGTTTTTAATTGAAGACTGTGGGGATTCATTAAATGTGTTACCATGAGTTGGCCGTTTTTTGAAGGCCACTCCAATAATAGGTCCATACACGTTAAAAACAAGCCAACTCTGCTGGATACAGGGTGAAAACTTCTAAGCTGGGTCACCTTCAGAGTTCAGCAGAGGTTTATTTATCTCGGTGTCATTAATATAAGTCGGTCGGTGTGTCGCATTTATATGAATGGACTGCACCGTGAGCCTCGGTCTTGCATTAAATGCATATTTTCTGAATGCGGTTTATATGAGTGTTGACGTTTTAAAAGTTTTTTGGATGCTTTCTTTGAAAATACTGCATTGGGTATTTCTGTCGAGGGTGTGGAATGCTCTTGGAAAGCAGTGCTTGTTGCTATATTTTGCGCATGGCTGTAAGAGGAATATAAACCCTGTAGCCTATATAGCATGTTTCTCAGCATGTATTCATAGACCCAGAAGTCAGTAGTTGACTAAAACGGAATAAAACAATCGAGCGCTGCACTACAGTAGAGTCCACTTACAGTAACCGGCATCGACATGCTGTTTAGTGCGGGAATATCTGATTCGGGACGTAGCCACCCATCGGACGCAGAAGTCAAACAGGTCTCCATGGAAACCAGAGACCGGGGCTGCGATACCGACAATCTTCATAAGCAAGACACCGGAGAAGACGGACCTCGCGTTGTCTAGACGCCTTTCAACTGAGGCGTAATTCACAGGAAGGTAAAGATACAATGATGGTATGAGCGTAATCATAGGTCTTTATAGATTTAGGTGTATATAAAGTCCATACTATGTTTGCATTCCGATTAATGTGTCATGAGGCGGCTTAATGAACGATTGACTTGATGTGTTCCATTTGTGAAGCCTTAAATGACCTGCATTCGGTCTGTTTCTCGCATGCTGTCACATTTAAGTTGCATCATGTTCAAAGAGAAACACACCCTGTGCCTGTGCAGCACCTTACTGTACTCTGTGATGAGCGGAGGTTACAGCACAGAGGCTAAACTTAGGTCGGTATCACAGCTGATTAGAGCAGTTGATAACACCTTACTGGCGAGACTGGAGAATGTATTGCTCTTACTGAACCGGATTGACTTTCTGTCTGGATGAATAAATGAATAGGTTTGCAAGAGGAGCTGAATGGATGCAGCGTAGTCATACCAGGAAGCATATAATTCATCAAAGTCCCAGTTTTGTTAAGTCCCAGTTGAAAATTGGGAGGTGTTTATTTTATCCAACAAGGTTGCACTATTAAATAAGGAATAAAAAGCTCTTTGAGGTGTGCTATTATAGGAAGTTAAACCAATGACAAGGACAGCACAGCTCAAATTGTTTTACTCCTCAGTGTACCACAGTGATTTGCAACTAATCGATAAAATCGATCATTAAAATAATCGACGACGAATTTCATTATGGATTAGTCGGGTCTGTGATAAGTTGGGTCACTTCACGACGGTGAAAAACGCATTTCTATGCAGAAAACACATCTGGAAAACAGCGGTCACAGAGTGAGCGATCCGGGTCGTCCAAAACGCGAGAACGTTTTATATTAAGCGCTTCAGACAAACTCGTGAGTGCATTAACGTGGCTCGTCGTGTCGGACGCATACGACGGACGCGTGCGCTGTTTAACGTGTTCCGGACATGTTTTCTTCAGCGCAGAAATGACATTTTTACCTTTTATATCCTTATCTGTAAATCTGTTTCCATTTTACATAAACGCTCGTCCTGACAGCGAGCGAGTCTCCGTTATACGTCACTGAACGAGCGCGTCCAGAGAGCGTGTTGTTCGATGCTGTATTTAGCGATATTTATAAACTAAAGTAATTGTTTTTATGAGAGCGGTAACTGTAACGGGGTTATAACATGTCATTGTATATAAATGTAAGAAGTGTCGTACATTTACAGAATAAAGTAACATGTTACTGTGTTCAGATAAGTGAATGTGTGTTACTGCAGAACATTCAGCCTCTTACCAGTTAACACTCAGTTTCTGCTTTTGTTTTTCTTTTTTAGTATTTTAATATAGTGATTTAAGCTTGTGGACAAACCGTTGTGTTTTTTTTTTTTTTTTTTTTTTTTTTTTTTTTTTTTTTTTTTTCAAAATATAATGTTAATATTTAAAAAAAAAAAATAATAATAATTTTAAATCCTTTGCACGATGTATAGCATAACCCACATAGATACACTTACTACCTTTTTCATAGCCTTCAATGTGCACAGTGTTTGAAGGACAACATCGGACAGAATGTGGGCAGAATAACATGTTTTTCTTCGCAAAAATACAGAAGATAGAAATTGGCCTTTTAATCCAACAAATTCATCGAAGAAATAATCGACAGATTAATCGATTATCAAAATAATCATTAGTTTCAGCCGTACTTCCATTAAAGCAGCTATAAGCAGTTTCCCGTTATGGAAAACGTACTGACTGTTACAAAGTGCTAACACTGGAGACTTTATCCATAAATGTTAAATAAACGTCCCCTCAGAGAGAACATTATTTATTATTAACTGCCGTACAAGTGTCTGTGTGAATCAGCAGTTATCCTAGACACGATAATATCATCGTATATATGAGTTGCCTTGCAGTCGACGCTACTGTCTGAGCCGCTGTTAAATCGAATTAAACACGTTCTGACTGATCAGATCTGAGAATTTAACAGCGCTGCGGTATAATCATGGTTTCATCGCCATCACAAGCTCGTTCATGGCTTTCTCAGCTAATGAAACGTAATTAGCTGCAGTATTGATGAGCCGAACTAAAGTGCATTCATCCAGTCTGTTATCGGGTCCGGTGGTTTAATGGGTATTTATTTGAGTCTAATTGTGTTCGTGTTTAGCTTTTTAAAAAAACGAAAGTGACTAACGAGCAGTCGTTTGACGTAAAGATTTATACATGGAGGAATTTAGGCATGTAATTAATGTGCGATGTGAATAATACTGGTTTGCAGTGTATACGTTTTGCAGCGAACTGAAGGAAAATGCGCAAGACATCCGGAGTATATGGCGTTCAATATTCACTTATTTCTGTGGGGTTTTTTTTTTGTTTTTTTTTTTGTTTGTTTTTTTTCATTTTAATGTGATATATTAAACTATGTGAACTAGAAATGGCACGGAAAACATGAACTTATATGATTATGACAGATATAATTATGAATCGGGTTTTTTAATGCATCTAATAAAATTATTCTAGTCTTCTTATGGTTCAGAATGTTTTTAATAATAATAATAATAATAATAATAATAATAATAATCCATCCATCCATCCTCTATACCGCTTATCGTTTTCAGGGTCACGGGGAACCTGGAGCCTATCCCGGGGAGCATGGGGCATAAGGCGGGGTACACCCTGGACAGGGTGCCAATCCATCACAGGGCAAAATCACACACACATTCATATACTATGGACACTTTGGACATGCCAATCAGCCTACCCGGCATGTCTTTGGACTGGGGGAGGAAACCGGAGCACCCGGAGGAAACCCCCGCAGCACGGGGAGAACATGCAAACTCCACACACACAGGGCCACGGTGGGAATCGAACCCCCAACCCTGGAGGTGTGAGGCTAACGTGCTAACCACTAAGCCACCTTGCGCCCTAATAATAATAATATGCACTGAATTTTAGTTGTGACTGCAGTACTCAACTCAAACCCTTCTGCTCCTTCAAGGGAGGCGTGAGGTCATTTGAAGTAGAAGCTATAAAGGATCATATAACCACACGGGGGTAACATTTGCAGAAATCATGCCTTCTGAAAATAGTTTAATCAATGAAAGGCGGTATGATTGAGTTAGTGCAATGGTGGGTTGAGTGACACATTGTGAGCATGGGATTTATGCATGGGCAGTGCATTCAGTATTGCATAAAGTGCAAAAATACAATTTCAAAACGACAGTAATACACCTGTCAAACGTACACGAATAGCCTACTTTGCATTTTGCATTCTCCCTCTCACATGACCAGACCAGCATGCTGCCTGGTTAGCGCTAAGCTTGTGCAGGCATTGAGACAGGTCAGCAACGTCGCGTTCGTTATTCGGCCCCTGAAGTGTACACGCTTCAGTGAAATCACCTCAATAACACTGCGCTGTATTAAAGGCGCTTAAATCTATAGGTGCTAACAGTGTATGGTGACATCACTGCACAATGCAGACCGAACAGCATTATTGATCCTTTAAAGTGCTGTACCAACACTCCTCTTATCTCACATGCCTCCTGTTTAGGGAACGAGCGCCAGCTTATTACAGAACTCAGCAGGCAAAAAGCGACACAAGGCCGCTGGACTTTGCCTTGAAATCATTTGGTTTTTTAAATAGAAATATAACAGCTTTTATAGACCCCACTTTGAGAACCATTATATTAGCGCATTATTAGCGTATCTATATGATATATACAGTATCTCACAAAAGTGAGTACACCCCTCACATTTTTGTAAATATTTTATTTATATCTTTTCATGTGACAACACTGAAGAAATGACACTTTGCTACAATGTAAAGTAGTGAGTGTACAGCTTGTGT
>JANDJT010000190.1:3954911-3973050 GCA_024331685.1 Stegophilus panzeri | reverse complement strand
CAGTGTTGTCACATGAAAAGATATAATCAAATATTTACAAAAATGTGAGGGGTGTACTCACTTTTGTCAGATACTGTGTGTACATTTATTTATTTATTTATTTATTTATTTATTTATTTATTTATTTATTTTTTGCAGGTCCCATTTTATGGATTCTGATTGGACTATGGACTATGAGAGGCCAAATGTCGAGACCATCAAGTGTGTGGTTGTCGGGGACAACGCAGTGGGAAAGACCCGGCTTATCTGTGCCCGGGCTTGCAATGCCACCCTGACCCAGTACCAGCTGCTCGCCACACATGTTCCCACTGTCTGGGCCATAGACCAATACAGAGTGTGCCAGGAGGTGAGGAAAGTCTCCATCTTTCCTGGAACAGTCAGTCATGTCGCTAGCTTTGTACACGACTGGGTCCAAGAACTATAGAAAGTGTTCAAAATGTATATACCTGGATAAATCTCCATGCATGTGATAGGTGTGTTTCTCCAACCAGGTTCTAGAGCGATCTCGGGATGTGGTGGACGATGTCAGCGTGTCCTTGCGACTCTGGGACACGTTCGGGGATCATCACAAGGACCGTCGTTTCGCTTACGGACGGTGAGCTGGGTCATTCGTACAACCTGCTCGGAGCTTTCGAGCTACATTTGCAGCAGGGGCTTTGCGTTCTCATACTTAAAGCAACTGCATAGACTCATGTTGCATCACTCACTGTGGGTGTCGTGGCAGGTCCGATGTTGTGGTGCTGTGTTTCTCAATCGCTAACCCGAACTCGCTGCACCACGTGAGGACCATGTGGTACCCGGAAATCAAACACTTCTGCCCCAGAGCTCCTGTCATCCTTGTGGGTTGCCAGCTGGACCTGAGATACGCTGACCTTGAGGCGGTGAACAGAGCGCGGCGTCCACTGGCGAGGTGAGAGCAGAAAATCATCCTGCTGTCAATGCTGCTTCTGTACTACTGCAAGTAGAAAAATAAACCGATGTTATCTTTATTCCCTGGCCTGGCAACTACGCTAATCTTTATCCCTATGACTGAGATCGATGTCAACAGTGTCAGCAGTGGGACATTACTACTCCAACAACAGCTAATGATTTTTCATTTAACTCTGAGTTGCGAGTTTATTACGTATGCTGATCTAGTAACTAATAAACTGCCAGCTCAGCGTATTCTGTTACTCTCAGTACCCATTCCTGAAGCCTTGTCATGTTCACTGACTAAATTGTCAATCTTTCTTTCTTACAGGCCCATAAAATCCAACGAGATCTTGCCACCAGAGAAGGGCCGTGAAGTGGCAAAAGAGCTTGGTGTCCCTTATTACGAGACCAGCGTGGTCGCACAGTTTGGTATCAAGGACGTATTCGATAACGCTATCCGCGCCGCGCTGATATCACGCCGTCACCTGCAGTTCTGGAAGTCGCACTTGCGTAACGTCCAGCGGCCTCTCCTCCAAGCCCCGTTCCTTCCTCCCAAACCACCTCCGCCCATCATCACTGTGCCACCTCCCCCCAGCAGCATGGAAGAGCACCCAGGGCGTCTACTGGAGGACCCACTGTGCGCCGATGTCATCCTCGTGCTCCAGGAGAGCCAAAGAATCTTTGCTCACCGTGTCTACCTCGCCACGGCCTCATCCAAATTCTACGACCTTTTCCTGGTCGACCACCGGACTCCTGAGGACAAAAAAGAGAAAGAGCGAACCCGGGTGCCTCTTTCCGGCCGCGAGCTGCTGATGCGAGCCGCCAGCTTTGACGTTTGTGAGAGCAGCGACGAAAGGGAGCGAGCGAACCTGCGCGCCTGCACCAGCGACGGGACGCTTAGAGGAGGCGAAGGAGGCCGTCTGCTGCCTGCGTTCAGCCGAGCCTTTGTCAGCGTGCGGGAGGAAATGGTGGATGATCCTTTGACCTTTAACTCCAGGCCAATGACGGTGGTGCACATGGACTCGTCCATGCAACCGGGGCCGTTCCGCGCTGTTTTGCGCTATCTCTACACAGGGAAGCTGGATGAGCATGAGAAGCAGCTGATGCAGGTGGCTCATATCGCTGAGCTGCTGGAGGTTTTCGATCTCCGTATGATGGTAGCCAACATCCTAAATGATGAGGCTTTCATGAACCAGGAGATCACCAAGGCCTTCCACGTGAGGCGCACCAACCGGATCAAGGAGTGCCTAGTTAAGGGGACCTTCTCGGGTGAGAGATGTGTGAAATGTATATTATTCAAAATGACTGCAATTTTCCACAGTTGTTAAATTTCGCATTTTATAGCACAATAAACCAAATATGAATTAGCCGAGATGGTCTGAGGAAAGAAAACTACCTGATTAAAACCGAACAAATTGCAGGTCTGTACTGTACATAATTCATCGGCTAATATTTCATAATCATGCCTGGTTTAATTGTATATACGCCAGACTTATTGGCACACAACAGTGGCACACAATAATAATTGAACTTCCACTCAAACAGTTGAAGAAACTATAGTTGTGCTCATAAATGTACATACCCCTTGCAGAATCTGCAAAATGTTAATCATTAAAAAAAAAAGAGGGATCATAAAAATTGCATTTAGTTTTTTATTTAGTCCTGCCCTGAAGAAGCTATTTCACATAACAGATGTTTACATATAGTCCACAAGATACAATAATAACTCAAGTTACACAAATGAACCAGTTCAAAAGTTTACACACGCTCGATTATTAATACCGTGTGTTGTTACCTGGATGATCAACGACTGTTTTTATGTTTTGTGAGAGTTGTTCATGTTTGTTTGTCCTGAGCAGTGCCCACTGTTCTTCCTTTCAAACAGCAGCTATATGATGTTGAGATCCGTCTTTTCACACTTAGGACAACTGAGGGACTCATACACAACTATTACAAAAGGTGCAAATATTCATTATACATTAAGAGCGAGGGGGGGGGGGGGGTGTAAACTTTTGATCAGGATGATCTGTGTAAATTGTTGTTATTTTGTCTTCTGGGGAATTTTTTTTTTATTATGTAGCTTCTTCAGGACAGTACTAAATGGAAAAAAAGAACTTTAAACAAAATAATAACCATATACAAAGATCGTCCTGTGCAAAAGTTTACACCCCCCGGCTCTTAATGTATCGTGTTGCCTTCTTGAGCATCAGTGAATGTTTGCATCTTTTGTAATAGTCGTGTATGAGTCCCTCAGTTGTCCTCAATGTGAAAAGATGGATCTCAACCTCATATAGCCGCTGTTGGAAAGGGCTCAAATATGCAGAAGATGCTGGAAAAGCAAATAATTTATCTAAAGAACAGTGGGCACTGCTCAGGACAAACAAGGGACTCATGAACAACTATTACAAAACATAAAAATTTATGTCATTGATCATCCAGGTAACAACACAGTATTAAGAATCAAGCGTGTGTAAACTTTTGAACTGGATCATTTGTGTAAATTCAGTTATTATTTGTGTCTTGTGGACTAGATGTAAACATCTGTTATGTGAAATTGCTTCTTCAGGGCAGAATTAAATAAAATTAAAAAACTAAAGGCATTTTTTTTTTAAAAATTATTAACATTTTGCAGATTCTGTAAGGGGTAGGTAAATTTATGAGCACAACTATATTCACTGTTCCTCCAGCAGTAATCTCATATGTGGGTGGGGTCATCTTGGAAGAAGCCACACCCATCAGGATAGACATGTTCCATCATAGGATAAAGGTGATCAGTCAGAAGACAAGTGAACCCAAACCATCCAAGCAAAAATAAATAAATCAATCAATCAATAAATAAATCATCTAAATCTTCTCTTCAGCAGAAGTAAATATTCCTAAATCAAGCTCTTTTCCCCCTCTCTGCCTCATTATGATATTTAACAACTCGCTCGTCCACCTCCCAAGGAGACGGGTCAGCACCCAGTATTTCGCCAGCTGGCTTTTTACGCTTGCGTAATCATACGTCCATCCGAAGAGCGAGCGATGTTTTGGTGTTTTCAGCACATTTGGAATTTGGAGTTGTTTCAAGCTGTTTTGTTGAACTAGCTGTTTCCGACTGCTTACATAAGCTTAGGACGTTCCTGTTTATTTATTTTACACTTCAGTACTCCGTTTAAGCTTTTAAAATGACCATGGGATTTGTAGACTTCCAAAATATGAATAAAAAAAAACGTTTTAATGAAATCCTGAACCATGTTTCACCTAAGCATTCGCTTAGCTGAGAACACAGCAGTTTACGTATAGATTTGTCCTGCAGTTATGAAATTAGTGTTTTGTTTTTTTACAGTTTTAAGTTTGGATATATGTTTTTGCATGGCAGATGTGGTGTTCAAGCTGGATGACGGTACAATAATGGCCCATAAGCCTTTGCTCATTTCGAGCTGCGACTGGATGGCAGCCATGTTTGGAGGACCGTTTGTGGAGAGCTGTACTAAAGAGGTACATAAAAGCTATGTGATTTTCTCTTTAGTAATCAGTATTGACCCCTGAGTGGTTCTCCGAAATGAAATGGCTTCCTATAAAGCTGCGGTTTGGACTGAACACAAGTTGTGCCACTTGCTAGGATGCTATGGGTAATGCAGTAGTTTATAGTCTGCATTCTTCGATCTTAGGTCTGGGTTTTAGGGGTCAGAGGTGTATTTGCAGATCTCTTACATGCTTTAGTGCAGTGGTCACCAACCCCGTTCCTGGAGATCTACCTTCCTGCAGGTTTCATCTCCAATCAAAATATCTAACACACTTGTTCTAGTTGATCAAGAACTTCTTAAGGAAATGATTAGATGTTCAGGTGGGCACGATTATGGCTGGAGCTGAAGTCTTCAGGAACGTAGATTTCCGGGAACACTGCTTTAGAGTAAGCGCACTAGGAGAGGGGGAAACCTCAGAATTTCAAAACAGTAAAAAAAAAAAAAAAAAAATGAATTCAAAAAGTTGTTTACTCACATTCATTTTTCAGGTGTTGTTTCCAAACACAACCCGTAGCTGCATGCGTGCAGTGCTGGAGTATCTCTACACTGGTCGCTTCTGTTCTCGCCCAGACCTGGATGCCATGGAGCTCATTGTTCTTGCAAACCGTCTCTGTCTGCCTCACCTGGTCGCACTAACAGGTACACACACAAGCAAACTGACACATACAGGGCTATACGTGCTGTACATACGTAAGGAGATATGGCGTAAAATGTAAAGCTAATAATAAAAAAAATGTAAAGGTATCGTAAACTGCGACTGGCACCGCTTATTAAACGCACACTGTGCGAAGAGCAAATTAAAAGCCGTTGTGAGTTAGCTGAAATGGTGAACCGGAGAGCCGTGAAGAAGAAGCTCGGGAGTCAATGCTACAGATATTTGTGACCAGGAGCCAGGGCAGGAGAATCGGCCCTGCTGTCTGGGTCTGTGGGGGTCAATCACAGCGACAACTGGGAGCTCATGTATGCGGAAGAGGGCAAACTGTGCTTTACTTTGAGTGTGTTCTATCACAGGACATGTAGAGGGACAGTGATGGCTTGCCGGTTCAGGCTCTGGGTTACTGATCAGAAGGTCGGAGGTTCAAGCCCCAGCACTGCCAAGCTGCCACTGTTGGGCCCTTGAGCAAGGCCCTTAACCCTCTCTGCTCCAGGGGCGCCATATCATGGCTGACCCTGCACTCTGACCCCAGCTTCCTGACATGCTGGGGTATGTGAAGAAAAGAATTTCACTGTGCTGTAATATATACGTGACCAATAAAGACTCATTATCATTATTATTATGCATCATGAGCAGACAATAAGCCGATTAAAAAAAAAATGTGTTGTTGCTCAACAAAATAAACGTGCAATCGTTGATGTTATCTGTTTATTATTATTGTTTATTCAGCATTTATGTAAGGAGTCCTCGGGGTCAGCACCGTGTAACGGTGCCATGGGAAAATGTTCAGGTCGGATGACTTTGCAGTTGGGGATTCTTAATAACCTGAGAAGCTGGTGTTTCTTTTGCGTTATTAAATAAAAAAAAATTGAAATGCAGGTGAGGTAACGACTGTTTCAGTCCTTACAGGATTCCGCTGAGTTTATTTATTTATTTATTTATTTATTTTGTTGCGGCCAGAAATGCATGATTTTGCTGCGGCTTTTTTCTAAATCTGCGACGCAGTTTGGGGTGTTTTTTTTTTTTTTTTTTTTTTTTTTTTTTTTTTTCCGGAAAACTACTCGAATTGGCGAAACTGCAGTCGCACGAAACAGTCGCACGACCTTTTAGCTGTACTCATGTTCGACGCACGTGAACCGAAGAGGCATGTCGTGATGACGTCCCATGACGCGTCTCGTAATCTGCGTGAAAATAATATTCCGAATATTACAGAGTTTGCTTGATTTTGCAATTTTCTGCAAGCGTAAAATCCTGGAGGGACTGGTTTATAGCTGGTATAATGTAAATGAGGACAAACTTACTTGCTCCGTGCACCTTCCACAACATGAAATGTAATTAAAAAAAAAAAAAAAACGATACAGAAGCAAATCGCTGCCGCATCATTGTGGTATAAAAGGAATAAAGCACTTTGGTACATGCTGTTATAGGAATACGAAACCGCCGTCGATTATTTCCCTATAACGTCACATCGTACCCTGATTCCTTACATACTCATAAGACGTAGAAATATACAGTGAATACAACATGTTGCACCTTTTGCTTTGGTTTCAGAACTGTACACTGTGACTGTGCTTATGGAGGCTGCGATGATGGGAGCTGATATTGATGGAGAAGTACTGGTCTATCTGGAAATGGCTCAGGTAAATTTTGAGGGCCAGCCTGCTGAAGGCATTAAGGTTAACTTGCAGTGGTAACACAAACTTTTATTTTGTGATGGTCTCTAACTAATGTCGCCCCATTGATGTGCATAAAATAAAAGTTAGCCAGCCACGGAAATATACGTTTATATGTTTTGTTCTTGTCCGGTGTGGTGTACGATCTTCCTTTTCCTCAGTTCCACGGTGCCCACCAGTTAGCTGGATGGTGCCTCCACCACATCTGCACTAATTACAACAGCGTCTGCCGCAAGTTCCCTCGTGACATGAAGGCTAAATCCGCAGGTATTCGTACACTCTGTCGATAAATCGCTACCGAAACATCTGTGTCAGATCGCTCCACATTATCGATCGTTTTGTGTCCGGTGTCCCATTTAAAAAGGAACGTCCTGTTGTGCTTTTTCAGAGAACCAGGAATACTTTGAGAAGCATCGCTGGCCTCCAGTCTGGTACCTCAAGGAGGACGATCATTACCAGCGAGCACGCAAAGAGCGGGAGAAAGAGGACTACCTGTACCAGAAACGCCAGTGTAAGCGCAAGTGGCTCTTCTGGAATCTTCCATCCTCACCCTCTTCCAACTCTCCGTCCTCTCCTGGGTCCTCCGCTGTCATGTGATTGATCAAGGTTGAAGGCCGTATCGAACTGCCGTTAGATGGAAAAGCACGCAACAGCGGTGACAGCCATTTTGCCAAAAATATACAGGTGACATCTTCTAACTACTGAGCAGGAATCCATACCTGGGGGGGAAAAAAATAAAAAAGAAGAAAGTGAGCCAAAGTGTAAGATTGTTTTTTGTTTCGTTTTTTTCCGTGAAGCTTCAATCCCTCGTCTGTTCACGACACGCCCGGACGAGACCCAGCAGATAAAATGTCAAATACGTCAATTTACGTTTCTGCTTTGAAACCACGTGAAAACAACCTGGCAAAATGGCAGACCTTGTTTTTAGAGCGGGATTTAAGAGGGTTTTTTTATTATTATTATTATTATTATTATTTATTTATTTATTTATTTTTTTGCTTTATCAATAAATCACCAGTACCCCGGTGATGTGCTGCATGGACTCGCATGCAGATAGTTACTTTAGGATTTTCCAGTGGCACAAATCAGTCATTTGAGATCATATGATGTACTGGCTTGTCCCGCTCTTACGGAACGTGAATAGTGCCCGAATTTCCCCTGACTGTGACTTTGACGGCGAATTGTTTATCATTTTCACTAGGGTCTGTTTTTTTATTTTTATGATGATCAACATATGATCATTCTGAAAAGGGCTCTCATTTTTTTTTCCTTGTCATATTTGGACCCTTTATAATTGTTTTGCTAGCAAAATTGGAAGTTGCTGATGATAATAATAATAATAATAATAATAATAATAATAATAATAATAATAATAGCCTTGCACCTAATAATAACCTAGTCCATTATTCAAAATTATTCCGAATGATAATCAAAGAAAAAAAAAAAAAAAAGCTCTGAATACTCACCACTCTTTGTAATCACAAAGTGCAAGACCTCAAAGACCTGAACTCCAAGATTCAAAAGTCAGACTTACTGGAGTCTCGACAAAAAAGTGTTGGCACTTAGAATCTTCATCAAGGTGAACTCATGAATGCTAACCCTCCTTCTTGAGAGGCGTCCTTCTGCAAAAGTTTAGTCCCTGCCTACTATATCGCATAACATTTTTAGATGCTCCTGAGAACCACTACATCGATATTATCGTATGAACTAAACTCTGCAAGGTGGTAGATCTCCGCGAACAGGGCTCATTCTTGCTTTATTTTGTAAACACTGCACGTCGCACACTCTCACATAAGATATTCAGATATATTTACACAATAGGCTCATGGGCAGGCCCATGACTAGGCCATTTTCATTCGAATGTATTTGCAAACAGTATTACTGTCTATTGTAGAGAGCACATCATGCTTATATCTTGATCGTTTAAAGTACGAATTAAGCTTTAGAGCTTTGAAGTAACTGTAGAATGTAGAAGTACAGTATAATGCAAGCAAAAATCTGAAAACGTATTATCCTTGTATGAGGTAGCACTAAACACGGAGAAGAAAAACAGTTTACGGGATGTGAAATGCCACGACGTTACACCAAGCTTTCAAATAGAATGCTGTTTACATCGCTTAGTTTGAACCTGTAAGAGACGGGGGTACTCCAAGCACGATGCATATTAAGTAGTTTCGAATCGAACCACTCGGTTTTTAATTCTCACCCTCTATTTATTCCTAGCGATAACTGATCTGCTTATGATGCTGATTACTACTCATAATCATAGAAAGTCAAAGCTATATAAATATTCATATATTGCAAACCTAGAGGTGCAGATGTCTTTTCAGTGGTACATACTTGGATATTCATACATATGTCAAGTATATTCTAATAATGTGATCTTTGCAGTATCTGTGAGATAAAAATTCAGTTTGTGAAATGTTATTTTATTACTTCAGACCTTCAGAGGATGAATGAATAGAGACCGTATTTAGAGAGATTTGCGCATGGCATTAATACTTTTCAAGAAATCAAGGTGGTAGGCACCAGCACAAACTTTGTTTACATCAATAATCCTTCAATTTTTGGAAAGTAACGTCAAGATACAGGGTGTTCTCCATACAGTGGTAGAACCGGTTTGCGCCAAGAATTTAAACCAAATCGAATGCCTTTTCCGAGATTCTAGGTACCAGTGATAAATTCAGGACGCGTTACACTGGACTTACCTATCTGTCCCAAGTTGAAGATTGAAGTAACCTCTCGTACTAGCCTTTGGACTTAATCACTTTGGGCTATATTTGGTCTGCGATCCAACATCTGGACTTGATAGCTAGTATCTGCAAGGCAAACCAGATGTTTGGTTTTGGGGAATGTATACAATAACCACCTCCTGTTGGCATGTTTCTTCATCTAGAACCTATGTTCCTCTATAGAAGGGGTGTCCGACATTGCATTTAATCCAATGTCCAGGAGAAAAAAAGTTTGTGATTGCAGAAGTATTCACCCCCCCGTTGTTTTTGTTGTTTTTGTTGTTGTTGTTTTCAGCATGACAACGAAGAATTATATATCATTTGCACATTTTGTCAGTAGCTAAGGTTACTGAGTTTATTGCTCTATTTTGCCCCCTAGTGGACTAACAAATGGACTGTTTCAGTTCAATTACTGTCCACAAGCCCATTTAAGAACCATATGTTTGACACCACTGCTCTGTAGTCAGATTACGGCTTGAACTCTGTTCTCTAATGCTACGTTTGTCTAAAACTCGTAACCCGGAATTTCTGACTGATTAGGGGAAAAAAACAAAGAAAATGCCCCTCAACTCGGAATTCCTACTCGTCAGTCTCCTCAACCTCGAGTTCAGCAGGTCCCGTCAAATCAACAGAGCTGCTCACAGAATAAACAGTAACCAGTGTAGTACTTCTTACCTTTTTAAATATACAAATTTATACTTTATATACAAGTAACATTGACTATACAGATTACTGTTTTGTGGAGGAGAATATATATCACTCATCACAGTTAGATGGCTTGCTAACAAAAGACCGACATGGAGGCAGCTGTGTTTTTCGTCATTGTTTTGTAGCTCAAACGCACGGAGACTGAAAATGATGTAGTTCTGAGGTGCATTGAATATAGTGTTAAACTATATGGAGAAACTCACCTATGGAGAACCACCAACCTCAAGTGGTTCAGAGTACCTTTACAGGTTCTGTACACTATGGATGGCTGCCACAATTCCAGTTTTATACAATACTAATGGATACACAGGCTAACTGCCCTCAATTCCGTCCCACTTCCTGAGGAACTGTTGGTCATCATACTGTATGTGATAGAGTATGGTTAAGTAACATGCCAAGCCTCATTTAAAAAAGATCTGTCCTGAATATCTCTCTTTTGGGGTTGTTAGAATACATTCAAAAATATTGACTCATTCATATTCAACCTTTATACATTTCTAAAACAATGGGGGAAAGGACAAAGTCTTTGCTGTGTTGGAAATTCTAAACAATTAACATGAGCTAAATTTCAGAAATTTCAGATCATCTGGGTGGGGTTAAAAATTAGGGTGGAGTTTCAGGGTTCAGGGGGTATCAGAGATACCAATTCCAAAGTACAGTTTTATAGAAATCAAGGCATAGTGCGAAGACTGTAACATATACTTTGTCAAAGAAAGTGGTTAGGCTTGTGCGAGTATACAAATGGACTTTATCCATCACATGTACAGTACTGTGCAAATGTAGGCACCCTATTTTTTTTTTTTAGTACTAACTTTGCTATAGATGTTTATTTTATGACTTCTACATTTTCAAGTAAAACATTTTAGATTTCCAAACATTAGTTTTCCAGAAAAAAAATTAAACGTTACACAAAAACGTTTGTATGTCAGTAAAGAAAGCAGTATATTAAGTGGTAAGAGACCACTTTTCAGACAAAAAACACAATGAAGGCTGCTGGATTTTTCTGCAGAAATAAGAAGCAAGTGCGACAGTCAAAGTCTCCAGGAGAACCTTGAGCTCAGTAACACTTCCAGCTCACTTCCTTATAAAACTGCACTAATTCTACCTGAAACTACTATTTATTTATTTTTTATGTAAAGGGTCGTCACACCACATATTGCCGTTGTTTCATTAATTACAGTTTACTGCTCTTTATAGTATTTTTTTAAAATGAAGAAACATTTAATTTCATTATTTTTGAAGGCATCTTTGCTCTACAGCATTTCTTTGCATGTGCCTAAGACTTTTGCACAGTACTCTATGTCTACATTTCATTGGATGTCCAACCATGATGAAGAATCCACAAGAAAAACATTTCTTTCAAAATACAGCGTGTTACATTTCTTCTTCATTTGTAATCGATAAACTCTTGAGTGAAGTACCATGTTATTACATAAACATTTGGTTCCATGGCATTTCATTCAAATATGCTTGTCTCTTTTCTGAATATATCCTGTAATATAGGTGGTAAAAGAGGCACCTTCTGGTAAGGTAGTTTTTTTTTTTTTTGTTTGTTTGTTTGTTTGTTTGTTTGTTTTTTTTTAAATCACTAATACATTATCTGTATATAAAAAAAGAAAGTGTTAGAGCTGTTCTTCTGGTTAGGGCTCTGTGATTATAACAGAAACCAACTGTTGTTTTTATGATTGTTATTGTGCTAGTGGTGTCTTAACGTGCTAAACAGAGATGTCCGTCAATGAGTAGGGATAGGTGTAATTCCGCAGATCTCTCAAAACGTTCGTTTATAAGAAATACTTAATTGTCTTGCAGCAGGTGTGGTACTGAAATAAGTGCACAGTCAGCTTTTATTGACCGTAATTGTATACGTGATTAATTGTGAAGGTTGATCTTGTAATCTCTGAGACTATTACAGATTAAAAAAATACAAACTGAAATTGTACATAATTAAACATCACAATGTATATACATATATGTTCATGAATTTCAGAAGATTTTTTTTGTTGGAGGTGGGATGTCAACAGTCCATCAGATATCAATGGAAACGTTTTTTATTATTATTATTATTATTATTATTTCCTTTTTTTTTAGCGAGAGATTTAAATTCATTTTATCTTACAGCTTTTCAAGATCCTTTCTAAGCTCCAAGTATTAGGAAGATGATGCTTACTGTTGATGTACTAAAAAAATGAACGTAACAATTGTAAAACGTTTTCGTTGGACAACAACGGTTTAGACCAGGTAAACACATTTAGGAATTTCTCAGTAAGTCAGCTGAATACATATCTGCTGCTGCAGTTGAGACACCCCATGCCTTAATGTATATGGTTCTCTTTTACAGTAAAGGGTTCTTTTCACTCTATGCTGTACGTGTTTGTACTGAAACATGGTGAAACTTTGTAAGTACCAAACATGTTGCACACTGTATATCATCATGTACTAGCATCCATACTACTATAGCTTTGGGCCATAGTATGTGGTCTTGATTGCTTTATTAGTTGGCTTTATTTAAAACAAAAAAAAAGCTCTTTAGAGAGAATGCCGTTGTGATCGAAAGGTACCATTGTTAAAAGCCTTTAAGGCCTTAGAAATTAGCAAATGCCTTTTGCTGCTTCATCCACCCCCATGACAGCCCACGGCCTATAAAATCAATGCAGGGAATTCCACTTCTAATTTCTCTTTCATTATTACTGACTCACTGAAATGCTATTTAACACTCCATAGATGCTGTGTGTGTGTATGTATGTATGTATGTATGTATGTATGTGTATATATATATATATATATATATATATATCTCGAGCAGGTAACGGGAGTGTGTTAAGACTAGAAACGTATTATGTGCATGTAATAGACTTCTTGAATGAATTTTCAGCATCTAACACTGCTTTACATTTGAATATAAACAGTAAAAATATATGCTAGCAGACAGTTGAGCACTATGCAGTATAACAGGCTACTAAATACTATATACTGCACTCTGATGCAGGTTTAGACACTAAGACACGCTCTGACTATAAATTTCGATTATATTAAAACCAGAATGTGTAAAAAGAGCAAAATCCTGAAATGTTTCCCGTGTTCTCGGTGCTAACATACCACCACTGCGAAGAAGCACAAACCAAAGGGAAAACGAGCTCGCCCTAGAGAAGTGTTTTGCTGCACAATCACAACTAGTTGCTCTGTCAAGGAGTCACTGATGTTAAATGGTTGAATGCAAAACTTGAATGTTTTCTCAGTATTAGCTAGCTGATGCTGACTTTTTTTATTTGGTGTGTGGTTTAAATTTGGGGGGTGGTTTGTACCATGAAAAATGGATATCTGACATTGTAGCATGTATTCTGCTGTAAATAGTGTTGATTTAATAAATCCTAATTGGAAAATGGTGTTCTCCGGTTTTATTTCTCAGCTCATTTGATTGGTCAGAAAGTGCTGATTAATTTCCTATAACAGCAGCTCTATAAATAGCGCAGGCTGTAACCCAAATCACAGGTTTATATTAATGCGCATGCTCAAATACTTTATTGTTTCTATAGTAACAACTATATTTCACAAGGACTTGGATGGCGCACGCTCTACAGTACTGTACATAATCTAAGACTAATAATAAAAAACTGATTTAAAAAGAAAACATGCTGTTCTTTCACCAAAAGTACAACGGATATGGTGGAATTTTCTGTAAAGAGATTTATGGAAGGAGTCTCCAGTGTTAGCACTTTGTAACAGTCAGTAAGTCTTCAGGACAGAGGAGTTTACTTTTTGCATAAGTGATAACAGAATCTAGCTTGTCTCACAAATGTTCCACAATATTAAATGGTTAAAAAGTATGACATGTTATTCATTAGTAAATTAAAAATTTTAATCATTGCTAAATCCTGGTAAATGTGGTATAAATGGAATACAACAGTTCAGCATGTGCTGTTATTGGAAAATAATTTACATCAGAGTGTTAACAATGATTCCACTTTGTGTTGGACTGCATCACACCACCCTGTTGTGGATTATTGTCCAATAACAACACACCGCTAAGTGTTTTATTCTTTGGTTAATATTTAACTCTTAAGTTAAATATAGGCTTATGTGGAATAGTTGTGTTTTTTTCTGTGGTCAGAATATTGTGAGTGTTGCTATTTTGAGATAAATTGACAATTTGACATTTTACAAACCAATAAAAAAGTTTGACGCAACAATGAGGTTTCACGTCCACATCATGTCACGAAAGCAAACTGCTTGGGCATATATTCTTCAGAGGCATTTAAATACACGCATGGTCCACTTTAATAGGAACACCTGTACACCTACTCATTTATGAAGTTATCCAATCACCCAGTCATGTTGCAGCAGCAGCACAATGCATAAAATCATGCCCTTACAGATCTAGAGCTTCAGTTAATGTTCAGATCAATCATCAGAATGGGGGGAAAAAAGCTCTGTGATCTCTGTAACTGTAGTGGCATGGTTGTTGGTGCCAGATGGGCTGGTTTAAGTATTTCAGAAACTGTTGATCTCTTGGGAATTTCACATACAACAGTTTCTAGAGTTTACACAGAACGGTGTGAAAAACAAAAAACATCCCACCAGCCCATCTGGCACCAACAGCAATGCCACGGTTAAACTCACAGAGATCACACTTTTCCCCCGTTCTGAAGTTTGATGTGAACATTAACTGAAGCTCTTGACCTGTATCTGCATGATTATATGCATTGTGCTGCTGCCATGTGATTGGCCCCTGCTGAAAAGAAGAAAAAAAAACAGTCGAAACCATCACAGAAATTCTAATGGTTTCCACTACAAATACCACTGCAAACCATGAACTAACCATTAAAACCATTACCATTACTGGTCCTTAATGGTATTCACTAGACATAACATGCCACCAATATAAGGCAACAAATTACAAATAGAGACCCACAGGGACCATTACATTTTCCATTAAAACCAATACAATTCCCATTATAACCATTACCAATTCTGTGAGAGTATGGGCTGATTGAATAACTGCATAAATGAGCAGGTGTACTTATTAAAGTAGACAGTGCAGGAGTGTATGTGTGTCTTGGCTACCCTAAATTACCCCTAGGTGTGAATGAGTGTGTGAATGTGTATATGAATGTGCATGGTGTGCTGGGTTGCACTGGGATCCCATCCAAGGTGAATTTCTGCCTCGCACCCAGCGCTTCTGGAACGAAGACTACGGAACCACTGAGACCCTGATCGGATGATAAGTAAATGAATGAATGCTTATATTAAAACATGCAAATATTTGTCTTTTGTTTTTGCCCAAGACTCAAGACTGTTGTTCTTATTCAAGAGATATACTGCAAGAGCTAGCTCAAGGTTGGTTTCATTTCTGGTAATATAATACTTCAGAAATGTTAAAGAGTTTGGTTGCAGAAGCAGAACATTTTATTTGGTGCAATAGTTGGTTAGGTACTGACAGGAACCTGTGCATAACAGAACACCTGAGTAAATAAAACACCTGAGTAAATAATTAAATAATCAGAGTACCCGGATGTTAGATCTGCAAATCCGTGTTAACAAGATAACTTTGGCCTGACTACAGTGACTGACAGATATTAGGACCAGTCTAATGAAGCTAAAACAGTCCAATGTGTCCACATGGCAGGCTTAGTTTCCCAAATTAACTTTGTTATTTGATATATAAGGCCACTGGGATCACCTGCTATTCGACGGAGCAGTCTGACTAGTGGAGTTAAGACGCTGTTTTCAGGTAAAACTGAGCGGGAAAAACGACGGAAAATGCATTCATTTGCGTGTTTATTTTTTAGAAAGTGAAACCTCAATGAACGAAGGATTAACTTTTTGCTTGAATATATTCAGAAACGAATTATACACCGTTTCATTTATGTCTCTTTCTCTTTCTGTCAGAACCTTCGAGATGTTTTCTCGCGCCTTTTTGCTTCTGGTGGTCGCGTGCATCCAGCGCACGTGCCCGCACCACTCAGGACCGTTAAAGGAGGAACTTCTCACAGAAGAAGACCAACGTTTTTGCAGGTTCTGTAAGAGTTAAGAATAACACACACACACACACACACACACACACACACACACACACTTTTCGACATTTTTTGCGTTAAAAATGAGTATTTCGACGCCCTCTATATCGAGGTGACTGTCAGCTGTTGTCAAGAATGAGTTGAAGTTAGAAATGTAAAGCTTGTGGGCTTTGAATGTGTAGGATTCCCTCACATTTCTGAGTCATGGATGCTAAGCAGCTAGCAGGTCCCACTCAAAAACCCACTCACCACACTGCCCATCTATCTTCACAGTTTATCTGAACAGCTTAATTTTCAAACTACACACTCTGTCAGACAGTCCTTTGGCATACTATAACCTTTCATAAGTGGCTTTAAGACAGGGACCAACTACTCTTAAGCATATGGCAGCGCTATAATCAGAAACAGGGACAGCACAGTGTAGTATTCAAACCCTGACATCAATGTTTGTGTGTTTTTTTTTTTTTTTTTTTTTTAGAGGAGGGTTAGAGTTAAGTTATCCAGACGTGGACATTCGTTCCTGCATGATCATCCCTCAGGAGTTCAGAGAGAAGATCAGTCACGAATGGGGACCTCCGCAGGTTCGGCTGGACACGGCTAAGACGGTAAGACGAGACAATGCGAAGTCACTGACGGATTTGACTCGTGCTGGTTTGTTTGTTGTGCCTGTATTGATTGTACAGCCAAGCCTTAAAGAAAAAACCTACATCCTGAAACACAGGAAACATGTTTCTGTTGAAATATTCGGTTGGTGCTGTATTTTTGTCATACCTCTGAGAAGTTAGCGTGCTGACATAGCTGGAACGGCATTTAATAGGAGAAAAATTATTTCAACGAACTCGAAAACAAGGGATAGGAGACTAGTTTCATTGTTTTCACACTATTCCAGCGTCATATTTTTAAGAAATCCGACGTAAAGTAAAAGTAATATGGAGACGCTGGTGCAAACGTTCGCCTCAAAGGTCCAGGATGCAATGCCGCTGTACAACAGAGTTGCGCTGAGTTACGACAGCGTTATGACTCTTCTTGCCTGGTTAGCGATCTACGAGGTGACGGTGTTGACAGTGGTATTAGCATGAAAACCGAAGCTTTGGAAGGTGATCTGTTTGAGCAGAGCGTGCAGAAAAAGAGGTGAGAGAGCTGGATATACTCGAGTATTAAAGCGCTGCTGCATCATTGTCTTTAGAGATGTAGCGAGTAGTTGAACGGCATCGCTGGTAATGTAGGAAAGTGAAAATAGACCGACATGTCGATGAAACTCAAAAAAATTCAACTTTAGAATTTCATTACAAAATCGATCTTGGACATTGTTGAGGATCACATGTTAATTATGGGGACAGAGGTGGCTTGATGATTCAGGCTCTGGGTTACTGATCAGAAGGTCGGAGGTTCAAGCCCCAGCACTGCCAAGCTGCCACTGTTGGGCCCTTGAGCAAGGCCCTTAACCTTCTCTGCTCCAGTGGCGCCATATCATGGCTGACCCTGCGCTCTGACCCCGACTTCCTAACAAGCTGGGGTATGCGACGAAAACAATTTCACTGAGCTGTAATATATATGTGACCAATAAAGACTCATTATCATTATCATTATTATAATCAGCGTTTCTATGGGCTTTAAAGAGTTTCTGAATAAAATCATTTCGAAATAGGATAAAATTGATATAACCTGATTACTTGACCTCTTTATCCGCACTATCATATTTCTATATGTAGCACAGCCTTTATGTAGATCTATTGTCCTCACCAATATTTTTAGGATATTCTGGCCAGAAGGTGGCACAAGTACTCCACTGTATAGGCACAGAATCCTACACATGTACAGAGAAATGTACAGTCAAAGAACAAGGACAGAACATTATTATTAAGCATAAGAGTGTTCCTTTTGGGTTCCTGTGGACAATTTTCGACCTTTCCTTGGATTTTCACAAAATATTTGA
>JANDJT010000190.1:3933097-3951394 GCA_024331685.1 Stegophilus panzeri | reverse complement strand
TTTATTCTAATATTTTGAGATACTGGATTTTTCATTTCCATGAGCTGTAAGCCGTAATCATCAAGATTAAAACAAAACAAAAAAAAAGGCTTGAAATATTTCACTTTATGTGTAATGAATTTAGAATATATTCAAGTTCCACTTTTTGAATTAAATTATGGAAAAAACTAACCTTTCCACGAAATTCAAATTTTTTGAGATGCACCTGTATTTCTGAGTATCAGTCCATGTGTTATCATTGTGATGGTGTCCTTTTGACTTTCCATTAACAAAAGAACGTCTGGGACCTCAGAACAAACGCAAACAGAGTCAAACTTTACTTATTAATGGAATGTGAATCCTAATGATGGTGGAATTGATGGGTTTATAAAAAATAAAAATTAGGGCTTGCGTTGGAATGGAAGAGCTCCCATGGTATCAGGTAGAAAACAGAATCTATTCAGTTAATGACAAAAGTAATATTAATGATGGTAGGGTAATAATATGAAAGACAAATTTGAATTTGACAGATGAAAATTAGTAGCCTTTCTATAAAGTATAAGTTTTTTTCCAGTGCGTTCATCTTGTGCCATGGCGATTAAACAGCAGGACCTGGGCCAGATTCTTCTACCAGTTTTCTAATAAACAAAATTAATTTTTATTCAATTCTTACATAACTCCAGACTGTGATACATACGCCCTCCTAGTAGATGTTTGGAATTTGGTAAGGGCTTTCATGGTACTGGTTGGTGTAATTCTGTAATACATCATCAGTAATATGTGTGTAATGCTCAGGCTATCATATGATGATGTGATTTTGTTTCTTAATGCAGTTCGGTGTTCGATGTTGCTGTTAAATCTGCGACGATGTGATACGTTCCGATTTTAGTAGCCTCTGATTGATACGTGACCAACTTTGTTCAGATTCTGGAGTAGGCCTAGAGTTAGTATCACGAACGATAGCGATATAATAATAATTGCTTTATAATTATTATTCAGTAATGACTTAAAGCAACGACTTCCGAACCGTAAATCCATCTAGGACAAGGCAAGTGTTTTATTTGAATTTGCTCCTAATTCTTTGCAATGAAATTCGGATTCGAGACCAAAGGCCTGTGCCGTTTTCCTCTCGTCTACCTCTAAATGTTATTTATCACGATTAAGTCTGAATTCATTTTAAAAGCTTTCCACACAGCAGGCAACTCTCTGCTCAGCCTCTCTCTCTGTGCTTTACAGAGGAAAGGTCTGAATTCCCACAGCTTTTCATATAACAGGTGAGAAAGAACACACATCCTAGCATCCTTAATGGTGGTTTAATAGCAATCTGGGAAAGGTACCATATCTCTCCATACCCACTCCTTTCTTCTGTAAGTGACCGTTTTGAACTTGTACGCTCGTCTCAGGTGTGATGGTTCTTGGTGTTGAGCCCACCTGCTTCCCTGATGCCAAAGCAGTTAGAAAATCTCAAGCATTTATTATTCAATTTAGTGAAGTAATAAGGACGTTGGAAAACAACAGCTGGCCAAGACACCTGCTTGACCAGCTTTCTAATGAATGTTCAACGACAGCTGCTTAAATTAGTAACTAGTGTTTTAGTCAACTTTATCAGAAGGTAAAAAGGTTACCATAGAAAGCAAATAAACTTATCGTTGAACACGGTAGGAAAGTGTCATATATCAAGGAGGTAACTCTGGACTTCATTTCCCAGCAGCCACTGCACCATACTACAGCATTGTCACATGACCTCCTGCACCTGTATCACGTTTCTGTGAGCACTCCTATATATAGCCACTGTTTGTACTGCTTCCTCGTCGTACGTATTGTTTATCTTGACCTGTGTCCCTCTACCATGTTTTGTTTGATAGTTTATGTGTAGCCTTAGCCACAGTATTTTGCCGAGTTGTCTTAGTGTCTTTGTTTTGTTGTTTGTTTGTTTATTAAACTGTTCGAAGATCTGCGCTTGCTTCCGTATCTACCTTTGTAACATGACAGAAAGGTTTTAGAATGATATCAAGTAAAGCAAAGAGAAGACTTGACAGAATAAAATGTTTTTGCCCGGACTGGACTGCCAAAAAAACACCATGGCCAGATTTAGTGACATCATGAAAAGCTACAAGTTAACAGAAATACGAGATCAACAAGACACTCCAACTGTGTAAAGACTGAGAGTGTGTAACGCATTTAATAACAATTGTTAAACACATGGATAGTTTTATCTTTTCCTCAAGGAGCAATATCCATTCCATCGATATCCCTCGAATGCGAATTTCTTAAAAGAGAGGCACATTTTAATCCAAGTGTCATAATGTATTTATTACACGCCAACATGTAAAGTGCAGTCATTTGCCAAAATGATCACACCATCACACATCGTTTCTCGAATCCCAAACTTCTGAAATGCCTTTTCTGAAAAGAAAACAACAAACTCAAAACCTATTCCAGGTTTGATTGTATGCCAGGAAAAAAAACAAAAACAAAAAACAATAGTAAATGAAGTATGTGTAATTCTTAGCAGTCATGTTAATGTATTAAATCCTTGTTAAAATCTCTTGGTTTGTGTCTTGCAGTGATACCACATGTTCTCAGTTTGGGGAACAGATAATTGGCAGCATACTGTGTACCAACACTTGTGGTGTTCCGCTTGTGCCATGTTTCAAATCCTCAAATATCTTTGACGCACGGAGATAATAAAAATGACTTTTGTCAGTTGGCTGTTTTTCACAGTGAATCAGACGCTCTGATCTGACATCGCCAGTGAAATTACAGAATTTATGTTGCTCCCTCGCTGTTGTCTTTTGTTCAATAAATATGGACGCTATGTAAGAATTTTCAGTGCAGTACTGCAGTATGTTGTTTATTGTAGTGTGTTTTCTCAACAAATTGGAAAAGTACCCGTGACACGTACAGGAAGGCGGTAATAGCGTTCTCAGTGCATCCTATCTATTCTATACGCCAAGTGTTCAACCATCGATGAGAAATGTGCTGAAGTAGGAATCACAGTATATTTGGGCTTAGAATTGAGATGACTCTTGTATTCTTTTACCGCAGGTGCTATGAGAGCTACGGTATATTTTCCCAGCGGATGTTCTGTGAATGACTGGTTTACCACGGTTTACCACGTACTGTGTTTCTACCACAATACCCAATATTTGAAATCCTATGTAAAAACAACTATTTAATATAAAACTCGAAGCATATTAGGGTGTCATGAGAACACTGTGACCAACTTTAAAAAGAAACCGTCAATCTTATTGGCTGGTTTAAACAGAAATGTATTGTGGCTATCGCTAGCTATACGATGATACGGTATAATATCAGCGCTGTGATATGTTTGATGGGTTTTTAAGTAATTACAATGACACTGGAGGCACCACAAAATTTAGTGATCTTAAAATTGTATACTTAATCTTTGTAAAAATCTATCGCCCAGACCTAGTCATAGCAATGTTTCTGTGATCCTGAAGATTCCTGAAAAACAATCTCGATAAACAAGCTCTTTGCGTAACACGTCACTGCCATGCTTTGGGTGAAACAGCACATGCAGACGACTCACTCGGCACACTCATCCCTTTCATAGAGTCACTGTTAGTTTAGTAATTAAGATTTTAATATTCAGTACGTAGTAATTAAGATTTTAATATTCACTACGCAGTATTAAAGACAAATTCGTTTCTTCTCACTGGAAGATTTTGGGTCTTTTTTTTTTTTTTACTCTAATTCACTTTCTGACGTTGTTTCTCCCTTTTTTTTCTGTTGTCTGTAGACCTGCCAGGAGACTGTGCTTCGGGTGCGTGCACGAGGTCCTGCGGTATAAAAATATACTTCCGTTGTTCAGAGCGAATACGGAGGACTATTGGTGCCCTGTTCTATGCAAATGCTGCAGAATCAACACATCTTAAATCTTATTGTATGGAGAAATGAGTCTATAAGCCTTCAAAGTTTTCTTCGAACTCAAATTTAAGCAGATCCTTTAAATAACATGCCATCCATATAGATCAGCCAGTGTTTTCACGTGTGTGTCTTTTTTGTATTCACGTTTTTGTGATACAAGCAGTGATAGTTAGTAGTAGGAGTGGAGTATCATATGGTTACATTCGGCAGAAGACTCGTGCTTTGATATGTCTGTGTATCATCGTAAATTTAAGAGGCTGGCTGCTTTCTGGCAACAGTTTGGGGAAGAACCATACACACCGATCAGCCATAACATTAAAACCACTGACAGGTGAAGTGAATAGCGTTGATTATCTCGTTACAGTGGTACCTGTCAAGGTGTGGGATATATTTATTAGGCAGCAAGCGAACAGTTAGATTTCGAAGTTGATGTGTCGGAAGCAGGAAAAATGTAAAAGCGTAAGGATCTGAGTGACTTTGACAAAGGACAAATTGTGATGGCTGGACGACCGGGTCAGAGCTTCTCCTGGTATGCAGTGATTAGTACCTACCAAAAGTGGTCCAAGGAAGGACAACTGCTGAAGCAGGGACAAGGGTCATGGGTGTCAGAATGTATAATGTAAATGTGTCAGATGTAGCTAAAGTCGACATATAAACATTAACAGAACATGGTTCCATAAAACATACGCAAAAAACTAACTCACAGACACATAGCGTCTTCCTCTAGGCTCCATCTCAAGGCCTAGAGCGATCTACATTTGTATATAATGGCTCTAGGCTCCATCTCAAGGCCTAGAGCGATCTACATTTGTATATAATGCAACCAGATCAGCCATTTTCATATGAAATAGCATATTTAAAATGCTCTTATGAGCTTACAGCTCTTCTGGAGAATGTAGCTCAGAACACAGAAATAGAACTGGATCAGATGGCCAGCAAAACCATTTGCATCGATTAACATGTTAATACATCCCACTTCACCGTATAGCAATGAGAGGCTCGTTTCGCGTCATCACAGTGCTTTCAAGTTCAAACTGGAGGACTTTGAGCCATAACTGGCACTGAAGTCAGTGTCCTGAATGTTGTGAACAGACTTGGAATTGGTATGATGTGGAAGTGTTAGTGCTGGCACAGATTCATTTCACTTTGAAAGCTTCATTTGAACGTGACATTTAAAAGTCTCCGAAGTTCAGAGATTTTCCGTTTTTCTCTAATCTCTCATACTCGCTGGTTTTACTGGGTCGTTTACTGGTCGCCTTTGACTGAAATCATGTTAACTTTTTTGGGTGCCAGTCCCCGGGGGCTGTCGGAAGTCATCTTTGGCTTACGAGACTGTTAAGACCTCTGTCAGGACTGCCGTTATTTAATTTGGTTTCTTGGAGAAATGAGGTTTTTAAACCATTACAGTGCCAGGATGCGATCTCCTGAGCAAGCTTACCACGCCGGTGTTAACCACTACCTCTGTATCTTTTCTTGCTCAAGCTCCTTTTCTCTACTCCTATGTCTCTCTCTCTCTCTCTCTCTCTCTCTCTCTCTCTCTGAATGATTTTATACGCTCTGTTTAAACCTGTGTGGGGGCGTTGAGAGAGAGGATTTGAATGTGAGGCCCCCCCCCTCTTCTTTTTCTGTTTTACTGAATCTCCACGTTCCTTTTTTCTTCCCTCACTGCCTATGATTACGACACGGGCGGCATCTTCATCTCTTAGCCTGGCAATGCCCACGGCTGCTAGTCGTCTCTGTGCACTGCTGCCCACTCACCCACGCTACCTTGGCACTGGTGCGGCGTACTATCTGCCATCCGAAGGTGGGGTTCCTTTCCGGAAGACCCTGGGAAGAGTCTTTCCCAGGGAAACCCACACGTCCACCCATGCAGGATTTCTGAAGGGTCTTTCACTGCTGGGCCTCAATTAAAGGAAAAATCCACCGAAAAACAACTTCACTCTGTGATATTCAGTGGCGTCCAAGATTTATTTGATAATGAAATGAGTTTCTTTCACATTTCCAGTTTGGATAATCAAACCTGTTGATAGTGCGGCGGGATTTAGGTTGCGTTCGACTTACCTTTTGAAGTGGGAAATCGAAAAATTGGAATTGCGTAACTTTCGACCTCTGCGTTTGAGTTACAAAGTTGGAAATAAACTGCTGATGCTTTGAGCAGCCACGTTGGTATGAACTCAGGGTTGAGTTTCCGAGTACGAAATCCAAGTTGAGGGGCCGTTCTTTAGCCGAAGGCAGGATTAGCCATGGCTTCATCTGATGCAGCAGCACTTTAGTCTTTTAGTCTAATACCGCTGTCAATGCAATTATGCTTGTGCACTTCACTTTGTAATCTAATACAGATACATGTAAACCTGTTCAGACTATCCTTATCTTTAATGTAACTTTATTGGGTATATTTTTATGTAGTAGTTATATATAAATAGATTTCTTCACGTGCCTTATCAACCATATTAGCTGTATAGACAGTAATGCAAATTCACTCCCAGTATTCGGTATCTCTCATATATCCCAGAAGACTTGTCAGCATTGAAGTTTCATGTACCAGTAACATTTGATCTTTGACCTCCATCACAGATTCCCGCTTTCGATCTCTCTCTCCATGTAGCTCTGACCTCTTCCATGTGCTCATTTTTGCCTCCTTCATTTTGCTCCTGCCCTTTTCCCTTACCTCTTCACTTGCGTTCCTGGCTGGGTCCCCCCCCTTTTCTTTCTATCAGTGGCCCAGGGCTTCTGTTTCCTGTGTGCGCTCATGTTTCTGTTCCTGTAGAACATGTCTTGTAGCCATAAAATGTCAGGAGTACTGCAGTGGTATGTTAATTTTATTATATTTACTGAAAGCCCTAAATATGAGCGATGAAAGAGTGATGCATAAAGTGGAGTTTTAGTTTAAGTAGTGCAACAATGAGTGTACGTGGGTTTTCGGCACAGTAAGTAGCACAGTAATAAATTACCACACTTGAGTGGTCATTCATAACCAGCTCACGTCAGAACATAGTGGACTTTATTTCATCCTCATCATTTAGAATCAGTAGTATTAGCAGATATCACTTGGAATGACCGATATTATCTGGGGAGTGAAGAAGGCTGACGCCAGGGTTCTCAGAGTTCAGTCCTGGGTCCTAGAGCTTTATAACATACCATATGCCACCTTGGTATGTAGTAGGGGTATACAGATCCGATTCATGATACTGGATTCACGATTTGATTCGATTTGATTCGATTCGATTCTCAGAGTTTGAATGAAGAACAATTATGACTGAAAAGACTCCTTTTCTTTTATTTCCAAATCATAAACTTTGCAAAACAATATGCATTTTTTGTCTGTATAAAATTAAATAAATAAAATATTGCTATGAACGGAGGTTTAATATTAGAAACAAAATGTACTACAGGTTCAGCATATGTTAAAAAGAAATAAATAATTGATTGAAACTTAGTGAGCTCCGTAGCAGTGCTTGAGGTGTCATTTTAAGTGGAAATAGAGCTGCAAAGTCGGCTAAAATGGCCGACTTCCGCGGTCTCTTTCTCGGGCACTGTAGATCGCTGCATCGTGGGCCTGGTGTTGTTTGAAAGCTATTGAAGAGCTCTTTTTAATGGTTTAATGTGGGTGCATGTCGCTCATTGTGATCCAGAGCTATGGGAGTGCAGATGATTCCCGGTAATGGTGCAGATACGCCAAGAAAGAATGCAATCATGTGACCAGGGTACACTTTATATATTGTAACTCTATGGAATGTGCAGATTGGACCAATGGTGCTCAATCGGTGCATTCGCATTAGATGCATAATTAATAGAATGCTGATTTCCATGACATGAAATGCACGTTTCCTCAATGCACATTGTCACATTTTTATATAGCGATGTCATTATGCATCATTACTTCACTCGTATTTGGTTGAATCAAGGGTCAGTAATAGATTCTGCAGTGCTTTGTTCCTCCAGAACCAAATTCTGACAAAGCCATAACAGTGTAGTGAGTTTAGATTCTGGTGGATTTGGTTTTAGCCAATTGTACCTGCTTTATTTCAGCAGGTCATGGACTGAGACATGGTTCTTGTGATAAGTTGTTTCAAAAAAATATTTTTATCCAGGCCTGGGCAGGGGTTTGACCCTGTTCCTACTGAAATTTTGATCAGTTACCCCTCAAGACATTTGACCAATCCTGCAGCTTCACAGTTGTTTCTGGCTGTATCCACCAACAATACTGTATCTTCTCATGATCTTAGCTCTCTTGCCTGGCTTATCCATCGTTTTTCTGTAGTATGACAACCTGGCTTTCATGCTGACATGGATTTTTACCGACAGTGCGTTACTGTTGCTGGGAAACGACATCCAAATCACACAATTTCTGTGGGTTTCTAAATAACTACCAAAGCAAGACAAGATTTACAGCTAGGTATTCTTAGACATGGACTTTAACTGACCATGGAAAAAAAAAAAGGTGCTTTAATGTTTAGAGTTCTGTTGCTGACTGACCTTTTCAAATTTTTTACTCAGTTAGGGTCCAGCTACATCAAAAAAAAATCTTCCTTACAAAGGTCTGTGTGGTGTGTAACATGACCGAATGCTAGCGGGTTTTAAACTTTAATGCGTTTAGCACTATTAGTGATTCCTTCCTGGCTGTAGATAATACAGGAATGAGAAGTGGATATGTTTTTTTTTTGTTGTTGTTTTTTTTTTTCTGCACTCGTGCCTCACGTTAGCACCTTCAAACATTATGTTTTCATTATGGGAACAACTCTCAATCATTTCACTAACCAGACCGGAGAAGGTAAAAGAAATAAATGATATAAGAAAGAATAAAAATGCTTCCTTTGCTTTCTCGATAAGCTGCCTTCAGCGTAATTTGACTGCAAACTGATCTGCAAGAGAAGCTCAATGGTTCATGTTTTTAAAAAAACAAAACTGGATATGCTGAGCCTTAAAGTTGATGAGCTTTACTACAGTGTTTTTGAGTGCTTGGTTCAGTCCACATCCTGACCGTCTTCCACCAGGTGTTGACCCCTGCTTTAGCCGTCTTAGCCTTTCTTTTAACTAATTTGATTAATTACTACTTTTTGTTGATTTTTTTCGTTGTTGCTAGCATTATGGAAGAGTTAGATTCCCTAGGCATCTCCGTTTTTGTCCTGGTCCACACTGAGATCTCTTTTGTCCTGTAGTTTTGTAGTTCGGTTTGTTATTTTCCAGACATTTTGTTAGTTTAAGACGAAATAAAGCAGGTAATTTGTTGCATCTCTGGCTGCTCTTCCTGTAATGTGGACTGTGCTTATTACTGTTACAATACAATGCACAACAATTGCTCTTAAAACATCATTTATTAGAGTCTGTGAAAGACACATCTGTTCGTCAAAGTATGTTTCGACATGCCCTTGAGATCAGTGTAGGGGTGTGCAAAATGAGATAATGTGGTAAGATGTAAAGATAATGACAATGGAATAATAAGAGAGAGAAAAAACTGAAAATAAATCGTTGAGAATCTGTCTTTCTGCTGCAAACAGCGTAAAACTGATGAAAGAAGAGACTTCATGTCTTCATGCACACTTCGAGTGGAGGGTATTTTGAAGTTCACAGAGGCAATAATCAATTCACTCAGGAATATGCCTTTGCTACCGAGGATGTCAGGATAAACATACAGAAATTAAATTTCTATTTATATGAAGCCTGGAAACTGCCGAGCATTTGTTGGAGAATTGCTTGAGCGCAGAGCATCGGGAGCCAGGCTCAAGCAGCCTAAGTAATTAACACTTGCGTTAACTGGAGATGATGGATCATATCTGGCAGAACTGTTGCAGAAATGAGGACAAAATGTCACTCGGCTTCAAGCTGTTTAGGGGGATTTGCCCAATCATATTTAAAAGACTTTTCTTGCCTGTATAGGCGAGTTAAGCCTTAAATATGCTGCTGTTGGAAACATGAATTAGATGATGATGATGTCCCAAGTCTGTGATTGAGTGACATGTTAGAAAATGAAAATGAGAATATTGCTCACACAAGTTCATCAGTAGCACTTATGGCACCTTTCAAATTTGGATTTATTGAGTGTTTTAAGTAGATAGATCAGTGGTAATGATGAGATTAGGATTTTTAATCTCCTACTCTATATCTGTCTGATCACCTGGCTTCAAACGACTCTAAAGGTGCTTTGGCATGGCATGTGCAGTTTAAATCCAACCCTGTTGTGTTTTCTCCCTCCGTGGAGTACATTTAAGGAGTTGAGAACCCAGGAATCAAATGCCTGTGCTCTCCAAGAGTGACATGGTTTCAGTCCACTTCGGAGGCTATTTCACTGGAGATACCAGCTGTGCATGTTGGACTGACCAAAAAACCATGGACCACCTCTTGATATGCCCTCTGTTGGAAATATGTTACCACATGAAAGACATGTCAGAATATATTGATACTGGAAAGAACTGCGTAAAATTATGGATGGACTTCATATAGATCACATTGCTGCTGGACACTAGAAGAAGTAGTCCACTTCAAAGCGAGCTCGACTCTGAATCAAGAAAGCGAATTCGACTTTGAATCAGGAAAGCGAACTTGACTCTGAATCAAGAAAGCGAACTCGACTCTGAATCAAGAAAGCGAACTTGACTCTGAATCAAGAAAGCGAACTCGACTCTGAATCAAGAAAGCGAATTCGACTTTGAATCAGGAAAGCGAACTCGACTCTGAATCAAGAAAGCGAACTCGACTCTGAATCAAGAAAGTGAACTCGACTCTGAATCAAGAAAGCGAACTCGACTCTGAATAAAGAAAGCGAACTCGACTCTGAATAAAGAAAGCGAACTCGACTCTGAATAAAGAAAGCAAACTCGACTCTGAATCAAGAAAGCAAACTCGACTCTGAATGAAGTGAACCTGAACCTGAATCAAGAAAGCGAACCCAACTCTGAATCAAGAAAGCGAACTCGACTCTGAATCAAGAATTCGAACTTAACTCTGTATCAAGAAAGCGAACTCCACTCTGAATCAAGAAAGCGAACTCCACTCTGAATCAAGAAAGCGAACTCCACTCTGAATCAAGAAAGCGAACTCGACTTTGAATCAAGAAAGCGAGCTCGACTCTGAATCAAGAATGCTAACTGGACTCTGAATGAAGTGAACCCGAATCTGAATCAAGAAAGCGAACTCGACTCTGAACCAAGAAAGCGAGCTCGACTCTGAATCAAGAAAGCGAAGTCAACTCTGTATCAAGAAAGTAAATTAGACTCTGAATCAAGAAAGCGAACTCCACTCTGTATCAAGAAAGCGAACTCCACTCCTGTATCAAGAAAGTGAACTCGACTCTGAATCAAGAACGCTAACTTGACTCTGAATCAAGAAAGCGATTCGGCTCAGGAAGTGAACCAAACATGCTGTGTATTTTATTTTTGTAGATGTAAGCTTCTAAACTGACTCCGGAATGCAAACTAAATGAAAGAGTTTTACATATTTTACTGTTCCAAGCGACATCTTGCGCAATTCAATCACAGTGAGAAAACTATTCGAATCCGAATCGACCAAAAGGCAGAACATGAACCAAGAATGTTGTGTGTGGGGTTTTTTTTTTTTTTTTTGTAGATGTAAGATGCTAAACTGATTCCTGAGACACAAACGTAATCAATGTCAGAGAAGTACCGCTGCGGAAATGCACCGTGTCCTGGATATTTGGACCGATGCACAAAAAGTAAACATAAACACCAGATGTCATATACAAAATATTTTAAACCAGTTATTTGTATAATTACCTACTCATTTAGTTAGTCCTGCCTTCATGGTCTCTATGATTGGGGGAATTCTATCAGGTTATTTCTAACAAATTCATTTTATGGGTATGTTTTCAGCTCTATACCTAGGATGGGTGGGAGATATGATACAAAAAAAAAAAAATCACATCACGATTCATAAACATGTATCACAATATTTATTTAAAAATAATAATAAATCACAATATCCGCACTCAGACAGGTGTGTTGTGACATAGTTTATCACGATATCAATATTACATTGTCATATCACCCAGCCCTTTTTTTCTGTTTTGGTGTTTGGTTTGTATAATTATGTGCGGTGTGAAAAGAAAACCACACAGCAAATTAGCCAAAAGTATCAATTTCGGGTTCAGCAAACAGACTAATCGGTGTGAAAGTGCACTTTTCCCTACTAGTGCGTTGGCTTCTCAGTGCCGTCGTCATTTTTAGTGTCTTTGGTGCTGATGTTTTTTTCTCTATAAAAGAAGGGAAAGAAAATGCCAGTGGTGGTGTTAGAAGGACAGTATATTTTTGATGATGAAAACAAATACAGCGATTCATTGGGTATCATATAACAATTCATGTAAATCCAAAAGCCTTTGGAGTGTGTTTTTTTTTAAAAAACTAATTGCAATCCAGTTTGCAACATTAACTAAAGGAATGCAGTGTGAGAAACAACAGGTAGATTGTAATGTTTAACTTGTCTCTTATATGTGCACGTGATTTATTTCCTGTTTTATGGCAAACTCTGATCTTGCCTAGCTTTGTTCCTCAAAGGGAATGCAGTGCCTGATAAGAGACCGAGCAGTCATCGTGCGCTCGTCATCCCTCTGATCCTGCATTTTGCATCGGAAGCACTGGAAATGTTATGAGCGTCACGTCTTAATCCCTTTACCATGTTTTGTTTCATTTCTCCTTTCCAATTTTTCACACTCGCAGATTTTCCCGCAGTGGCATCTGTGAATCTCTGAGGGATTTTTTATTTTTATTTATTTTATTTTTTTTTTCAAACGAACAGTCAGCAATAAGTAATGTACAACTTGATTGAACAAACTGCATTTAAAGTTTATTTATTTTTAACGGTTTGCAAGTTATTTCAAGCTCTTTAAAAAAGTTTGATGCCACAACCCTTAGATTTTCTACTATTAAAGTTTCAAGGAGCCAGAGACTTTTAGACGAAGTAAACAGTTAGGAAAGAGAACGGCGAAAGTAAGACCGCTTTGACGCAAGTTTAGATAGACAACCAAGCCTAATTTAGGAAAGGAAGTGTGAAGGAAGTGTGACCCGTGTCTGGCGGTGGCTTCTTTGTTGTCCTAAGGGCTGGTTTTAAAAGAAAATCATAAGAAAGAAGTAGGACGGTCTTACATCAAAGAAGCTTAAAATACAAAATCTCAAATAAGCCCAATTTCTCTCAGCCAATCAAGGAGCGTTTTTTTTTTTTGTTTTGTTTTTTTTGTGTCGATTATCCTGACTCACGTACATCCACCCCTCCCTTCTCCAAAATAAAAAACACTAGAGGTTTATGTGGCTTTCCAAAAAAAAAAAAAAAATCTATCTCGACATTTATCCACTTTAATCTTCTTAACATATTAGAGTCATTTGCATTACCCTGAAGTGACTGAGATGCTTTTCTGTTTCTCTTCCCCCACAAAACACAAGGACTCGCAACATCATGTGGACTTTTTTTTTTTTTTGCGTCTGTAAAAAGAAGACAAGTGGGCAGAAGTTAGCTCGCTTTATTATACATAGCTTCCTTCATACCCTGCTGAGCTGGGTGTTACTTTTTATTGTCTTTGAAGCTGCACTCCAACTGTTGCGCCGTTGTTTTATTTTTTTCACCGATAATCTTTCTCTAGGATGCCTGAACATCCTAAAAAGTTTCCAACAACTCGAGTAACTCGTTTCGCTTTTAATAAACGCGTTACGAATCGTTTATTATTAACGAACCGATCGCGATGAGGAGATATCGACGGACGCACGGGAAGGGGAATCCAATCCTGATTTACGGTTCTTATGTTTAGTGTTGATTGTGAATTTGGAGGTAGTGAATGGATGGAAATCGTTAATTTGGTTATTCGTATTGCGCCGTAGGAATTTTCTCTTCTCACAGACTAAGGGAAGCACAAGGTCAGGGCACGGGTCAGCGTCTTACAGAGATTCCTCCTCCATACCTCTACATACTGGAATGTTATATTAAATATGTTTAATCAGTCATGTATTTTCAGGGGTTGACAAATCAGTAGACACTTGAGGCAAGCAGAGTTCGACTGACGAGCTTTTCAGAATGTTCAGGAACATGCAGGTATGTGGAAGCACTGAGCAAAATAAAGTTTGAGCGTATATACTATATGGTATGGCCAAACGTTTGTGACGATCACATCCATATGTGGTTCTTCTTCAAACTGTTGCCACAAAGTTGGAAGCACACAACTGTATAGGACGTCTCTGCACGCTGTAGCATTATTAATAATTTCCCTTTACCGGAGATAAGGGGTCAAGTCTTGGAAGACATGGTTTGCCAGGGTTGGAAAGGAAGAGCTCGAATGTCCTGCACAGAACCCTGACCTCAACCCCACTGAACACTTTTAGGATGAACTGGAACACCGACTGCACCCCAGACCTCCTCGCCCGACATCAGTGCCTGACCTCACTAACGCTATCCTGTGGCTGAATGAACACAAATCCCCACAGCCACGCTCCAAAATCTAGTGGAAAGCCTTCCCAGAAGAGTGGAGCGCATTATAACAGCATAACAGAATAACTCTGGAACGGGAAACTTTTCTGAAATCTGAAACTTTTTTCGCCGTGTGATGTAACTCTAATACGCTAGACTTGAATAATATTCTGGGATTCGAGGACAGAACATCGTAGCTTTTAGCTGAAACATTAGAACACATTAGAAACTTTGTCAGATTATAAAATTCTTTTGTTAACGATCCCTTTCTGAGTAGCCTGCAATAATTATTACATTACGTTAGCTAGCACTGTTTAGCCAAAACGAGGCACAAATATATTTATTACATTATATAAAAAAATCACAGAACAACAAACATGGCATGAAACAAATAACACAAATATGCAAATGAATTAATACTTATATGAAGACAAGTATGAAGTGACACCTGTGTCACACAAAAGCACCATTTTTTTTTTTATGGCCAGTGGAATAAATGAGGTGCGAAACCTCCTGGTTGCTCCATATGGCATCCTAAAATGCCCTTGAATATATACTGCCTGTGTGGGTTGTTGCTGTTGGTTTTTTTTTTTTTTTTTTGCATCCTTAGTTTTCAGTGTTTAAAAAATTCTCCTCTAGAGAAAATACACGATCGCTGATTTGAGTTAAATCTACTGTCTGTCGTTAAGATGCACAGCTCTTTCACGTAGCGTAGATGGTTTTAACCTTTTGTATGAAACAGAACGGTGCCTAGTGATAAAATGGTTGGAGACAGCAGAAATATGTTTTTCATCTCCTCAGGGCGCGACTGCTGAAACGACACTGTCCAAACATAGTAACCGCTCAAAGTGCACACTGTTGGTTCAGCTTAACGTCGAACAACTGCAGTATTTTGTCTCGTTCTTACGCCGTGTCCGTGTCTGTGTCCGTGTGTGTGGAACACTAGGGAATTTTCCAGAACAGTGTACCTAATTAAGCTGAAAACCTTGTTCAAAACAGAAAAAAAAAAAAAAAAACCTCGTAAATGCACGTTAATGAGACATATTAATGTGTATATGTATGTATACGAATATGATTCGGAGTGTCTTTGCGTTTTGCCTGGAGTCTAGAGGCATACATTTTAAACTAGTGAACCTGAATCTAACCAAAAGCAGCCCCCCACATCTTGCTTTCAGTGCCTACATTATATTTCACATGAACTTTGCTTGGTTTCTGTGCAGCTGTTCATCAGTAGCCAGTCTAAATCACTGAGCAGAAAATCATGACAATGGACACGGACACAAGACGCAAGCCTGTTAGGAGGAGAGGTAACGGACACTTACATTAGATCAGGAGTATATGCATTGCGTATTAGTCTGTCAGTATCGGTGCAGTGCGTCTCTAATTACTCACTATACACTCCTGTAAGGGTTTATGGGTCAAAACACGCACTGCTTTCTTCTTCAGTTGAAGTTTTCAGAAATATATTTGACTTCATTGTGGTCATTCAGTCTGCTCTTCACTGAATTTATGTCTGATTTAAAATTTAAAACAACAGTTCAAGTTGTTTAAGAAACGTTTTAAGTTTGCACACGCTGCCCACTTTATTAGGAACACCTGTACTTGTGCTCATACATGGAACTATCCAGTCAGCCAATCATGTGCACAAGAGCAGAAGACCACATCGGGTCCCACTCCTACAGCAGGCACAGGTTCACCCAAACCGGACACTTGAAAATTGGAAAAAGACCAAATGACGTTTTTACAAATCTTCATCTGCCCAGTTTTGTTGAGCTTTTGCCCGCTGTAAATTCAGATTCCTGTTCTTAGCTGGCAGTCGTGGAGCCCAGTGTGGTCATCTGCTGTTGTAAAACATCTATCTGCCTCGAGGCTCAAAGAGTTCTGAGACGCTTTTCTGCTCACCGTGGTTGTAGAGAGTAGTTATTTGAGGTCGTGTAGTCTTCCTGTCACTTTGGCCATTCTCCTCTGAGCTCTCTCATCAGCAAGGCCTTTCCACTCCTCAGAACTGCCGTTCAGTGGATGTTTTTTGTTCAAGACCCACAACTTCACAATAATTTGTACTAGTACCTTCAAACTTACGCTTTTTTTCTTTTTTTTTTTTTTGCTTTGTATTCAGTTGCATCCGAGGTGCTTTCATGCAATATGTGCATCTGCGGAATTAAATGTAATTATTTGTAATCTGCAAAATACCTTGTGCTGAGTGGTTTAGGAAAGCTATGTAGGATTATGGTGTGTTTATTTTAAAATAAAGGGCCCTGCTCATAGCAAACCATTTTTTTAACCCATTGTCGAGGGCTTATTGCAAAATACATTTCGATTTAACATGATTAATATGATGTTTTGTTTTTTTTGTTTTGTTTTTTTGTTTTTTTTTATAGATCTGGTATCTATAACATATTAGTAGAGAGAATTTTTTCCCCCGCTCGTTGCTTGATTGTACTGAAAACATACAAATGCTGACGCTCCATTCTTACGGCACTTTTCGAAGTGAATAAACTGTCTTTCCCTTTCTCTTTCCCCCTCTTAACCCTCACTTGTGGTGCTCCTGCCAAAAATAAAGAAGCTCGTTTTGATGCTATAATATTTGGCTTTGTTTTTATTTATTTTTTTTTTCTATCTCAAGCTGCTTCAGGTTCCTCCTTGACAGGGAGAGAGACGGCGAGTTGACAGCGGCTCGAAGAAGAATAAAAAGATGACTTTCTGTGTGTGCAGGAATGTGGATTTCTTCCGTAAAATCCTAATTGTGCCTTGAAGCGCTGCTTCTACGTAGGGTATCTCAGCTCAGCTCAGCTCAACAGGATTTTGTGCTTCTCCGTGTGTCTGAGCATTTTTTTTTTTTCTTTCAGCCTAGCATGCGGATGTAACCCTTTCACAGTACGAGATGCAGAGCGCTCGTGTTTGCCGCCAGGCTGATCCTGGCCTCTCTGGTGTTTTGTGTGGAACATATTCAATCTCTGCTTTTAAAAACACTTCTTTTTTTTTTCCCTGAGAAAAAAAACAAAAAACAGGCTAGGGTTATTGTCCCGTAACTTGCCTTAACGGAGAAGCAGATCCCAGATGTTCCAGAGAACGCAGCGAGTTTTTCGGACCTCGGGCGTTTACTGAGCCCTTTAGAAAGAAAGTAAGACATGAGAGAGATGCGAGAAATCTATGCACTGGGATGAAGAATGATCGCGCTGTGAAGGTGGATGCTTGTGAAATGAAATATTCAGTGGCAATAAGTCATTTGATTGACCTTAAGCTGTTCCATAATCCACAGAAAGACAAAAACAAACAAAAAAAACAAACAAACAAAAAAAAGCAAACTCCACTATCGGCTATAGCAAGCATGTTAAGCCTGGATAATATATCTTTTAACACGTGTAGCTTTCTATATACTGACCTCCTGCAGTGCTCTTTACATAAATGATGCATGTCACATTTCATTTGGTCCTTGTAGATCTATTGTGTCCTAAATGGCAACTTTTCAGTCTGAGCGAGGTGCTCTGCTTCCAAGCGAACTCTAAGTAAGAAAGTGATTGGACTCTGAATCAATTCAACTGAACCAGACATGCTGTGTATTTTGGGTTGCACATTTTTTGTAGATGTGCACTCTGGATATTTGGACCAACAAACAAAAAAGAGGGGTGGGGGGGATGCATGGATGCGATATACAAAATGTTTTAAGTGAGCTATTTATATAATTATCTAATCATCTATTTAGTGCGAACTCCATGTTCTTTTTTTGTGTGTGTGTGTGTGTGTGATTTCTACACTGACTTGGCAAAGGTTTGTTTACCTCGCTCTGTCGTTATATTTCTCACCATTGCATTCCTCAGCTAGTGAACAAAAACCAAACCAACCCAAATGGCGGAAGAACCAAAAGTATCGACGTCACTCCGATTTAGACTCGGCAAACAGCGCCATTATAGGATTTGTACATGATGTGCAGGCTGATTATGACACATCCTCTAAGCATGTTTGATCAGGATGACATAAACCAACCCCCCCCCATCCCCCCCCCCCCCCCAAAACAAAAAACAA
>JANDJT010000190.1:3917102-3928069 GCA_024331685.1 Stegophilus panzeri | reverse complement strand
ATCACATTTTATGACAAATTTATTTAGAAAACCATGAAATTCCAAAAGGTTCACATACTTTTTCTTGCCACTGTATACTGTCATGTATATTTTTGCCCATACCGCCCACTAACTACATTTTCCATTAGTGAGTTGATGTCTTTACTGTTCTAATTAAGTCGCTTAACTAGTTTACAGACAGAGAAATGGTGCAGCGCTAATAAACATTCAGTCTTGATGTACACAAATAATATATTTTAATCAACCAGTTATGTCGCTTCTTCTTTTTGTTTGATTTATAGAACTGTTATGGAAAGTATGCAACGTTCAATTAATTGAACTTCAGATCAGAGAGAGAGAGAGAGAGAGAGAGAGAGAGAGAGGGAGAGGTCAAGTCGAAGCGCAAGTGGAAGCACAGACGTATGTTTATGACCCAGATTCCAACAGAGGAGCTTCCTGAGCTCAATCTCATTGTACAGAGCCCGTACTTCAGCCCACAGAGATCGCTGATTATAGTTATTATGGGAAGGCTTGTTGGCGACATGCGTGCTGTTCATTAACGTTCAACAACACTGTTAGCGTCGTAACCCTGACTCCAGCTCCTACTGTTATAAATACACATATCGCCCGCTGCTCATCTCTCACAACATCGGTACAACACGTCTGAACACAGAGCGAACTTTCTCACTTTCTCACTGTAGAGAGTCAGCACAGAGTTACTTAACCCCAAATGTAGTCGATCAGCCCAAGGATGTTTGGTGTCCAAACTTGTGACATAATTATTAATGCTATGCCAACACCTACAGTCCTCTCTGAAAGGATCGGAACAGCAAGGCCAATTCTGTTTGTTTTCGCTATACGTTGAAGACATTTGGGTTTGAGAGCAAAAGATGAGACTCTTGATCAGAATTTCAGCTTTTATTTCCGTATATTTACATTTAGATGTGTTAAACAACTTAAAACATGGCAGACCACCCAATTTTTAGGTGAGCAAACGCATTGGAACAGATAAAGTAAAGTAAATAACACTTAATATTTGTTTGCATGTCCCTTGCCTTGTTGCTTTTCCAGGCTTGTACTGCAGTTTGTTTTGAGGGGTTTCTCCCTTCAGTCTCCTCTTCAGGAGGTTGTTGGTGATGTCACTGACTGTTGCTTTTGGTTTTTATCGTCACAGCTCTCACAATACTTCTGCCATCAATTGCTGCTGTTTTCCTTGGCCGACCGTGTCTGGTTGTTAGTACACCAGTGGTTTCTTTCTTTTTCAGGACAATCCAAATTGTTGTTTTGGGTTGTATTGCCCAATGTTTGTGCAATGGCTCTGATAGGTTTTCCCTCTTTTCTCAGCTTCAAAATGGCTTGCTTTTCTCCCATAGACATCTCTCTGGTCTTCACGTTGGTTTGACCTTTTTTAACAACAAATGCAGTCTTCACAGGTGAGACCTAGGGCTCAGACTGAGAGTAGACATTCATTCAGAGCTATTAATTCTTTAACCAGGCACACCTGGGAAACACCTGTCAGTCACATGTTCCAATATTTTTTGATCACCTGAAAAAATGGGTGGGTGCTAAGTTGTTTAACACATCTAGATGAAGTTGAAATTCTGATCTATCGTCTTATATTCATCTTTTGATCTCAAATAATTCAATTGGCCTTGCTGTTCTAGTACTTCCAGAGAGGACTGTAAATCTAACCCTAACCTCAGCCTCAGTTAACCTTCTGGCTCTTTTAGTTTTTTAAATAAAGGCTGGGGGAGATGTTTCTACAAGTCAAACTGTCCGATATTCCTACCTTAACCTCAAATTGAATTCATCACCAGGATCAATAAATGGTGGCCTGTGCGCTAGATATGGCTTGTTTACTCCAAACTCAACCAATCCTCCGATACATTTTCCAGTTTACAGTAAAAAAATAAAATAAAATGTAGAATCTGAAAATGGTCTTACCATCAAGGCATACGGAATTATAGCCCAACAAACAGAGCCATGTGAACAGCCCAAAACTCTGCTGTTGTTAGATATTAAACTGAGTGCTGCTCGATTAGAACTCCACCGAGGCGCGAGAATGTGGAGGAATAAGTAGTATTGGCACTTACAAGATGACCCTCTCAGTCCGAAATTGTGTGTAAATCAGCATTTGGAGGTCAAATCTCACTTATGACCTCTGGTTTAGCTTGTAAATTGAAATGCCAAATTTAAATACAAGATACTACAAAAAACTGTCAGCCACTTTAGCGTTAAAACATAGTTCTGTGGTGAAACTGGACGTCTGAAATGTTCATTTTAATTACGTAATTAAATAAGTACAACGTTCCGTGTGCGTGAGACCGTGAAAGCTAGTAGTCTTGTATTATATGGACTTTTAGTTAGTTATCTACATGCATAAATGATCTCAATATTTTTCTAATTTGTTCAAGTCTAAGAGCTTTGAACTTTTTTGTTTGTTTGTTTGTAAAGGGGTTTAATATCGACTACAAGGAACGCTATGATGAGCATAATTATACATCTTAAGTACATCGTTAGCTAAAAGAAAATAATAGCAACTGAGATGTCTACACAGCAAACAAATTTTTCAGTTATTAAAGGTGCGGTATGTAATTTTCGCAAGTATTTTTTTTTAGACCTATAAAATCATCATCATCATCCGTAAGCTACTTTGCAGAACTTTTTCCCTTCACAACGTCGATCGCAATCGTTTCTTGCTTTCAGAATTCTGTTCGCATTTTTTCAGGCCGTGAGATCAGCACCGCCTCCAGTCGAAGCACAGCTGCTTGGCCGCGGCTCTTCTCTCTGAAAGGCAACACAGGAAGAAAAGGGAGGTTTAAAATAGAAAATGTCAGCGTTTATGATTGATGGTAGTCCGCTAATACTCAGCACTGATATCAGCTGTAGTATCAAAATAATAAAAAAATTAAAAAATTATGTTCGAATATTCATTAATTTTCCTGTAACTTGATCATTTCATTGCAAACACAGTATTGAATAGTAGCTACAGGTACTTGTACAAACCTTGCGGATAAAAACCAACCCAAAAACCCTTCATTATTATAAGAATATTAGGTTTATACACTAATACATACACGTGAAAAAAAAAAAAAAAAAACCCCAAACTACACTAGACGTTTAAATAAGACGTTTGCTTGAAGACCTCTAGAAGGCTTAATCGAATTCCCCAAGGTGCCACGAACGAGCATTCGGTTAATGTGGCTATGATTCGCTTAAGATAAAACCACTCGACTAGTGCGACGGGATAAATCTGGCATTCTAAAGTGTGTTACAAAAAGGCGCATGGCACAGATGGAGCGCTTTTCAGTGGTAGATTGAGATGTGAAGATTTGGAGTAGCTGAATGATCGGCACAGGCAGATAATATATGTAAAAGAACAGAGACTCCCCGATAAGCATGCTAATCCTCAACAGTGCCAAACAGTCAGTGCACAGACACTGCCAAGTATCTGTGATGAAGCGCGCACACACACACACACACACCGAAACACACACTAACAGTTATACACACTCAAAGCACAGATACATTAAAACAGTGCATTTCTCTGCCACTTTCAGAAACTCATACAGTATGAAGAAAGATTACAGCAGGTTTATGATACGCAGCCCCCACCGTGAGTGATATTCTATATATAAACACAGGTTGGAAATGGGATTTTGCTTGACTTCAGGCAGTTATATGCCGTTTCCACAGCAACCCTTTTTTTGTTTTTGATAATGTTGGGGTGGGGGGAGGGCGTAAAGATTAAAACAAAACCTCATACATACCTATGTTCACGTCTATGTACACGCTGCACCGAGACGACACAACAGATCATTAACAGTGAAATATGCTGTAGACCATTACGTCCCTTTTCCTCTTTAGCATTTTTAACACCTAAATGATAATCAGAAGTGGTTAAGTGGCAGTAATCGGTACCGAGGGTCGAGTCAGTAAACAATATTTGGAAATCTCTTGAGATTTCAAAAGTGGACACATCCCATGCAATTACGCAAAGTTTTAACACATTCAACACATTTAGTGATTTTCTACTACCACTAGGTACCTGGACACCAATTCCGAAGTTAATTATCTACCGCATGATTAATGCACTATACACCCAGTAGCATTTTACTGCTTTAATTCTCATTCTCGCGTCGCTCCTCCATATTCCCGTCGGCTCTCTGCACCGGAACATTGAAAAAGCCTTAACGCAATTCTGCGCCTTTTGGGTTTCATCGTAAGAGTTCTTTTGTTAAAGCTAGCGTCCGTGATTATTTAAAACAGAGTAAAACATTTTCCAGAAGGTTGAGTAAAATAGCTGGTACATAAGATGTATTGCAAAAGCTTGCACGAAGCGATACGTCATACGGTAAGTAACACTTGGAGGCATGCTGTTGTTGGAAAACAATCAGTGATGGGATGGTGTGATGATTATTTTGACTGATTATTTTTTACAATAACGGCACATCCTGAGGCGTCTTGTTCCTCTTATACTACAGCAGTTTGCCAACAGTTGCAATTATTAATTCATTAAAGAATGCTGTTGTACTTTGGGTTGGGGAGGTTTCACAGTGGGTTAGTGGTTAGCTTGTTTGCCTCGCACCTGCAGGGTTGGGCGTTGGATTCCTGTCTCCGCCCTGCATTCGTGGAGCTTTCTTGTTCTTCCCGTGCTTCAGGGGTTCCTCCGGGTACTCCGGTTTCATCCCCCAGTCCAAAGACTTGCGCTCTAGGCTGATTGGCATTTCCAAATTGTCCGTAGTGTGTGAATAGGTGTGTGAATGGGGTTGGCACCCCATCCAGGGTGTTCCCTGCTTCATAGCCAAAGTCCCCTGTGATAGGCTCCAGGTTCCCTTGCAACACAATGTAGGATAAGTGGTACAGAAAATGGATGGATGGATGGATGGATGGATGAATGTTGTACTTTTAACCGATTAAAGTTGCATTTCAATTTCGTTCCCTCACCAGCCTCTCACAGACCTTAACACAGAAAGTAGACAGATGGATAATAAACATGGAGTGTGTCAGTATGGTGTTGGGCCATCATGAGCTGTAAGAACAGCTTCAATGCACCTTGGCATGGATTCTATAAGTCTCTGGAGCTGTACTGAAGCGATGAACGCGGTTTTTCCAAAAGAGCCTTGGAATGAAAAAGGTCTCCTATAAGTGTTCAACTGGGTTAAGTGTGAAAGCCATCGCATATGATCTTTAATTTTGTCCCCATCTTAATATATAAATATATATAAAATGTGTGTATGTGTGTGTGTGTGTGTGTGTGTGTGTGTGTGTGTTATGTGTTCATGCGGAAGAGCGGATGATGACAATGACAGTAAAGAACACCTCTCATAACCTTTAAGACCTCCCTTCCACCTTCCTCCTAAGCTAGTGACCTAGTGATGTAGTGTGTGGGAAATAGAGCGACAGATAGATGTGTGTGTGTGAGAGAGAGAGAGAAAAGAGAGATCAGTCTAATCTCAGCAGCTACCCTGTTCTTTTTCCCCCCCTCAGTCAGGATTCAATTACTGCCCCTTCTCTGACCTCTGACCTTTGGCACTGACCTCATCCTTTGCCCTCTGATAGCAACCACCATTTGCCTTCTGCTATTCTCTCCTATCTTTAGTTCTCCTCATCACTTCTTTTCTTTTCCTCTCTCCTTTTTCTCTGTTCTCCTTGCTTTCTTTTCCCTACCCGATTTCCTCTGTTTTCCATGCACTTCCTGCGTCCATGCTTCTCCTCTCTTTCCACTCGTCTTCTCTACAAGTCTTCCGGCACGGTTTCTCCTGGCCGTGCCAACAGATTAACCTTTTCGTTGCAAACGGTCTCTCTGATCTCTTGTCGTTCTTCCTATGAGCTCTTCTTTTTTTTTTTTTTCAGGTCCTGTTCGCGTGAGTTGTCCATGTTCGAAAATATCGCCTCCCGTTTCTGGTTAAACAATTATATAGAACAGAGATCACCGGAGATGAATGTGCAGTCGTTGATTCGTACAGTGTTTTTTTTGTGGGTTTTTATTTTTAATTTTTAAAGTGAATCTGGAATGATTTTTAAAAAGTATGACGATTTCCACTAGCTCATTCAGAAACGTAAACATTACGAGGGGCCAGTGCAAGATACGGACAGTTATAGTGTAGATAAAAAGCCCAGCATTTAGATCGTTGAGCCGCTCAGCAATACCTCACCGTGTGATTTGTTTTTTTTTCATAAGCACACGAAGTCTAGCAGCAGCCATTTTTAACAGATCGTGTGATTATGTTCCCTAGAGTAGCAAGCAAGTGCTGATTTCACGTCATGTGATATGGTTTCTATTCTAGTCCTGGCTCCAGCCCCTACTTGCCATTGGTGTGTTTCCTGACTGCGTCCAGGTTATTCTGTGGTAAAATCCATTGTCTGGTTTTTAGCTTTTTATATACCCTGTTTTGTCATTGCAAAGTCTGAACCCTGTTTATTTTCTTCTTTTTTTTTTTTAAATCTTGCTCGTCCTTCCAGTTCTGATTATGAATTGTCTTTGGTTAGTTTTGCAACCGGGGGCAAGGTGGCTTACTTCTAACAGTAGGAGGCTGTGGCTCAGGTGGTAGAGCGGGTGGTCCTCTAATCGTAGGGTTGGCGGTTTGATTCCCGGCCCACGTGACTCCACATGCCGAAGTGTCTTTGGGCAAGACACTGAACCCCAACTTGCTCCCGATGGCAAGTTAGTGCCTTGCATGGCAGCTCTGCTACCACTGGTGTGTGAGTGTGTGTGTGTGAATGGATGAATGAGGCACAGTGTAAAGTGCTTTGGAGAAAAGCGCTATATAAGTGCGCCATTTACCATTTACCACTTAGTGGTTAGCATCTCCAGGTTGGGGGTTCGAATCCCACTTCCGCCTTGTGTGCACCCTTTGTGCTTTGGGGGTTTCCTCCAGGTACTCTGGTTTCCTCCCCCAGTCCAAAGACATGCCTTGTCGGCTGCAGTCAGTGGTGTGTGAATGGGTGTGAATGCTAAAGAAATTGAATATCATCTATAAGGATAAGAGTACAGCCCAGTGGATGATGCTGGTGTGAATAAGAGTGGGCAGGGAAGCTCAGTTCGGTGGGGTGTTGGGGGGTGGGTTTTAGAGTCTGGAGAAGAAACTCCCTGGTTACTCCCTTTTCATATTTTAACTCCATCACACTGACGTTGCTCGTTCCATGGTTGCTTTGTGACGTCCGACATATCCAGAGACAAATTCAGCCCTGTATCATGTGAAATCAGTATTCCTGTCATGCTTTCATTGTTATTAACTTCATCAATCATCTCACCCTCACCCTTCTCTGATCTACAGTCGATGCTTCTTAAGCCAACTCGCTTTCGTACTTGTTAATTAACCAAGTGTTTTTTTAGTTTAAAGAGAGACTTGGGATTGATTGTGTAGCATTGCAACCATGTGTGTGTGTGTATCAAGAAGAAAATGAGAGGATAAAGATAAAGCAGGAGAGAGATTCAGGTTTGGTACTGGCTCAGGGATAAAGCATGAACTTCTAAACTCACAAAGGGATCTCTCTCTCTCTCTCTCTCTCTCTCTCTCTCTCTCTCTCCTTCCTGTCTTTCTGTCTGTTTAAAATTTCTTTCTGATTAGATTTGTTTTTTTCCATTTCCTTCAATGTCCTGTTGTTTCTTCCCTTCTCTAGTGTGTTGGACGTCTCTCTGGTTCTTTTAATTCTTCCTTTCTGTTTGACAGCTCTACAGCACCTTTTTAGTTACTTATTAATCCATAGTAGATACTAAATTAGCTTTAAGATGAATGACTGAATCATGGGCCAGGAGCTTATGGGGTTAAAGGAAAATCTACATGGTATACTTGCTTATTACCCCCTGGATGGGGGCGGAGTCATCCTGGAAGAGACCACGCCCATCACCATAGTGATCAGTCAGAAGAAGTTTGTATTGATTTGTACTGCTTTGCAGTGATGCTTCCCTCTAAGGGGACAAGTAGAGTTAATGGGTGTTATTAACATAAATAAATGCCCCCCTAGAGCATAATGAGGCATAACAGAGCCACCAGTTTATCCTTTAATTTGTGACCTGGATGTATGTGACCAAGTTATTGCCCCATACAAAAACAATTATATTTTTGCCTTTGGACATTACCTGAAGGTTTGTGATATCGCTTGTCATCCATTAATATTGGGAAAACCAAACTTTCAAAGCTTTCAACAACAACAACAACAACAACAACAACAAAAGTTTCACTAAATGTGTGTGAACAACTGAAGAAGTGATATCGGTAATCTAATGTAATTGCATAGACTGGATGAAGCTGAACATCTCAGAAGCAACACACTGTTGTTCTACATCGACAGCGCAGCCGAGCTCCTGGCACACACTCACCAATCAGTGTTTCTCATGCTGGTTCCAAAATGCCCTAAAGCCAGACACTGAATTGCTGAAGCTCTGGTAAAATGCCAGCATGTGTAACTTTAAATAGTAAAGCCCTGGATTCCTGTACTGTAACACAGACATGTGTAGAGATGCAGGTGATCGCTGGTTTACACACACAAGGGTTTACACACACAAGCTTAACCAGATTAGATTTGTACTTCTGATCCGATCAGTACAAACCGAAAAAGTGTAGGTGCCATGAGGGATGTGATGGGTACTTGATTCAATTAATACAAAGTATATACATATATATATATATATATATATATATATATATATATATATCACCATACATAGGTTTGCTAACAAACTGGCAGGAATACAGTAGTGTTGGATTTGAAAAATGTTTAGAAATCAGATTGAATTAGTTTATAATTAATGCACAAATGTATTTTCTTTTTCTTTTCACAAAATGACAAACATTTTTATACCCAATCAGCTGCTTAAAAATAAATAAATAACTAAATTACTTAATTAATTAAAATTAATTTGTATTAAGTGCACCAGAATTTTTTTTTTTCTCCCGTCCCTTACTCAGAGAAAGAAAAGTTTATCATGTGACAGGTATGTTTACACATAATATCGGGATTTGCACGACATAATCCAAGACCAATAATAAACTGATTTAAAAAAACAAACAAACCATATAATCATTGATATGGTGAAGCGTTCTGTAAGGAGAAGTTTATTTAACTGTCTCTGGCGTCAGGAGGTTTTTCCACCATGGGAAAGTCTTCAGTATGGAGGACTTCGCACTTTCCAGGTTCTCTGTGACAATCTGAGATGAAAAAGAGAGGCTGGTGAGGAACCGACAGTTTAGCTGCTATAACATAAGTGATAACAGGAACAAACTCGTTCCACATCTTAAACGCAACTATAAACAGGTAAAAAGTATGCTGAGTTCATTAATAAGTTCATTTTAAATTGTAATTCTTGGCAGATTGCTTTGATATTAAAGAATAAAAGACAGTAGGACGTGCCGTTACTGGATAATAATCGTCTGTCTAGTGGTAACAATAACTCCACTTCTGGTTCATTGATGATTTTCCTGTAACAACAAGCCGCTAAGTGTTTCAGTCTTTACTTATATGAGATGAGTAAATGCTAACGACTGAGATGTCCATGCTTAACTATAAAGGTTAATGCTTTGTAGGCTCATTATCTTAATTACCTTTAATGATTAGCGCCAGTTATTAGAACATACTTGAGTCGATATGTACCAGCGTGGTTAGAAAATATTCTCATTTTTAACTTCGACGTGGAAACATGCGTCGCATTTAAGCTGCACGCTCTTTCCTGATTGGTTCACGTTCTAGTCTTTTGTGATTTAAAAAAAAAACAACCAGGAAATGTTTTCATAGATTACACACTACTTTAATTTTCTTTATACAAATAAAACACGCTGTTTATTTTCATAAGCAGTAAAAATGAAGCAGCGTCGGTTGAGCGTAAGAGTGGCCAGGTAAACGGTCCTGTCTTTTGACTTGGCTTTTTACAATATATCTTTCTGTAGATTCAAGAAGATTGTGAAGGATTTAAAGGACTATATTAATGGGAAATTGTATATGTTCTTATTCCTTCAATAGGAAACCAAAGGAAGTCAGAAGAACACTCGACGTTAAATGCTGGACTTTTACATTTCTAGTGTGCATCGCTAAAGGATCTATTTGTTTATTGTTCAGTAGAATAATTTTACATCCATTAACATATGTTACTTGCTTACATTACTTTATATATATATATACGCGTGCCGTGAGAATTTTAAACGATACTTTGATATAATTTTACCCATGCTGCCATTACTACTTTTATAGCAATGTCATTTTTAACTGAATGGATCATCGTTTCTAAGTTATACAACGGCAGATTATTTTACCTTACCTGTGCCAGCATTTGCTCAAGAATACTTATTAGCATTTGCTCATTTTGTGTACCTAAAGTACTTACTGCTCCAGCTGGTGACACAGAGATGGCGAGAGAGACAGAGAGAGAGAGAGAGAGAGCGAGAGAGCGAACGAGCTTTCAATCCCTCATCCCTGAAAAAAAAAACCCAGCAAACACACTTCTCTTTTACGTTTGTTTCCTCCATCTGTCTAAATTCACATTAATTATACACATATATACATGCTGCCCTCCAGGGAAAATGACATGCATAATGCTAACTATTTACTGCTTGTTTAAGTAGATATCTTAAATCTGTTCCAGTCGAAGATTACACGAGGTTCAGAAGAAAAAAACTCTACAAATCATATCAATAATATATGCTTTCAAATATATTTCAATATAAGTCTAATACAATACAGATGACTATACATCATATAAGCATTAATATAGTCCAGTCATATTGCCGTTGTCTGTAAGGCAACAGGTCTGAGAACAGTGCATATCGCACCCGCGGCTGTTGGCATCACCACACTCGAGGTTTCCGCTGACAGCATGTGGAGGAGGAACTATTGTTGTCGTGTGTTTGGGTATTACCTGCAGGCGCTATCACTAAAACTTAACAACATCATCCGATTATTAGGCTTAGGCTTGTTTCGCTTCATTGCTTTGTGTCAGGTGAGCAGAGGATTTGGCCTCTGGAGACGAAGGCTGGGGGGAGGGGAGGGGA
>JANDJT010000190.1:3902497-3912954 GCA_024331685.1 Stegophilus panzeri | reverse complement strand
GTGTGTATATATATATATAAATTCTGTAACATACGATGTTCCATGGAGCTTTACACTTATAATGAACTTTAAAACCTAAATAAATAAATAAATAAATAAAACATTACACCGATAAAAAGACAAAGATAAAGCATGGACTTGGCACACACAGTCCTGGACATAATGTGTAAAGGAAAAGGTGTCAAAAACACTTCGTTGGGCAAACAATTCCTGGATCGTGTCGACTGTATCTGCACCTTCCATGTGCTTCACACTTGTGCTGCGTTTCCGATGCGTTGCATAATGACTGCATAAAAATATCACGTTAGTCATCAGGAGATGGAGAGCCAGATTCAGCAGCGGGGACACGGGTGTTTCAGCTCGAACGAAACTTTCCAAATACTCAGCATTCGGTTGATTCTTCTCATTCTCTCTCTCTCTCTCTCTCTCTCATTCTTTCTCTATCTTCTTCTTTGGGGGCCCCCAAGGCAACTGTTCATTCACAGAAGCACCCGGTGTCATCCCTCGTATCCATAAAACCGACGCTTATCACTTTCACAAGGGGAAGAAACTGAAGTTTGGGCAGTGTTTCTCCTCGCGTAGCGGTTCAATATTTATTTTGATAAGCGTTTGTGACAGACGGGTGGGCGAACATTTCTTCCGCATGACAGCAACAACTGCACGTCAGTTCTCTCGAGCTCGAGCGCTGGGGAAGAGTGGCGCAAGTGAGCGAGACAGCAAAAGATGAGCATGAGGCCCAGATGACCTCGTACAACTCATTAGTACCCTTTCCTCTTAGTACTCATTAGTACCCTTTCCTCTTACAGGTGAAAAAAAAAAAAAATACATGTCCGAGTGGCTTACTTTTAGATTTATGGATTGCAACTAGTGTGTTTTTAGCCGTATGGGTGATAAGGTGATCAATCATCATAATCATATCACAATACATGTACTGAATAAATGGCACATGGATTAGTGTTTCACATACACTTGGCAAGCTTTATGCATTTCGCGTAGGAACTCCACACGTTAACATGTATGCTGCTACGCACCGTATTACCACGCCAAAGCACGCCAACAGAACAGTCTTCTTTATTTATCTCAGTAAAAATGCCAGATGAACCGATCTGGAACGATTAACATTTGCGTAGGTGCTTTGAACTCTCATTATTAACTGACACCATCTGGAAGCCCCGCCCCCTTCCCCCATTTCACGTCTCGGTTTCTCAGTTGAAAGATGCACCGTCCTCGGTTTCTATCGAGCTAAATGGAGAACGTTTTGACTTTGCTAACATTAGACAAGTATATTACAATAGATGAATGATATTTCATTAGGGATGCCAAATAGGTACAAACATCTGTGTGTGTGTGTGTGTGTGTGTGTGTGTGTGTGTGTGTGTGTGTGTATATACAGAGTTTTATAGTAACCACCAGTTTTAATTATGATGTAAACTCTAGAAACGTTTACACTTTCTTATGAATTGCTACGCGTGACATCGTTTCCTAGAATAGATGGATAGAAAGAAAACTTTTCTTTCCTGTAAACTTTCTACTTTCCTGCTCATGAATGTTCCTAGCGTCTACATCTTAACTGAAAACAGACGAGTGGCAGCTTTTTATCCCCCCCCATATGCCAGTGGTTACCATAATGCCCTCATATATAGTACAGCTTCAACCGTAGACGGGTGATTTGTGAAAGGACTATATGGAAAATGTACCTCCACCATCACCACCCACCCCGCTGGGACTATGCGTTGTTCCTCTTCAGGGTTGGCAGGTGTGAAAACCCAGTTCTGTGTCCTCCTGTGCCAGTCAGCAGAGACACGTTCAAACCGATGATATCGATATCGTATCGCTTCCTCCACCCTTTCCACCATCTGTAGTTTAATTGTACTAGTCAAGTTTAGAGTAGAGCTATTCCTTACACATCTGTTTAGAAGAAATGCAAACTCCAAGGCTGTGTTTATCAATCGAGTTTACACGTACAGATATAAAAGGAAGTGCAAAAGGGACCAGCTATTATTAATACTGTCGCTAGTTATTTGAACAAACACATTGTTTTGTACTCTGGTTGTAGGTGTAACATTTTAATAATGTTCGATCAAACTATTCCCGGAACATTCTACATGTGTGCTGAAGTATACATCGGAGATACTAAACGCGCACACACACACACACACACACACACAGAGTGACCCTGCAGGTCATTTTCTCTTCTTTAAACAACATCGGCGTACAGAAACAGCATCACGTCGACTCTGGCAGGTGGTGAAAAGATTAATAGACAGCAGGCATGATATGGAATGGCAGACCCAAGATCGTTAATGCTGTTGCTGTAGTAACCGAACTTCATTTCAGCATCGCTGTGTTTAACAGAATAATTAGCAATTTGTGAAATGGAATAAGTATTTAAATTTGAAGAGGACGTCAATAGCAAGGATTCGCAGGAGCTTTGTTAATTGATTTCGTTTTTCTATACCCAGGCCAGTAGAGGGGGGAAACGCTTTAATGAACTTCCTGTGTATTTCAATGGGAAGCGTTTTTTTAGTGTGAACTTTCTGTGTATAATTGACTACGCTGTTTAACTTTCTGTGTTATATGTAAGAAGGTTACATGCATGTACTCTGGTACTCAGTCTCGTTCCCTGTCTCGCTCGCTAGCTCTCTCTCTCTCTCTCTCTCACACACACAAAAACAGATGAGTCTCCTCCCCGTCTGGCCCGGAGACACACCATGAATAAACAAATGTATTTCAGGTGCTCAGACAGACAAGCTCTCAATACGCTGTCAGTGTGTGGGCGGTGGCATGCGGCCTGTCCGCTCCCCGATTGGCCGGCACGCCGTGCTGGATGCGTGATGAGTAGCCACGGTTGGTCAGAGGTTTAATGAGGCAGGTGGGAGGTGAGTAATTGCTACAGTGACTTCCTCTGACCTCGCTTAAGGTATAATAACGTCCCGTGTGAATGTGTGGAATTAGGTGTCCTGGAATACTCTGGGGCTTCAGGTGCCACACAAATGAACGCTTCCCCTTTCACTCATATACTCCTTATTTAGAAGTCTGCCCTGTAATTCCTTTTTTTAGAAATTAAATTACAACTATGATTTGACTTGTTACACCCCCGTGCAAGTAGATGTAATGTCAGCTGCGTATTGCATGTGGATAACGAAACGTATTGTTTTTAATGTTGTCCAGCCGTATAGTAAGGAGGCATACACACTTTCACATATCATGACCTTAGTATTACAATAAGTATTATATCCTATTCTTGATATCCAGAGAATGCGGCAGAGTCAAAAACTCAGTACTGTATAGATTCGAGAAACAGAGTCAAATGTAGATATTTTGCTAGATGAGATTATTCAAAAGTTAGCTCAACTAATATTAGCTAACATCAAATAATATTAACATGACATATTACAGCCACATGCATTTTTAAAACTTGAACTTTTTTTCAAAAGATGCGCGTGTGGGTGGGGCTGCATGATAACATGCATCGTGTGTTCTCATATATTCTAAAACTACTACTTTTTAAAAATACTACACTACGTAGGGCTGAGCAGTATGTTGATACTGCTATTGCGATAAATTATGGCACAATACAAATTATAATGTTTTTTTTTTAAATAAGAGTTACAAACCGATTTGATGGTAAACTTTCATATTGATTCTTTCAAATTGTAAATGGAGATTTTATTTATTTATTTATTTATTTTTACAAATATTTCCTGCATGTTAGTGTTATTTTGAAACATTTTACATATATATATATATATATATATATATATATATATATTTTTTTTTTATCTTTAAGACATTAAATAAAAGTATCATCAGATTCATGTACTGTGTAAGCAAACTTTTATATTATGACATATATCGTGTGTGATTAAAAATGGCTTTAGGTATCGTGATATGATATTTTTGACACGTCTCCAACCCTTACTACTATATACTGAGTATATCGTTAAACTTTTCAAACTAAAGTTTTAAAGTAAAATATCTTTTATATGAGTCAGGTTTTAGCTGGATGGAAGCTGAAAGCTTTGATGCGCCAGATCTTAAAGCAGCTCTTCACCTAGATACAACCTTATAATACTGAAGTCTCAATGTTAAAGAACAATCTCAATGTGGTGGCGAGCATCTAATATTTTATTTCACACTTGGTTGAAACCCATGCATCCAGACAACTAAGTACTACAAGAAAAAAAAAAACGAGATCAACATCATAATGAAATGACAACAGCTTGGTGTATCTGCTTCTAACAGCCGAAAATTACAAGAACAATTTACAGAACAATACGGTGGATGACTCAGGGCTTAAGAAGAATGTCTGCTGAACTCAGCTGTTTTAGCGAACTAAATCCTACTCAAACCTCCATCACAGACAATTATATAGAGAACCTGATTTCATTTAGCATTTTGAGGAAATGAAGCTTCACTAAGTTTATGATCTAAATTTTTCCCCCTAAAATATATATAATTGTGTATTAGATTTAAAAATATATATATTATGTACAAAAAGTGCTAGATGTTAAAGAACTACAGGTTGAACTATGAGCATACGAAATGTATAATTGAAACGCGTAGGTCGACTCATTACAGTACACTTATTTGAAGATAGAATTTAAACACATTACAAGAAGCAGAACTAGACTTCACCTCGCTGTTTATGTGATTAAATGGAGAAAAGATTTTCCTTTGTTTGAATTTTTACGCCGTGTTATGTTGCGAGTATGTGAAGAAAATGGTGAGGTGTCATTTGTACTTTTCGCTTCCTTTCTGCCAAGTGCAGTTGTGTCATCATGCTCTTTTTAAATGTGTAATAATAGCTTTATTTTCAGCTTTTAAATATGACCTTGCCAGGATATTTTGTGGCTGAAAAGGGCTTAGGTGGTGACTAGGTGTCATTACTAGCACATCTCTGGACCTTCCCATATGATGTCATTTTTTTTTTTAGGGGGGGGTGGCAAAAAAATACACTTGGGTCGCGCCTCATTGTTCCATGAGCGAGTAAAGCTAGTTAAACGTACTATCAGTATGCTACAATATAGATGTTCTGCTGTATCTCTGTGAAGTGTAAGATGTGAGAAGTGGCATCAAATAACCATAATTTCAAATCACTTGACCACTGCATACTTTTTTTTTGTGTGTGTGTGTGTGTGTGTGTGTGTGTGTGTGTGTGTGTGTGTGTGTTTTTTGTTTTTTTTTCGTAGACTCCAGCTATAATGCTTTGTACATTCTGTGACATACACAAATTGACAGCCAGAAGCCTATCCTATCATGAATAACTCATATTTGTACAGGATGAGGACAAAACTCACTTTCCTCCCTAGTCAGTGAGGGTCAGTTGACACATATGGCACACTAAGGGGTTTAGACAGCAAGGTTCTGTCCATCTAGTTTGGGCAGCTGTATAATATGATGCGATGTTTGGTATTTTTGTGAGTGTAATTAAAGGAATGTTGTCATTTTCTTCATAGCTATAAATGGGAAGTGTTGGTCTTTAGGGTGACGTATCTATTTGACACATTATGACACTGCATCATTGAAGAAATGTTCACTGAACCGTCTGAGAGATAGTATTTAAATATTTACCATATTTAAAATAAAGGTATTCCCATTTGTTATGAATGATCATGATAATCCAGTAATCCTGTGTTGTCATTTAGATATAGGTGGTCATTTCTTATACCGTAATACTGCAAAAAAGACAGGATAAAGACATAAATCGGACCTCTCAGCCTTTATACATTTTCATAGGACACTGGAGTACACTAGTGTGATTTACCACTCAAAGATACGCATCTTGCCCCAGGACTATGCATTGTCCTTCATTGAGGCTGGCAGGGTGTGCGTAAATTCAGCTCAGGACATCACTCCTCTCCGTCAACAAAGGTTGCCGTTACCGGAATTCTGCGTCAGTTGTTCACATCCGGTTCATTTCCTTTCCAATGGACTATAAAAACACATGGTTTCCAGTCTCCTTGCGAAGTCTTGCCAATCTTTCCAGTTCCACGCCATCTTGAAAACCGTGCTCGCCTTATCTGTGTATGATTATTCACCATCCCTTCCTGGACTACTCTTTTGGATCATCGCTGTCTGGTTGACGACTTGTATCTGATTGTGTTTTGACCCTCGTTTTAATCATGTTCCTACATTCATCATCAGTCGTCGAAACCTTGCAACCGGCAGGCGCATTTCTGGAGCTGCTTCAACAGCAGACTCTGAACATCAGAAGTAGTATAGAAATATCTACAGACAAGTTAATCATCATTCTCATCTCAGTTTCTTCCCTCTCTGTCTGATTGCAGTCTTTTGGTCAGAGACAACTCCTCACGTATCATTAAGTAATTAACGATAAGCCACAGTGCATGTGTAGGCATTTAATTCGTTGCTGCCAGAGATGCTATATTTGTTGATGACTTGAGTAACCATGTTGCATCTCCGTATTTAGTAACCTCTGGTAGTAAACTATGAGCTAACTTCTAGAGTGCTTGCGCTGCATGGTTAGAGTGTATCTAAACGTGCCATGTGCCATGAAGCATGTCCATTTGATTGGTATTTTCTTCGTATCGTAATTTGACCTTTTACCCTACGAGAAGTGTTTTCGTTGCTGTATTTACACCATGTTCAGTGCGTCATTTCCTCTGTTTGGCAGCGCTCGTGCAGATGGATCCTTTCTTTCACGTCGTTGCCAGCTCGCCACTCACAATCGGCTGCCAGCCGAAGCTACCGCTCGAGATTTCTGGCACCGATCGCCAATCAGAAAGCGTTTCCCTCACTAGAACTAATCACTTCATGCTCTTCAGCACTTCTGTCCGTTCTGCCTCTGTAACAGTTACCATGCGACCATTACCATCCAAATCAGATGCTTGAGCTCTTGAACTGCTCTTAAAACACCGAGGTTGTTACTTTGCTTTTATGTTAAGGTCATTTATACCTCTTTTTTTCCTTTTCACTAGCTTTTCACACTTTCTATATTTATTACAGTATACTTAGCCGGTAAAGTTCACGTCTAAACCTGCGTCCATGCCAGCCATCAACCAGTCTGTCATATTGTAGTTTGTCTTTTGTGGTTGTGTGAGTACTGCTAATGTTGTTGCTTGTGGACGTGCACTGTCCAAGGTTTTTTTAAATTCTCATATAAGATAGTAGTAACCAAAATGTATATACTTTCAAGAGTTTTCAAAGTGTCACCATGTATCATTTCAATAAATCGATACATTAAATGCATTCCAAGTGAATGTGCAGTGCAATAAAGCCAAACTAGTAAGGCAGAGTAGTTTAGGATGAAACATACTTGGCCTTCAATATACTATGGTCCCCTGCTCAACTATCACCTACGGTCATGTGAAAAAATAAGTACACCCCATGGAAATTGTTGTGGGGTTTTTTTTTGTTGACATATTTGGACAAGCCAACATTTGATCCTCTTTGAAACAGTGCCTGTTAATGAAGTTGATATACTTAAACAAACCCTACAAGGAAAATGAGCTCAATCATTTATTCAATGGAAATATCAACAGATGTGTGATTCTTCTGTGGAAAAAAGTAAGTACACCCTTGGGCTCAGAAGCTAGTATTGGGCAACTTTTAGCAGAAATAACTTCTTGTAGACGTTTTGCATACAGTAAATGTCCACCAGTCTCTGACATCAGCTTGCTGGAATTTTTGACCACTCTTCCATGCAATTTTCTTTACTGTTGTAAGATGTTTGAGGGTTTTCTCACATGTTCTGCCCGTTTCACATCCCCCCACAACATTTCAATGGGATTCAAATCTGGGCTTTGAATGGGCCATTCCATAACCCTCCATTTCTTCTTTTTCAGCCATTCAATGGTGGATTTACTAGTGTGCTTACCAAATCATAACATTTCAACCACCGGGCTTCACAGTTGGTATGAGGTGCTTCTCCTGAAAAGCTATCTTTGGACTGCGCCAGACCTGTCAGCTGTTACTGTTGCCAAACAGCTCTATCTTTGATTCGTCTGTCCAGAGCACATTATTCCAAAAGGCCTGGTCTTTTCCTATATGCTTATTGGCAAACTGTAGTCTTGCAAAGGCTTTTTCCTGGCACGCCTCCCATGCAGGTCAAATCTGTGCAATCTCTTTCTGATTGAAGAAGCATGTAATTTGACACCAACAGTTGCAAGAATTACTAGCAGATCCTGTGATGAAATTTTGGGGTTCTTGGAGACTTCTTTTTGCATCAGACGGTCTGTTCTTGGGCTGAATTTGCTGGGACGGCCAGTCCTGAACAAACTGGGAGTCATTTTGAAATCAGCGCCATTTGTAGATTATTTTCCTTACAGTGGAATGATGTATTTAAAATAATTTGGAGATCTTTTTAAATCCCTTGACAGATTCATAGGCATCCACAATATTTTTTCCTCGAGGCCTTATAGAACTCTTTAGATCTTGGAATGATGACACCACACATCTCAGTAGCAAAGGGAACACCACACACTAGATATGAGAGGGCACCCAATCTTGAACACCTGATTGTAATTTTATGGATTTGAAGATGTGATAAATGTAGGTGTGTACTTACTTTTTCCAGGTGACTGATCTGTTTCATTTAAATTATGAAAATGACTACAACATGCCGATTTTATGTGTCATTTGATAGAGTGTATCACAGATGGATGGATGGTATATTGTACATCGGTGCAATTCCCACAAAGCACTTGCTTTAATGATTTTATTCGTTTTAATAGATAAATATCAATGTTCACTATTCAAATCAAAATGAGATAAATATGACATTTTTAAAATCAACATACTTTCGAATAGCAATGAGCACGTGTGTATAAATACGATGCCTTATATGAGTAAACTCTGAGCGCATCCTGGAGATCTTCCAGCTATTCGTAATTGTCCTGTTCATTTAATACATGTCATGATTCTTCGTGGAAAAGTTCGACATAAAAGGACAGCGAAAGCCTTATGACTCTGGCCAAATAGCTTTTTTTTTTCCTATCAAAATCTTAAACAAGGTTTTCCTTCATGGTCCGCAGTGTTTGCGTAGCTAACGTCTGCTGATCCGTTCTTTAGTGAAGCAGGAATTGATAATGAAGTTAGTAATTCCAGTGGAGCAGATGGTGATGAAAAGAGGAGCCTTCAGGAGCCGTAATGCCCTCCTAGTTGAGCGCCCGCCGTGCCTGACCTGCTCCGGCTCCCAATTCCCTCCTGCTCTCACACACTCGCACTTCAATCATGGAGCGTTACCAAGAACGCTCCCCAAACAGCTTGTTCTGCCTCTAACTAACTTTCCCTCCAGATTGTTGCCCCCCCCTCCCTCCCTCTCGCTCTCCCTCCTCCCGAGTCTCATTCTCTTTTTTTATTCTCACTCTCTTGTTCTCTGTCATGCCACAGTATATTCTCTCTCTCTCTCTCTCTTTCTCTCTCTTTCTCTCTCTATGAATGCAGATGTTCTTGTTTTCCATGTTGACAGTAATGAACAGGAGAGTCATTAGCAAAAGAGAGGAGTTTACTTATGTAAATAAACTGCTGGGTGAAAAACCCGTATTTACTTTCCAGCCTAATAGTCCACCCACAGATCACAATATTGTACCATTTAAGAGCAGAAGTGGGTAAATTAGATGATCATTTGCAGGAATTGTGCATTATGATTCCAGGATTTGAATACTAGAGAAGTTTTGTGGGTGGCGAGGCTGACTATAAACCTTTGTTCCAGTCGTTTAAAAGTTATTGGCTGATTAGTGCTGAAGCACAAAGAGATATTTATCACCTCAATCAATTTCTGTTTCTCAACAGCTGTCATTTTAGCATGGATTTATTAAAATAATAATAATAGTAATGTTTTCTCCTTTCGCTTATAAAGAACTTCACTGTTTATATACCTGCCTTATTTATATGTGATGTAAAATAAAATTGCACATGATTTAAGTGTGGTGACCCCCAAAAGGGCCGCATTTCGAAAAGCGAAGCGCTTTGGGAAAACGTCCTCTCGTGTCTTTGACATCCAGAGATCAGTGTTAGAATGTTGTAACGGTTGTCATGTTGAATCTCTGTTGTATCCGTGAGTTTGGAGTTTTCTGTTCTTGTTTCAGTACTCACACATACATGTTTCAGTACTCACACATACATGTTTCAGTACTCACACGTACATGCTTCAGTACTCACACGTACGTTTCAGTACTCACACATACATGTTTCAATACTCACACGTACATGTTTCAGTACTCACACGTACATGTTTCAGTAATCACACATACATGTTTCAGTACTCACACATACATGCTTCAGTACTCACACGTACATGTTTCAGTACTCACACGTACATGTTTCAGTACTCACACGTACATGCTTCAGTACTCACACGTACATGTTTCAGTACTCACACGTACATGCTTCAGTACTCACACGTACATGTTTCAATACTCACACGTACATGTTTCAGTACTCACACGTACACGTACATGTTTCAGTACTCACACGTACACGTACATGTTTCA
>JANDJT010000190.1:3900625-3902047 GCA_024331685.1 Stegophilus panzeri | reverse complement strand
TTCAGTACTCACACGTACACGTACATGTTTCAGTACTCACACGTACACGTACATGTTTCAGTACTCACACGTACATGTTTCAGTACTCACACGTACATGCTTCAGTACTCACATGTACATGTTTCAGTACTCACACATACATGTTTCAGTACTCACACATGTATGTTTCAGTACTCACACATGTATGTTTCAGTACTCACACATACATGTTTCAGTACTCACACATACATGTTTCAGTACTCACACAGAAAGTACAGATGTAGTTGGTAAAGAAGAGCATATAGAAGAGCATCTCTCTCTCTCTCTCTCTTTCACTATCCTTAGCTCTCCCCATCTCTCCACCTCTCACTCTCTTTCTCACACAAACACATTAATTCTTATCTATCTATGTACACCCCCCCCTCTCTCTCTCTCACTCTCTCTCTCTCTCTGTCTTTCTCTCTTTGTCTTTGCACTAGTGTAGAGAATGTAGAGTATACTAATACTGTTTAGGGCCTCTCAAAACAGCCTCAATTCTGCATGGCATGGATTCCACATGATGTTGGAAACATTCCTTTGAGATTCTGGTCCATGTTGACGTGATGGTTTCATGCAGTTCCTGCACATTTCTCAAGTGCACTTTCATGCTGCGAATCTCTCGTTCTGCCACGTCCCAAAGGTGTTCTATTGGCTTCAGATCCGGTGACTGCGAAGACCACTGAAGAACATCAAACTCATCGTCATGTTCATGGAACCAAATTGAGACGATTTTTGCTTTGTGATACGGGGCGTTATTCATGCTGGAAGTAGCCATTAGAAGATGGGTAAATTGCAACAATACTCAAATAGGCAAGCGGATTTCAAGCGATGATTGATTGGTATTAACAGGCCCAAAGTGTGCCAAGAAAACATTCCCCACACCATTACACCACCTCCACCAGCCTGGACTGTTGACACAAGACAGGTTGGGTCCATGGATTCATGCTGTTGGCACCAAATTCTCACCCTACCATCTGTGTGCCTCAGCAGAACTCGAGAGTCATCAGACCAGGCTACATTTCTCCAGTTCCAGCTTGTCCAGTTTTAGTTATCCTGTGCCCAGTGCAGTCTCAGATTTCTGTTCTTGGCTGACAGGAGTGGAACTCGACGTGGTCTTCTGCTGTTGTAGCCCATCCGCCTCAAGGGTCGATGTGTTGTGCATTCTGAGATGTTTTTCTGCTCACAGAGTGGTTATCTGAGTTACTGTAGCCTTTCTGTCAGCTCGAACCAGTCTGGCCATTCTCCATTGGACCTCTCTCATCAACAAGGCGTTTCTGGCCTCAGAACTACCGCTTACTGGATGTTTTTTCTTTATTGCACCATTTTGAGTAAACTCTAGAGACTTGTGTGTGTGAAAATCCCAGGAGATCAGCAGTTATAGAAATACTCAGACCAGCCTGTCTG
>JANDJT010000190.1:3873125-3898125 GCA_024331685.1 Stegophilus panzeri | reverse complement strand
CGGTGAATGCGACACACAAAATGTTTTAAACTCGTAATTTCTCGAATTATCTGGTAACATGAAATTGGAGTGTGGTGTGTGGTTGTGTCTGTACTCTGGACGTTTTTAGGATTTTTACACAGGCTAGGCAAAGGTTTGTTAACTCGACATATTTCGGACCAATGAATGAAAGAGATTTGCACATTCATGTTCACCCTACACACCCCTCAGCCAATGGTTTAGGGGGGTTTTTTGTTTGTTTTCAAATTTCATGATGAAAGCTAAATGAAAGCTTCAATTTCGCTCTGATTTAATATCACATCAATACTCTGAGACTGGACTCATACACACACACACACACACACACACACAAACACTGAACTGAACACCATCCCACTCCCATTGCAAAATTTGCACATTCCTGCATTGACTCTGTTGCATTTTTGCTGCTACTGTATTTATAAAAATATCATATTTAATTTCTTGTCACTGTTACCTGTTTGCTACCGCAATAACTGCTATGTCCATATTTTCTATAAGCTAATCTAATCTGAATACTCAGTCATAACGTAACGTTCACATTTATACCACTTTTAAATGATATTGTTACTCCTTGGCTCCTATCTTCTGCACTACCTGTTATATCAGACACTTCCACACTAAAACTGTGTACTGCTCGGCGCTACACTGCCACTCACTGTACCTATTGTCCTGTTTTTAGTAGTACTGTACTGTCTTGTGTTATTAGCACACGTCTTCACGTGCACTTTATGTAAAAACGTGTAGATCTTATTTAGTTCCGCGTCGTCTCGTGTGGTTAGCGTGTTGTTTTATGTAGCACCGTGGTCCTGGAAGAACGTCGTTTCGTTTCACTGTGTACTGTACCGACTGTATATGGTTGAAATGACAATAAAGTGAACTTGAACTGTAGAAAACTAGCTAATTTAAATACAACTTAAAAACGTGTTTGACCGCTCCAAACAAAGATGAGGTGAACATTTCTGCTAATTTAGCTATTTAACCATTTCCTATTGGAATACTGCACTGTGCACGAGTGCTAGCTAGTAATATCAGTCGAGATAGACCGTGCACAGCAAAATCCCCGAGTTAACACCACGTGAAAAAAACACTTCAGTTTTAATTGATATGTCCGACGAAGACAAACAAACGCCAACATTCTATTCTGGCTGTTAATTCAGCACTGGGGATTTTACTGTATGGGAGCGACATTAATGACTTGCTTGTTTGAATGCAGGGTTAAAAGACATAAGACTAGCGTAACCTAAACCACCTTCTTCATCCTGCCTGAACAGTTGTCGCTTATAGAGCTGTTGACGTACATTAAAAAAATAAAATGCATTTTTATAATCATGATAAACTACAAATTATCAGTCATCTTTTTTTTTTTTTTTTTTTAACTGTTTATTTCACCCGTGCATGTAGTGCACCCCTCCCCCACCCCCCTCCTCCTGTCGGCGCCTCACGCTCTGCCGAAGGAACATCTGTGTGCATATGGGCTGCAGGTAGCGGAGTGCGCTTCAGCCACGCTAATGATGAGCGCTGCTGCCCTCTTGCTTCCTCTCTCTGTCGCGTTTGCTGCTCGCTTTTCCACTAACGCGCTAACGCCCAGACCGACAGATTTACCAACATATGCATAGCCATTGTTGTTGTTTTTGCGTTCAGAAAACAATCCAGCGGAGTAGTTCATTTGCTGCCGAGTGCCACTAACCTCGAGAGCCACCTGTATCGCAGAAAGAGAAAGTGGGCGCCGTACACGTCTGTTTCTCATCCTCCCTTGCGTTTTTTTTTTTTTTTTTCTTTTCTTAATCCATTGCTGTTTTAATTCCATATTTAGTAGACCTGGAAACGTGTGAACTCGCAGAGGTTGTATACAACTTTGCAAATTGTCAGTGCCAATCACTCGCCGCATACTTAGCTGCAGCTTAATTGGGTTCTTTTTTTTTTTTTTCTAGACTCGGTCTTTGTTAGTTTTATAGTTTTAATAACATCTTACGGAGATAAGCAACAAACTAAAAAAGCAAGCTAAGAGAATGATTAAACTTTTTTAGCGTTTACATCACAGTAGACTAAAATCTATGCATGAATGGAAAGTTCTCGGAAATGAAAAATTCCCATTCGCAAAAAAAAAAAGAAAAAAGACAACTAAAGGACACTCCTTTGTTTGTGAATGAATTTAACGTGAAGTGGAACATTTTTGTAGCATTGTGCAAGCTAAATGCTAAATGAGGAGGGGGACTACTTGAGCTCAAGCACGCACACACCCACACACTCAGTCTCACTCCATGCAGTTTGTATTATGGTTCTTCCCTGATGGCAGGTCCAGCACATCTGACAATGGGCCTTTAACATGGAAGGCCATCTGGAGGTGCTGTACAGTCTGAGGGGGGTTTCTCTGTCTCACTCGGCTGTAGTCCGAGGTGCTGCTGTGCACAGGTCATTGACCTGCCACTCCTTCTATATGCACACCCATTTACACACACACGAGGCCTGATGAGGACAATGTGAGAAATTATTTCGGCTGAACTCAAGCGCAACGCAAGTGTATGCTTCACTCTTCACATGTATCTGCTACACTCTCAGAAAAAAAAGGGGTACGTTGTCATTGGGGTGGTGCAATCAAGGGTACATCTCTTGGACCCTTTAGTGTGTATCTTGTACCTTAAAGCTAATTAAAGGAACAAGACTGGTCCTTAAGTTCTAGTTATGTACCTTTTATATCATTTTGAAGGTAGACTACTTTCACATGACCATGTACTGTAATAGATACTAAATGTACAAAGGATGTAGCCATGATGGTACCACGACAGTGACAAGGAAAGGTACTGTTTAGTACCCTTTTCCCATATAAGTTTGTATGTGCACACTTCTGTATTGCGCACACTTGAAGTATGTAAGATGTGTGGGGGGAATTGTTTTCTTGTGTGTATTTGTGTACCGTGCGGTTGTGTAGTGCTTGTAAGGAGGCTGGGATCTTGTGATTGCTACCACATGTTGCTTGTCACTGTGATTCTCCCTTTGCAATGTGGGCTGTTTTGGTTACTGTGATCTCTCTCTCTCTCATTCTCTCTTTCTATCTCTCTCTCTTTTTCTATCTCTCTCTGTGTCTTATATAATAATAATCCTCCTTTGCATCTTCCATCCACGCATACCGTCCTCTCCCCTCGCATAGCCTGCCAGACTCGTACCATCGCTATAACAACTGCTTTCCTCATGGCGAACGAAGCTTCTGTTGCCACAGCAAGGTAAGGGGAGAAGCTTCCTGCTGGTGTAGCCTGGCTTCACCCCACTCACTCATACACACTTCAGAGAGAGCGTAGGCTTCACGTCACCTGAATCTTGGAAGTGAAATCCGCAGAGTGGGCCGACCTGAGCGAGGCATTTTCACCTCATACCCCACCTTTTTCGGGATTTACTATTACATCTGTACAGTAGGTGGTGGTATAAACCTAAAACGTGAACCAGCATTCCATCAATTAAGAGGAGTAGCAAAGAGCATCAGTATACACCCGTTACAAATTTAATGTCGCGTGCTACGGTTATTTACACTGCATGTGCTAAAATTAGTCCCACTTCCTGTACTAGGACCTGATAGTTCTTACTCAGAAGCAGCTGCTTCTCCAAGTAGCAGAACAGAAATGTATTCAAGAGAGTCATGTGTTCAAATCCCAACCCCAACGATGGTGCAGCCATTCGGTGGGACGGCAAAACCAAGGGTGTGCTCGCCCTCCCCTATTTGATATGGAAGCACTAGCTTGTGGGTGGGAAGTAAAAGTTGAGTTAGAAAAAGTCAAATTGGGAATCCCAATTGTGGACAACAGAAATGGACATGTAGTGAAAGACATATGTGGAAATGCAGGTGAGAAAGTTATATATTGCTAATGCTATCCACTGTTTACTTTCAGTATTTAGCTATAACTGTTCCTTGATAACTGCTACTTGTCAGTGAGTTCTTAAATGGCCGATCAGCACAGTACAGACCAGTGAGATTTTATTTACCATATCAGGTGACTTCTTACTTGCCTGACTTACTAGGGCTTTTTCACGCATGACCTTCCTATCATTAGCCCAATTTGTTAACCACTGTGCCACCACTGCCCATACCCATTTCAGCCATTTCTGGGCTTGTTTCACGGAGGGGCTCATAATTCACATAGACGAATTTCCTTCTGAACCGTGGAGCAATCGCGCAATTCCATACACCACGTTTGAGCACCTTAGGTTTGCAAAACGGTAGGCACTAGGTTCATCCATTTGCTGTTTCTTATTATTTTGCTTTGGTACCAACGACGAAGCCACAAAGAACAGTGCTTTTTGGATGCATCACATGTCATTGTGCAGGAATACCTGCAAATGAGGTTTTCAGCCATGCAAGCATTCACGCCAACAGTGGTCCTGTCCCATGACAGTCTGGTTGTATATATCAGTAAGGTGTTCCATCTCCTCTACTGACCATAACAACTCTTTTCTGATGTCACGAAACTTGAAACATAAAGGAGATAGCTTTGACGGTTTTGGTGGAAGGGAGCCCCATTTTTAAAAGGTCCAGGGATCAGCTCGCTATAATGATAATGAGTCTTTATTGATCACATATGCATATGCACAGTGAAATTCTTTTCGTCGCATACTCCAGCAAGTTAGGAAGTTGGGGTCAGAGCGCAGGGTCAGCCATGATACAGCGCCCCTGGAGCAGAGAGGGTTAAGGGCCTTGCTCAAGGGCCCAACAGTTGCAGCTTGAACCCCTGACCTTCCGATCAGTAACCCAGAGCCTTAACCGCCAAGCCACCACTGCCCCTATCAGGCATGAAAATAGCTTTCAGACTTCACCAAACGTACCAAACTCTCGGGGAAAACGACCTGCATCCGGAAAAAAAAGTGTGAAAACAACCTTAAAGGCATCTAAGAGAGAATAACAGCCTGCCATATGTCTAGTTAAATCCCCATGGGTTTGACTGTCAGCTTCATTCATTTATCTGTATAATTGATCAGTTAAAAGAGCTGCTCTGTCTGCTTGGACTCGAAGCAGCTCTATTAGTGCCATAACAGTTTTGAGAGGATTGACCAGCCGTCCATCCGTTGTCTCACAGGCATCAGTCTTACAACTGTTATTTTTCTCTACAAATGCATGTCTGCCTGTAAAAGTTACGGAGAATTGCTTAGAGATCGAGGTTTAAGAGGTTGTACGAGCTTGTCTTTTAGAGCTCATTTCATATCGTTGTTGTGAGTTAACCTCTAAAGTCATCCATAACAAGATAATTAGATAACGACTAGTCTTATAATTCCTAATTCCTATGATCTCGACTGTAGCATAAGTAGCCTCTATGGCATCTTTCATTATCCTGAGTACAGGGAATAATAAAAAGCCTCCCTGCTAACTCTGGCGAGCTAACTGGAGCAGATCCATGTTTGCTCCACAACCTCATACATTAACACTCCTCTGTAAGATGCGCTCTCCTCCTGTGCCCCCACAATGCATTGTGCTTCAAATCCTGATTTCTGAGCCACAGACAATGTAACCCCTTCTCAAGCTCTCCTTTTTGTCTCTTTTTTTATCTCTCTTTCTCTACCACTTTCTAAAGCTGGATGATCTGCGGATGTAGGAAAAGATGAAGGGAGAATGCTGGGATAAAGTGAAAGGGCATCTTGAGAAATGGGCATTGATAAAGGGATGGTTGAGAGCGTGGGAAAATGAGGAGTGTAACTTCAGGAAGAAGTGCGGCAAAAAGAATAATAAAAGAAGAAAGCAGAGAAAGCAAAAGAGAGCAGGAGAGAGGGAGCAAAGCTGAGAGATTCTCAGTAGGAGCCCGGTGTGGGTTGATTGCTGCCTACCTGCTCTTGCATAAGCTGGTCATTCCTGGCACGATTAAACAGACTGCTGACTTCGGAGGAGGGAGGGATGCAACGAACGTGGAGGAGAGAACGAGAGAGAGAGGTGCGAGGGCCGTCGAGGAATACCATCCACTGAGGGGGCGCTGAGAAATTCTAGTCAAACTGATGAATGGAGGGGGAGGGCTGGGATAACGGATTCATGTATGGCAGCTGTCGATTAACAACCAGGTACATCTCAACCAGGTCCTGCTAAACCAGTTTGTGTTTTGTTCATTCTTTTAATTTTTCTGTCAGTTTTGTAGCGCTATGTGGGTCTCGTGTCAAATGGCCTCGTGAGTCAGAGGTGTAGCAGAACTCACGGCAGGTCGGCCTGCCCGCACCCTAGAAATCAGCCACTATGAGCACACGGACATGCACACACAGCCTGTCTGTTTGAAGCTTAGTCAGTGCCTTCAGTCTTCTCGCCAACCGGCTACAGACCTGTTTCACATGCGCATCGTCTGGATTGAAGCTTGACTCAGATGAGCACAGATGCCACATTAATGCTGCCGCTTAAAAACGAGGCTTTTAACCCAAATATGACGAGCCCAGCTAACATATTTAGTGTGTAGGGCTAATGGTTTGGTGGTTAATTGGAAACAAAAACAAATAAAACAGGGAATACTTCTCGACTGGCAGCTCTAGCTACTCTTGCTGGGATCCTCTGAATCTTTCAACTTAATGACGTTCGTAAAGGTAAAGTGTCTCGAAAGTATCGTGATTAAAGCGAAACTTTAAATTGACATATTATTGTGAACCCAACTGATATTCTCAACCTCAGATACTCTGTCCTCAGACCGTCTGGTGTATGTTGTACACATAACTAGCCAAAAACCAACCGAATCTCATCAAAAGGTGCATCTCATCTCATTATTTGCACACTGTGTACACACTTCCATGCATTGATTTCTGTCAGCCTGACAGACAAACAAACTTTTGAACACTCTGCCAACAATGAGCACCAACAACTTTTTTGGAGTAGCATATAGTCACTGGATTGAAAAAAGTTTGTGAGGTTCACAGCGTTCCAGCCTCAGCCCTAGACAATCTAACTTGCGGTTCTGGCTTGCAAGATTACAGTAAATTATGCTGTTTTCCGGCTGTGGAACACTTTTTTTTTCACAATTGCTTCCCCCTACATGTCACGCTAAAAACAAAAACAAAACAAACAAAAAAAACAGTGGCCTGCAGTTAGTTCAGCTTGCAGTGCCATTCAAATGATCCCCTTCCGGTGAAAGTAGGCAATTCTTAGCCATGTTGATTGATAACATATAACAGTCTGGTTTATCCCAAAACGCATTGAATTGTTGCCATGTTTTTTCATACCAGGTCACCTCTATACTGCTTTTCTGTCAGCGGCAAACCTCTGAGAATGAAATGTTGTTCCTAGCACCCGGTAAGTGTTTTAGAAGTACTTATGATGCCTTCAGTATTCTTAGAAAGGTGTCTTGAGATAGTAGTTTATCTCAATAGCCTATCATTATGTCCAATTCCATTATATAAGCTAGCTTTAACAGCCAAATATCACAGATGAAAAATCTTCTGTGACATATTCAAAAGTATATGTTAAAGTTAACTTGCAAAACGGACTTGGACTGGTATGTACAATATTGTGAAAAAGTATTTATTCTGTTTTTGTGTATATCTCATACTAAATTGTTTCAGAAATTAAATCTAAGATAAAACAAAGGCAACTTGAGTGAACACAAAATACAGTTTTAAATGACAATTGTATTTATTGAAGCAAAAAAGTTATTCAGTGCCAACTGGGCCTGTGTGAAAATGTATTTGCCCGTTTCTATCATAGCCAGGATCAACTCTTTCAGCAGTTTGTGCTACAGTAGCTCTTCTGTGGGATTGGACCAGACGGGCTAGCCTTTGCTCCACACAGGCATTAGTGAGCCTTGGGTGCCCATGGCACTGTCGCCGGTTCACTGGTTCTCCTTCCTTGTACCACTTTTGGTAGGCACTAACCACTGCATACCAGGAACACCCCACAAGACCTGCCATTTTGGAGATGCTCTGACCTGGGTGTTTAGCCATCACAATTTGGCCCTTGTTGGTCCTTATGCTCGCCCATTTTTTCTGCTTCAATCACATGATCTTTAAGAACTGACTGTTTACTTGCTGCCTAATACAGTCCCCTCTGAACCGATTGGAATGGCAAGGCCAACTCAATTGTTTTTGCTGTAGACTGAAGACATTTGGGTTTGAGATCAAAAAATGAATATTATTTCCTGGTATTTATATGTAGATGTGTTAAATGACATAGAACATAGCACATTTTGTACCAGACCACCCAATTTGTAGGCAAGCAAAAAATATTGGATCATGTGACCGACAGGTGTTTCTTGTTACCCAGGTGTGTCCTGTTAGATTTATTGTTTAAAGAATAAATAGCTCTGAACATCTACTCTTGGTTTTAGCCTTCAGGTTCACCTGTGAAGACTGCATTTATTGTTAAAAGGATAAACCAACATGAAGATCAGAGAGCTGTATATGGGAGAAAACAAACCATTTTGAAGCTGAGAAAAGAAGGAAAATCAATCAGAGGCATTGTATAAACATTGGGCATAGCCAATACAACAATTTGGAATGTACTGAAAAAGAATGAAAGCACTGTTGTATTGAGAAACAGACATAGAATGGGTCGGCCAAGGAAAACAACAACAGCTTATGACAGCAACATTGTGAGAGCTGTGAAGAAAACCCCAAAAATCAAAGACAGTGACATCACCAACAACCATCTGAGGGCAGGGGTGAAGGTCTCACAATCCACTGTTTGAATAAGACTTTGAGAGCAAAAATATAGAGGCCATACCACAAGATGCAAAAATAAAAAAAACTGTAGGAATCAGTAGGAAGCAGTAAGAATCTGAAAGCCAGATTGGAATTCATAAAGAAATACAGAGATGAGCCACAAAAGTTCTGGAACCAATATTAAAGTGATGGAAAGGCCAAAGTCTGGAGAAAGAAAGGATCTTCTCTTGATCCAAAACAAACAAGTTCATCTATGAAACATGGTGGAAGTAGTGTCATGGCTTGGGCTTGCATGGCTGCTTCTGGAACATTCTCACTAATCTTTATTGATGATGTAACTCATGATGGCAACAGCAGAGTAAATTTAGAAGTTTACAGGAACAAAACAAACAACAACAGTTAGAGGCTGCGGTAAAAGCCTGGAAAAGCATCACAAAAGAAGAAACCAACAATTTGGTGACGTCAATGAGTCGCAGGCTTAAAGACGCGATTGTAAGCAACTGAAATGCAACTAAATATTAAGTGTTATTTACTTCAAGACTTATCTGTTCCTATACTTATGCTCGCCTAAAAAATTGGGTGGTCTGATAAAAAAAAAAACGTTCTATCTAGGTTTTATGTTGTTTAACAAATGTAGATGTAAATACCAGGAGAAAAAAGCTGAAATCCTAAACGCTTCATATCCATCTTTTGATCTCAAACCCAAATGACTTTGGTGTGTAGTACAAACAAATGCATTTGCCTTGCAGTTCCATTAGTTTCGGAGACGACTGTATATCCCACCCCTTGACGGGTGCCATTGTAACAAGATAATCGATGTTCTTCCCTTCACCTGTCAGTAATTTTAATGTTATGGCTGATTGGTGTATATTAGAGACGTAAGACGCTGGTGTGATTGTGTTCTGCATATAGCCGACTTCACTTGCACCTTTATTGGCTCTTACTACGGAAAAGGGTGTGGTTCATTGGCGTTCCAGCTGTCATACTTTCTGCTTAAGATTTACTCCTAGGATTAACTCCTACTTCTCACTAAGACTTTCGAGAGAATTTATTAGACATTTTTACTCCCAGCTTTTTTACTCAGGGTTTTTTTTTTTTTTTTTTGCATTCCTCTGTAGCTTTACACATACTGGCCTTGAGTTTGAGTTAGAGGCAGAGGTTGCTGATCAAATAACTGTGATAAAAAAAAGTGGAATGGCTAGTTAGCAGCCTTATGGTGATGAGAAATCTACTTGGTGGATGATAAAGCAAAAGAGTAACCCATTTAAGTCTGTTTGATTGCGGTTAAAAATATTCAGCACAACCCCTGCAATGTGATCTTTGCTATCACCACCGGAGCACAGAGATTACTTTCTTATTCTCACAGCTCGAGTTTATTTCTGTCTCCTCTCTCTCTCTCTCTCTCTCTCTCTTCCTCTCGTTTCTCTTTTTCACCCTGGCGCTGCTGTACTAGAATTCCAGTGCGCCGTATAGATTTCTCACAGCTGATGAAATTAAAAAGACAGCACATTGTGTGTGGGGTTGCCTACGGCGACGAGTTTTGCCTGCGAGTTCACGATACGGGGTTCAGAGGGGAGCTCCTTTGGGGGGGATTAAATCACTTCCCTGTCTCTAACATTGCATGCAAACACACACACACACACACACACACACACACACACACACATGCACGCACCTGCTCTTTCTTTCTTTCTTTCTTTCTTTCTTTCTCTCTCGTTGCTACCTGTTTTGTGCGGTTACAGAATGTCGCTCAAAAAAGACATTTGTTAAAAAAAAACATAGCTTAAAAGCTTGAGACACAGGTATGAATAAGCGCACAGAGTCGAGCGTGAAAAGGTGTGGCGAGGGCTGCGTGAAGTAGAGACGCACCTCTGAGGAAACTGGAAAAAAAAAAAAAAAGCACACACAATCCAGCAGCTTTAAATGGAAACGGAGTTGTCATGGTGAAATTGTTACCACGGCGATAACGCTGATGACCATTACAAGTATCAACATTTAAAGGTACGAAATTAATTTGGGAGGAAAAGTACAATGGAAGAGTACTGGATTGCCAGGGGGCCGTGGAATAGCAGGCAGGTGTGTCCGCTAAATACTACTTATCCTAATATAAATTCCTGGGTATATTTAAAAAAAATATATTTTTTAAGCTACTTTTTCAACGTTAAGTTAGAGTAAGAATCTTGCAACATGTCTGTTGGTACAGTAAAATAGTTTGGAATGGATTTCCTCACTGAGGTCTTGTCGGGCTCTGTTTAGTGTGATTGTGTGAAAAACAAGACATACAGTAAGACCTTTTGTATTTTTATCTTTGTCACTGAGGGGGTTCAGAACGTTATCACGATATTAACAGGAGGAATGTGCTCCAGGGCTACACAGTGATGCTTTCATACTGACATACCATTCAATTTCACTCACAGATTTTATATAATAATATGGGTTGGGCGACTCCATATTAATGGGCGTGGTTTTGGAATAGGATGTTTAACATGCACATATGGGTGTAATGGTCAGGTGTCCACACACTTTTGGTCAAATAGTGTATGTACAGATGTACACTTTACTCAGACAAGATGAGTAAAGTATACAAACACAGGATGTGCTGGATCAAGTGCTATTTTATAAGTGACTAAAAGAAGCTTTATTAAAACTTCAGTATGACTTGACCTTTAGTTTATTAGTTGAATTTAGTTTGTATGTAAATAAGGGGTCTTGCGAGGCCCCATTTTTGTGCTGATCCCTCAACTTTAGCACATTAAGGCATGACTAGAAAAATAGTCACAAATGTGAAAAAATAGTCTTGCACCCAACCAAAATAGCAACACGCCAGCGTTAAGTGCCAAGTTACATTTGCATCGGCATGAAAACATTTTCATCATTCTTACTGGTATCTAATCTGAAAGTACTGGGTTATGCCCTCAGTCCAAGCTTGGCATACAATCAGGGATGATACCCGGCCCTCAGTTCTAACATCAACTCAAACAAATCAGTCAAATTAGATTCTGGATGTCACAGGTAAACTGTCAGCACAGCCAAGCTTTAATTGAATTGACTGCGCTAAACAGTTCATTCGTATTCCCCTCAAGAACAGTATCATCCTAGTGTCTCTACTGTGATTTTACGATGCTTTCCTAAGGTCTCCAAATTCCACATCAGCCTAGATTGAAATCAGTCGACCCATTTCGTTCAATCTGTCGCACTACCGGTGATATCATCTGAGAATCGATCCGAAAATGTCCCATTCACTGCATAAAGCATGGACATGCCTGTGTTACTCATACCTTTTGTGCATGTTTTCATTGTGCGATTTACATGAGGAAAAAAAAAAAAAAACGGAATTAATGAAGAAACATTTTGCCCTGTAATTACCGTTCAAACAATTATGTACTTAGTTTTCTTCCAACAAATGCATTCAGCGTCATTGTTTTGCAGCAGCGAGCAGAGAGCCAGGAAGACTAAAAACCTTTCATTCCTGCAAAGGCCGTTTTCTGGTCACCGTCAATAAAAGCATAAAAGCATTCATTTCCCACGTTTGTCAAATTAATAGCATACTCCATCTCCCAGAGGGCTGTGGGGTTCATTAACCTTTCTGTGAAGTGGGCCCGGTTCCCCAACAGTTTCCATAACCTCTGAGCCGTTTCCATCTCAATTATAATTGAAGAATTAAACAGTGACTGTAGCAGCGCAGCGAGTAGTGCCTCTTCAGCGACAGACGCCGAGTAAAACTCACAGAGTCGCAGTGTAATATGGTGCCTACCGTACCGCAACGGTTCGTGTTCCAAATGACAAGTCATCCAGTCAACGCTTTGTGAAAGCGTGATAAAATAGTTGTAGTGACGCTGTCGGAAAGGTGTTAGACACTTTACTCTGACATAATGGATAAATATAAATAATGTATGGTGGTAATATTTCCAGGGTGTCTGCTACAGTAACTTTTTTTTTGTTGTTGTTGTTCAAAATGAAAGAGAATTTTAGACTGGCTTAGACAAGTCATAGACTGGTAGGATTTTACTAATAGACTAATCTGTTGCTGTTAGATATTACACACTGTGTATAGAGGCTAGTTCTATAGTTACAGGTAGAGGTGATAATGTTGTGATACTGCTGTGATACCAGTTACTAATATGTGACGAGTATGTCGTCACGCTAATGAACAGGTGACACAAAAGGCAGCGATCTGGATGTATTTCGCAATTACTGATGGTCAAGTAAAACTCCAAACATATAATACAGCATCTTCCTACAATTACAAGTAAGCTGATAAACAGTGTTGGGGAAGTTACTCAAAAAAAGACATCCACTACAGATTACTAATTACTAGTTTAAAATTGTAATTTGGTTACGCTACTGATTACCGCATGTAAAACGTTATCAGGTTACTAATTACTTCACTTTCACGTGACTTTCAAAACCTATCAAACCTAAACCAAAAATACACTATAAAGTGAAACTCATAGTTCTTTCAGTAATTTTCACTGACGTGATCAGAAAAAGTTGGATTTATCATAAAACTTGCCCCAGGTGTTGTCACTGTTTGTAGGATTACTGGACCTATAAAATATAAAAGTTTTCTAACTAGGCTAGTTTGGTGTCGCTAGCCAAGGGGAGGTACGGCTAAGCTATCATTGTATGGGTTTAGATGCTACAGTGCCATGCAGAGTAAATTATCTTTCCTTATGCTCTGCTCCTATCACGTTCACGTAAACTGGAACTCATATAGACGTTTACACACCTTGTTTTCCTGCTCAGCATCAGAGGATGCTACTGTTTCAGTTTCAACCCCTTTACTGATTTATTTATTTTTTTTTAAATGCAGTATATCCATTTATCCTCACACTGACTGTGCGAGTTAGCGTTTGGCAGAATTGAGAGCCGTCAGCCAATAAGACACGAGTGTTTCCACGTATTTTCCTGTAAACTCTGTCTGATTGGTCTCGCCTCCGTTCACTGAAGATATAAAATCACAGACGGTCTTCTTTTACTGACGTTCAGTTACGTAGTGACGAACCGCTCCAAGAGGAGAATTATTCGGTGCTGAAGAAAAAATCTGATTTATCTAGGCAAAAAACGTGATTTAGTTTTAAAATGCATTTTACTTAATATTCAATAAATTTGCAACCCAAGTGACGTAATTTTATTGGTATCAGTAACTGTAATCAGATTACATACATGTAAAATGTAATGCGTTAGATTACTGCGTTATCAGAAAAAGTCATTAGATTACAGTAACACCCAACTCCGGTGATAAAATATCTTCATGGCATTTAAACAGTAGGTTGAATAGAGAGTGTGAGGACGGGGACCTGAGCTCACAGAGCAGTATCAGCCACTGTGCTCACAGAAAATGAGCTCAAGGTGCTGTGAATTGTGCGCACACAAGGTATTCACAAGTGTGGAGCAGGGAAGCAAGCATTGCACGAATGAGCACTTCAGTTCAGCGAGCACTGAGCACTGAGACACACAGGCCAAAGTGCAGTTCACATCTTAATGAACACGATTGCTGATACTGCTCTGTACACCCCGACAGCTTAATACTAAGTACTCATTTTCGTATCTATAAGTACCAAAAAACACGTACTTATACTCAGTCTGAAAAGAATGGTATTGATGCGTCTTCTACGAAGGAGACCGATCCTGAACGTACTGAGCATCATTACATGCCTGTTGGTTGAGTTCTCATTGTTGATTGTAGTCAATCCCCAACTCCACCCTGGACAAAAAAAGAGACATCAGTGTCAGGGAATTAAGTTACATGCACTTGTTTAGGTTCACGTAGTTACTTTACCTAAGAGCAGAGTTACACTGATGTGAATGCAGTAGTGGAAATATAGGGGTTATATGAAGTGTTTTGTAAATGTAGCCCAGGCAGTAATGAAAGTTAACCATTCATATTTTAGTTAGAAGGGGCAGGTGGCTGTTGATGATCTGTGTAATTTGTGCCATTCAAACCAAGTCTGACATTTGTCAATGCCTCATGAAGCAGTTTAATCATACTCAGTTAGCCATCTGCATCTCATGTTCCCGGTTAGTCAACCGAAGCTTATCAGTGCCACACTGCACTCTCAGCTTCACTGAGTCTGGGTCATCAATTGTGCAGGTATGACTCAGACTTACACACACACTCACACACACACAGCAGGGTTTCCCTGCTACCTAGGGGATGTAAAGCCAATATACGTATTATATCTTTGTGTAGGAGAGTGTTGTGATGCTGCATGCGGATTAAGCATGGGCGTTTGATTCTCGGTACAGTTTTATGTGTGTACATTTGTTTTGCTGATAAAGTGGGCAGTAGTCGTGTTTTAGGATTCCCTCCAAATGAGTCAGACAGGCAGTCAACCCCCTTCTCCAGCCCACTCTCTCCAGGGTTACCTAGGGAACTCAGACCGGGGGTTTCCCTTCGGTCGCGCAGCTCTTCTCACGACGAAGAGCTAACGGACGGAACACAAACAGTCACGGGGTGAAAAAAGGTCAAGGTCAAATACTCTGAAAGGAAAATGTTAGGAGTGTAAGGATCGCTTAGCAAGAAAGCGGAGTGTGACAGATCAAGGTTGGGTTACAGTCTGTATCAGGACTGAGATCACTCTGGACCCAACACAAAAGTTGGAGGTGGGAGGTTTTTACTCTCATGGATAGAGGAGGAGGCCATGTTGAGTAACATTGGCACACCTTGTGTACAGGAAGATGCTTGTGCTGTGCTTTAGCCTAGCCCCTACGTTTGAATTTTGGAAACCGGCTAAATTCATTAGAAAATATTTGAAGTGTGTACAAACAAAAATAACTGCGTGAACAGGCAGGGCAGGTCAGAATTAAATGGACAATTCTGGTCTACTGTATGTTCATGTAGCTGCTACTGAAACATTGGGACACCTTCGAAGTGAGGCTCAAACTTCTTCCTAAACATTTCTAGAAGCAAAATGATGTGCCAGTAGAACAGACTATTTAAAGCTTGAAATTAGTAAAAACTAGCTAGAAATAGGCCTTATAATCTTTATATTGGGTTTATTGCAATCTAATAATTGAAGTACTAGATACATTTGATTCTACTTAAGATATTTGCACTCGCATAGACACTCGCATTTTTTTCCGATTTACTAGGGACAGGTTGTGTGTTCTTTGAATCTTGGATTTCTCGATGAGCGTAGAAGCCTAAACACCTTTTCTGCTGTCTAACAGCATTTTTATGATGAAATATTGACCATTTTGTCTGTGGTTTTCTCTAACCACTTTTACTTTTTTCTAATAACTGCTTAGGCCCGTGATCAGCGCGAATGTGGAAATGAATCACCGTGAGTCATTATGACGGCTTCTGCTTGAGGTCACATGGTCAGCTTAATAGTCGGTTTCGTCTTTCTCTTGGTGAGTTATTTAAAGTGTCGTGTCAGTGATGGAGGATCTAGGCCTTCATAATAGTTTAAGGATGTGGGTTTACGATTTCTATGAGATGTATAATCCTGTGTCAGTGCAGGTAGAACTTATGGGATTTTGAATGTGAATGAAGAATCCCTTCTTGCTAAAGTACGTTGACATGTTTTTGGAAACGCATCAGTTTCCAGTCCGGATGTTGTCTTGTGCTAACACCTAGCTAATCCTCCAATAAACCCATTAAAGAGCACAGAAGAAATGGAAGAAGATGGCATGTTAGAGCTGTGCCATGTTGCTTCTAATCTCATTAAGATGAGAATCAAAGACTTGCCAACTATGGTATTCTAATTGGCATGTGCTTTGGGTTATGTAATTTAATCACATGACCACTTTTGTAGCGATGCGGCGCTTCACACGATGAACGAGGGACAGACAGCTCGTCGGAACAGGTCTTTTACGGAGGGAGGAGTATGAGAGTTGGAAAGAGCAGTGCTATGGGGTTCTGAATGAGTTAGTGTGGTATAATTTAAAGGACTTGGAGCAAAGAATGAGGGAGGAGATGTGAAGAGCGACGGAGAAAGGCCATGAGTGGAGGCAGTTAACGGTTCATTTAGGAAGAGGAAGGCTTTAGATGGAACGGGTGTGAGCAAGTGTAAGAGAGAAGGAGAGGGGGAGGGGGACCAGGCTCATGGTAGAGGTCCAGCCTCAGAAATAGAGCTGTGAACACCATCTGTCATGCTTTTTCTCTCCATACCTCCTTCTTTCTTTCTCTCTCTATCTCTCCCAGTATTCTCTGTCTCTCTATCTCTCAGACACTCGACATCTCAGCCCTTCTGTTGTGGTGTCGATCAAGCGAGACCCCCCCTGTTCCCTCTGCTGGAGGAGTGAGGAGAAGACACAGTAGCCCCACCTCAGAGAGGAATGGAGGCAGGGTCATGGCATGAGATTAGGAAGACAGGCTGGAGGAAAAACAATATCACCCTGAAGAGAAATGCATTGAAATGCCACAAATATGATACTGAGTAAAGAGCGCCAGTTTAGCCGGTTTGTTACTGAGGAAAAGTACGCTTTTCTGCTCTTTCAACTAATGCAGCAGTCAGACCAAACCCAAATAAAGTTCTCCTGACAAGAAAAGCAGTTCAATGAAGGGGAAAGGACGCAGAATGGGAAAGACGCAGATTTGCTTCTGGTAGCGGTTACTTTACCTAGGTGAACTTTGACTGTGAATTTGCAAACCTTTGTCTTGTGAGTCAAAAGCAAAAAAAAAAAACAATGCAGGACTGTGGTCCGTTTGATTCTATTTTTTTTTTTTTTTTAAATGGAGAAGCCACAGTTTATATCACTCCAAACATTTACCTTGTTATTTTCTAGTGGGAAAATAATGTTAGCTATCTAATATTACTTGTGCATTCTCTCCAAGATCAAGTCATGATGTCGTAGGCCAGAACCAACATACTCGACAATATCACATGAGCTGTGTGCTGCAGAAAATCTGTCCGGATCTGAGTGGGGGAAATTCAGGTGGGTTAACGGTCAACCGGTTGTTGAATCCTAAAAGCACGGGGAAGGATGTGCTCGCCATTGCCATTTGATATTTTCATGCGTTCCACTCGTGCATGTGTCTTAGTGCTCGCAGAACTGAAGCGCTCTCGTGCGCGATGGTTTCTCGGCTCAGTTCAGTGCCCACGCCACTAATTTTTAATGACACTGATGTTCTTAAAGATACTGTTACTTGAAGGAAGATGCTGTAGTAGCTCCTCATGATATTTTCACAGAGCACAGTTTCGAGTGTGCTTTGCTATGATTGCCGTCCTTCATGGTGTTACATCGGAGCAAGTACAAGTAAACGAGCGAGTAAATCAGACTGATCGGTATCGATGTATCTATAATTCCTACAAAAAGAAAACCGGTGTGTCATGGTCGAGAGAAGAAAAAGAAGGTGGGATTCATACGAAAGTACAGCTGAGCGTTAGCTAAGAGGCACAAAGATAAAGAACAATATTCAGGAAAGAAGAGAACAGGGATGAGGGCCAAAAAAAGAAAAGATGAAACAGGGAGGCATGAATGAGTAATTCAGGCTGAAAGAGTGAATCACTTGCGTTCTCTCTCTCTCTCTCTCTCTCTCTCTCTCCCACACAAAAAGAGATGGGAGAAGGAGGCCTGGAGGTGGGTGGGCATCAGCGGCATCCCTCATACCCTCCCCTAAACGAGTGCGCCCACCTGTTTGGGTCTGGCGGAGGATCCCGCTCCACACACACACACAAATCAAATGTTTATTAGTATACACATAGCGAGGAGGATCTGATTAAGCGTTACACAACACGCTGTTAAGGCCTACGTTAGTAGGTGCATTTTGACTACGAGAAGCTGGTTTTTAAAATGTCCGAAATGTGCACTGTCCGTATATCAGCGTTCCTCTGGACAAACTCTTGATGAGGTTTAAAAAGAGTATGCTACTTTTGTTTGCTAAAAAGATACCAAGGCAGAAGTTGAGAATCTGCTCGGTGTGTGTGGGCGTGTGTGTTTCCCAAGCTGTTTGTTGTTTTGTGTTGTATAAGTGCGGATTATTTTAAGAGCTCTCGAAACGCACACACGTGACTTAGCAAAACGCCGCAAGGGCTAAATACCACTGAAAACTGTCTCTGTTATTCAACTCCATTGTAATCGGTCACTGGGTTCGTTCTATAATTCGAGTAGCTCGCCAAATGAGACTGGTACTTGAAGCATTATGTGTAGCATATTCATGTTTGTTTGAAATAATCCAGACAGAGGTCACACATGCTTTGTGTTTTTAAAGCCTTTTTTTTTTTTTTTTTTTTTCTTCAGTGTGTTTACCACCGACACCTGTGGAGTTTAACTACTGCTACAGTGGTTTTGTTATGTTTATTTAGTTTTACATACATCATGCATACTACATAATAACAATAACAACATAAAATGAAGATAAGAGGAAGTTAATGAATAGTCGCCACGCCTGAACAGGGGGCTTCGTCGTGCGAGTACCGGATTGAGTTCTCTTTAGCGGCTCATTACGCTCAGATGGTGGAATAAATACACACACGTCATGTCAAAACGCAGGTCTGACCGAGTATTCACGCAAACACGGTCGGTTACGTCTTAAGTGGATGTAAACAGTTGAGGGAAAAAATCGGAGGTGTGTCAATACAGTATATTGGATCTGTGCGTTAGATCTTAAAGAGACAGCAGTCTGATAAACCTGCTGCTGTCCATGTCAGTAATTTTAATCAAACAACAAAAGACAAAGAGAAAATAAAGTATAAAGTGCATAAAATATAGCACATGTAGGGTTAAAGGTCATGCTCAAAGGGCCAGCAATGGAGGTTCTACTGCTGCATTTTAGTGTGTGATTATACTTTGCGATCTGAAATACTGTGAATGATAGTATGTGTTTGAAAACTGAATTAGTTCTGTTGTTGATGTTGTATTATATTGGTATATATAATGTTGTTGATTTTTTTTTTTTTTTTAAAGATTTTTTCTTTTGCCCCGGATAATTCTCCACTTGGAGCGGTTTGTCTCTACGTACGTGAGTAAAAGACAGCAGTGTTGCAGTTTTGTGTCTTCAGTGAACGGAGACCAGATCAATCCGACAGGGTTTTCAGGAAAATACGTGGAAATACTTGTGTCTTATTGTAACCAGATTATGAAAATGTTCTCAGTCACTCTGAGTAGATTTTCGTTTTCATCTCTCTTTCATGAAATTGCCATTGTTTTATGGGTTTTCCATCATGTAGGCCTCGTAATAATGGTAGTCTGTGTCTGATATGGTTTCAAACGTCGGAGTGAATCAGATTATTCATGTGCAGATTATATCAGAGGTAAATCAAATCCAAACTCTTCCTTCTCCAGTTTTCACATTTTTTAAGCAGCTAGCCCTCACGTGCAAGAAAAAAACAGATGGAAACGGTCTACAGTATTTAGAAGTAAGTTTTTTGATGGAGAAGAATCAGGGCTCAGCCCCAGATGATTAGCGGTCCAGCTAACGCCCCTGGAATACGTTAAAAGATCTCTTTAAAAATTTTTTTTTTTTTTAAAGCCGTTAGCTGTTTTCCTACAGTACATTGTTTTGATAAGCAAGGAAGAAAGCACTTATGGGAGTACTGTTATAGGAAAATAATGAACAACAGGATGTCGTGATGTGGCCCAATGAGAAGCAGAGTTACTGTTACCACCCTGAAGTGTACTATTATCCTAGAGAGAAAACTGTCCATTCCAATTATACCACAACTACTTACCAGCGTTATTAATGAACAAGGTCACTTTTTTAACCGTTTATAGCTGCATTTTATGTAATGAAATGTCAACGAGACAAGTTAGTTCCTGTTTTTACTTACTTATATATATTATAGCAGCTATAAACCATCGTTTTCTCGCCAACATCATTTTTATTTATTTTTTTTATCTTTCTTGAATAAGACACACAAAAAAATGCAGCTTGTCACGTTACTAAGAAACCTGAAGACTTTCCTGTGGCGGAAAATGTACCGTTACTAAGCACTGACACTGGAGACTCCTTCCATAAATGTTAAATGAATGTTTCCTAACAGAAAACGTCACCATATAAATGATTATCGTTTTTTTTTTTCTTCGTTAAATAAAAAGACTTTTTGTTTTTTGTTTTTTTTTACAGTCCCTGTGAATATGAATGTGAATATGAAATGCTAACGTATTCGAACGAGCACATTAATAAATACATTTTATTTAAATTCCACTGGACGAGCTGCTGTTAATCAACACCTTCAGATTGGAGAAATCAACAGTTTTTTGGTATAAATGCTGAGAAACTACTGAAAATCCATTTTAAGCAAATGATCTAACTATTTCCCTGAGTAAATAATGTCGTATTTGCACTGCTCTTTGAAAATAAGGTTCTGAGAAATACTTCATACATGTAAGTGCTGTTTACTTTGTGTTGCTGTTAATGATTATCAGCCTCCGAGCGTTGTGGTGGGTTTTTTTTTTTTTTTTTTTTTAAACAACAGAGTAGCTCGTCTTCTCTCGCTGTCTTTCATGTATTCTGAGCCACATCAGCGATGTTCTGACCCGTACTGCTTTGCAACCTTACAGCTACTGTGCGATTCTTCAGCAGCGCCGTGCCGTTAGAACCCTCTCGGCTCTGCCCTTTCGCCGTTGCAGTGCGGGTTTTATAAAGTACACGAGTGCAAAAAGGGCGCGGGTTGTTCTGTGAAAGGGGCGAGCAAGAATAACGCAGCCAGACCAAGTGGGAGCGCGGAAAAGCGCACACTGCTCTCCAAATACTGTTGACTACGTGTTGTCATGGCAACGACACCCCGGATTCCACAGGCTGCGCAACCCATCGGCTCTTCTAAATAAAGCCTCCTTGCACTTTCGAGTGTAATTGTTGCAAATGAATTGTTGCAGATCTCGAACATGAGACTCGCGACTCGTCGGCTCTGACTCTGACGCCCCCCTACCCCCCCCCATACACCGGAGCTCACTGCCTCAAGGCCACTTTACACTACCTCTGACTTCTCAAAGATAATGAAATTATTGACAGCTCTGGCATGTAAGCATGTTTACGTGCTCTCCAGCTGTCGATTCCCATTTTAGAGCGCTGTCTCTCTTTCTGTCTTGGCTTGTCCAGAGTTTGGACCTGAAACAATGGACTTTTGTTACCGCGTCTTCGTTTTCAGCTTCCCTTTGTTCGAAAAACCTCTCTGCTGCAGCGCACTAAAGTAACGTTCAATCATTTCATAAGAATTGCATGAGAGCACAGGTGGGATTTGATTCAGAACAGCTATTTGATTCATGATTTTTACATTTCACGGAACACTTCACCCCGAAGACACCAAATGTGTTTGTGTTGTACTACAGGGTGTCCCAAAAGTCTGCATTCCTAGGGGAAATTAAAATTTTTTTAGCAAAATGTCTTCCAAAATGTTTCATACTTAGTTTGTATTATATACTATATATATATATATATATATTTTCAGATAGCTTTTAAGAACGCCGTTGAGAAAGGAAGAACGTACTGAAATCATTCTCATGGCTGGATCGGGAAGCTGTCGTAAGGTTGCGATGGACTTTAAAAGGAAACATGGCGAGCACGTCACACACGACACTGCTGCCGAACTCATGAACAAATTCAAAAAGACTGGAAGTGTTGCGGACCAACCGGGAAGAAGTGGACGTCCACCAACATCCAAGGCACAACCGACGTGGTGCTGGCAGACATAGTCCCCTATATATGGAGACTTTTGGGACACCGTGTATTTGGGACAGCTTTAGTGATTTTGGTGTAAATTTGTTGGTTGTTGCTGTATTTCTTTGTTCGTTTTTCCTGTGATAAATAGCAGCTGTCTACAGAGCTGACACAGCGTCACAGCAGGGCATTGTTATTGCTAGCGAACTTACAGTGGCGTTTAATAGGAGAAAAATTACTCTAACGTCCAGGTTTCGATGTCAGCTACAGCAAAAGACATGGTTTTCCAGCCACGCTCAACGTCATATTAACGAGAACGTAGTGGAGACGTCAACGCAAACATCGGACCCGAAGTCCAAAAACGCAGCGATAGGACATGTTCGCGCAGAGTTACAGCAGAGACTCGGCTTGGCTAGTTAGTTATCTACAGTACGAGATGACAAGCATGACGGTATTGGTATTAGCGTGAACGTTGTTCGACCAGTGGTAGCTCAGTGGTTAAGATGTTGGGCTACTGATCAGGAGGTCATGAGTTCAAAGCCTATCACTGCAAAGCTACCACTGTTGGGCCCTTGAGCAAAGCCCTTAACGCTCAATGAAACTGATAAACGTAAGTCGCTCTGGATAAGGGTGTCTTCCAAATGCTGTAAATGTAATTATTTGTTCAGTGTATACACTTGCTTTGCCATCACACGCCTCTATCTTAGTGAGAAAAAAATGTATTTAATGGATTTAAAAATATATATACCAGTTGAGCATTGTCGTGGTTAATTCCCTAGCTGTTTCGTGCAGTTCGGAAAAATTTGGTGCACAGGATGACCTGGTAGTAGTTACAAGTTTGCAACATTCTGGCAAAACTGTTTTTAAATTGGCAGTCAGGTGAGGTTTGTTTTTTTGTTTGTTTGTTTGTTTGTTTGTTTGTTTGTTTTTTCATGTTAATGCATCAGTTTTTTTCATATGCATCGTAAGGAAGCTTCGTATGTCCAGATCTGCTGTCTACAAGGCCATTCTAAATAGAGAAATTATACACTAATAACTCCAGAGTATCCGATCCACCGATCTGCATGTGCTTGTGTAACCTTGATAGATGTTAATGTGTTTAAAACATGCATTGAATGTATTCATACTGTAAGTGACAATAAATCTAAATGTTACAATCTAAATCTAAATGTTACAACAAAAGACCAAAGGAAAGTCGTCTCACTAAGACGTCAGCTGGTGCATGGTGGTGCTTCAGCCTGTAGGAGGCAGTGTTCAATGCTGAGTTCAGAACAGAATGAAGATGTCCCACTCCCGTTCCCAATCTAACTTTACTCTGAAAATACTTTAAGGCTGTTTAACAGAGGCTGTTCCCCACACTCTGCCTAGATTTCTAGCTTCTCTTCATCTGGGTTTTGTGTACAACCATCTAACCGCACTTTAAAGGTCTGATCCTCCTACACGGAGCAGGCACGGCTGCAGCACAGAGAAATCACATTTATTAAGCAAACATCTACCGGGCTATTTACAGGCAAGCACTTGTGTGCAGGAGCCGCTAAGAATATGGGTTCAACCATGACAAATATAGGAGTGCCCTTTGGGGCTGTTTAAAAAAAAAAAAAAAAAAAAAACCTCTTCGATAACTCTACATGAATTCCTGTTTCTAGGCAACAGGAAGTTAATATACAATTAATCATATGGACATTTGCCATTCTGAAATCCAATCACTGGATTTAATTCACCCGGGAACTGGCTTTGTGTCGGATATTAAATATTACAGAAATGGTTGACGGGTTTAAGCTCGGATTGGTCATGAATCAGGAAAATGTCACTTTATGTGAACCATGTAAAAGCCACCTTTTTTAACCTCTCAGGTGATGAGTTAGTGAGTCTTAATGGAGCCTTTCAACCTCATGAGGCCTTCTGAGTGATATACACTGTGTAGAATATGGTCTCTTTCTCTCTCTGATTGTCTCTCTCTCTCTCCCTATCTCTCTCCCTATCTTTCTCACTCACTCTCTCTCACCCCATCTCTCTCCCCTATCTCTCTCTCTAACTCTCTCTCTCACTCACTCTCTCTCACCCCATCTCTCTCCCCTATCTCTCTCTCTAACTCTCTCTCTCACCCCATCTCTCTCCCCTATCTCTCTCTCTCTCTAACTCTCTCTCTCAATCACTCTCTCTCACCCCATCTCTCTCCCTATCTCTCTCTCTCTCTCTCCCCTATATCTCTCTAACTGTCTCAATCTCTCTCACCCCCATCTCTCTCCCTATCTCTCTCTCTCAACCCATCTCTCTCTCTCTCTAACTCTCTCAATCTCTCTTACCCCATCTCTCTCCCTATCTCTCTCTCTAACTCTCTCTCTCACTCACTCTCTCTCACCCCATCTCTCTCCTATCTCTCTCTCTCTCTCTCTCACTCACTCTCTCTCACATCATCTCTCTCCCTATCTCTCTCTCTAACTCTCTCACTCACTCTCTCACACCATCTCTCTCCCTATCTCTCTCTCTCTCTCTCTAACTCTCTCTCAATCACTCTCTCTCACCCCATCTCTCTCTCTCTCTCTCTCAAACTAACAATTTCTCACTATCTGTGTGTTTAGGGAAGCTCACTCAGAGCAGGAGACATTAAAGGCACTGTGCTATCTGGTGAGTGATGCTTGATACTTTTCGACACCTCTCTGTGTGACTTTTGGCCTCGTTAATGTAAACAGAATGTATGTGCTGGATATCAGAGCATCAGATTATTCCCTTATTACACTTATTATGAATAAGACCCTGTATCATCTCCCTCTCTCTCTCTCTCTCTCTCTCTCTCTCTCCCCCTCTCTCTCTCTCTCTCCCTCTCTC
>JANDJT010000190.1:3849001-3869212 GCA_024331685.1 Stegophilus panzeri | reverse complement strand
TGAGCAAAGGCTGTGAATACTTATGTACATGTGCTTTTTTTGTTTTTTTATTTTTAATAAATTTGCAAAGATTTCAAACAAACTTTGTTCATGTTGTCATTATGGGGTATTGTTTGTAGAATTTTGAGGAAAATAATTCATTTAATCCATTTTGGAATAAGGCTGTAATTTGGAATAATGTGGAAAAAGTGAAGCGCTGTGAATACTTTCCGGATGCACTGTAGATCAGTTAAATGTACACAGTACGCAAAAAACAAAAACCATGAATATGCCATCAGTTAAGACGTTAAACCAGTCGTTAAAACTGGTTCATATTGTCTCCATACTAAGCCTTTTCTTTCATAAACTACTTTTCATATTTTAAATAAATAAATAAATAAATAAATAAATAAGAGAACTGCATTTATATGTTTTATACTTTTTTTTATTTATTGATATGTTTACTGCGAATAAGTGCAAGACTCTAACCGTGAACTTTACTGTCATATACATACGCATACAAGCAATTGCTCTTCTTCACATCCCAGCCTTGAGGGTAGTTGGGGTCAGAGGGCAGGGTCAGCCTTGGTACAGCACCCCTGAAGCAGTTCTTTGGTTTAGGGTCTTGCGCAGTCTCTCACCCTTGCGATCGATATCCCAGAATCTAACCTCTGAGCCACCATCGCAAGTTAAATACATTATATATTGAATTCAGGTAGAACTTAAGTCGGTAGTGACTCTTGAAATGACAGTATATCAAAAGAATCAACACCTGCAGGGAAAATGTAACGAACGTAGCCGATTAGGACGTTGCTGTGGGTCTCACACGCATGTGTATGACTCTACAGCCATCTTCGTTTTATACATAGTATACTACAAAGCTTTAACATCTACTACATTTCGATTGACTTCTTCTAGTTCACATTTTGCCTTCAACCTGACATTACAGAGTGTCTGCACCTGAATGCAAAATCGATTCCATTTCAAACAGAAGTTGAAATAAATCTCTGATTGCTGATTCTCCGCAGACTCCACTTCGCTCTCGTCAGTGTTTGCTTGTTGTCTTGACTTTGTACTCCTCTGCACCCCTGTCCCTAGTGTGTGAAGTGTGTGGGCCAGCAGAGTGTGTAGGGGGAGTGTCATGCTGTCTGCACCACTCAGTGAGCGTTTCAGCTCAGTCCTGAGACTCGTTAACGTAGGCCCACTGTCAGAGACGCACTTCACTCCGTTTGAAGTTTTGACACCTTCGTCAGCATCCAGTCCCACCTTATTAACATGAAGGCTGTTTGAAATGAAATCCATTGTTGAAGTTGTTGCACTTTGGAGAGGTTTTTTTTTTTGTTTTGGTTTCTTTTACGTTTGGGAAAGATCTTTTCATCGTATTAGACTTTTTTTTTTTTTTTTTTTTGGGGGGGGTAATGTCAGAATGAGTTTAGCGTGAAGATACGGACATGTTAAGAGTTACGTGAGACTCAAAAGCGCACGTGGTGGAGTTTGAATTAAACACAGGCGTGTCTCAGTCACGTGTCATTATGAATTTGGACGCAAATTTCTCGCGCAGTATCAGCGTACTATTAAGTCCAGCTCATACGTTTGACAGTTTGATGTAATCCCAATATGTCACGCTTCAGAATAATGACTGTGGAAGCCATATTGTTAGATTAAAGCAAATTTGCATTGATTCATGTAAGTATTACAACTTGGACTATTCACGCAGCAATATATTAGACTCTTATCAGATTTATTTCAGTGCTTACCGTCTTCTGATAATTATATCATATTAGGCTTTTTATAAATAAATTTTAAAAATTTAGCTGAAAAACGTTAGCTCCTTCTTCAGTCCATATTTTCTATACTTGCTATTTTTCCATCAGGGTTAAAGGTAAGCGCTTGTGTTTAAGGGCAGTGGTCTAGACACTATTGAAAACCCCCATCTCAGACACTTCTACCCAAGAACATTCAGGCACCCTCGGAAATTTGCCTAATCTGAATTGGGACACCAGAATATCGACGTTAAATGCCTTCGTAACTGACCACCTGACCAACTTTTGGACTGAGTGCGGCCCATTATAACCTTCCATTTAAACTTGGGTTCAAATCCAGACTGTTTATATTCTTTAATTATACCTTGCTTTGTACCAGGATGAACATAATATGGATTTGAGAACAAATTTCATGAATTTTATCCTTTTTTTTTTTTTCGATAGAAATGTATTCAAATGATTGCTGTGGTAGCTCTCCAGAAATCTGGAGTAACACTTAAATACCACTCCACCCTGCAGTGGCTGAGGAGTTTTATGGTGAACACCCAGAAATAATGCCAAACTGTTGCTCTTCCTCCCTAAGTCACTTGCAGGAAATACAATTAAAGTTTTGTTTTAATTCGCTGACATAATCACTCAGATAATTCGATCATTTTTGGCTTTTCAGTTGTTGAAGAAAAGGAAATGTAATATACTTAATAGACTACTAGACATCCCAAGCTGAAAGACCAACTATAGAATATAATGTATACAAGAATCAGCAAGAACTTAGCTATAATAAGCTGAATATAACAGTTCTGTTGTTAATCCAGAGTTATACAGTCATGTGAAAAAATAAGTAGATCCTATGGAAATTGTTGGGTTTTTTGTGTTATTGTTGTTGTTTTACATATTTGGAGAAACAAACATTCTCTTTGAAACAGTGCCTATTTAAAAAGTTGATACACACTATCATATGACATAAAATTGACATTTTGTACTAATTTTCAGAATTTAAATTAACAAAAAAACAACAACAGATCACTCACATGAAAAAGTAAGTACACCCGTACATGTATCACACCTTCAAATCCATAAAATTTGAATCAGGTGTTCAAGATTGGGTGCCAGTGATTAGAATCTGCTTAGGGAGTGCAGGTGGAACCCGTCTTATTTATACCCCTCTCATATCTAGTGTCTGGTGTTCCCTTTGTTACTGAGGTGTGTTGAGTCATCATGCCAAGATCTAAAGAGTTCTGTAAGGCTTTCAGAAAAAAAGGTTGTGAATACCTATGAGTCTGGCAAGGGATTTAAAAAGATTTAATTATTTCAAATACATCATTTCACTGGAAGGAAAATCATCTACAAATGGCTCAGATTTCAAATGACTTCCAATTTGTCCAGGACTGGCCGGCCCAGCAAATTCAGCCCAAGAACAGTCCGTCTGATGCAACAAGAAGTCTCCAAGAACCCCAAAATTTCATCACAGGATCTGTGGTGGGTTAGAGCACGATGGTGGAAATGTTATGGTTTGGGGTTGCTTCGCTGCCTCAGGGACTGGTCAGCTTTCAGTCATTGATTCAACTATGAATTTTGCATCATATCAATGAGTGCTTGAAGATAATGTGAGGCCATCTGTCTGAAAGATGAAGTTGAACCGAAAGTGGACCTTTTAACAGGATAATGATCTTAAGCACACGAGCAAATCCACCAAGGAATGGCTCAAAAAGAAGAAATGGAAGGTTATGGAATGGCCTAGTCAAAGCTTGAATTTGAATCCCATTGAAATGTTGGGGGGGGGCATTTTAAACCGGCAGAACATGCAAGAAAACCCTCAAACATCTTGCATGGAAGAGTGGTCAAAAATTCCAGCAAGCAATTGATGGACAATTATGCAAAATGCCTACAAGAAGTTATTTCTGCTAAAGGGGGCAATGCTAGCTTCTGAGACCAAGGGTGTACTTACTTATCATGTCTGTTGATGTTTCTGTTGAATAAATGATTCAATTGACAATGCTATGTTCCCTTGTGGTTTTGTTCAAGTGTATCGCACTGTTTTTTCACAATTTCCATGGGATATACTTATCTTTTCACATGGCATGTTTATTTAGGTATTAAACACATTCATTCATTCATTCATTCAGAGTTTGTTCTAGTCCATTCCCGGACTGTTTTCCCAGTTCCTGCTTGTTAGCTATGAACAGTTGTAGGTATGAAATTCACTGCTAAATTAGTCAGATTTGTAGTATATCAAGCATTTAGTGTTATAGCATCAGAAATGGTTTGGCTGATGTATTTTCTAAGAGCTTTATCACTCGAAAGAAAAAGGGTGGACATTGTTTTGAAATGCAGCGCCCAAGTCGTCAGCTGCTACATTTAACCACAGGTTATTCATAGCAGGGCATTCCCAAACACACTCCTAGACCACACACCCTCGGACACACCCTTGCAATTGAAAACTTTACATGCAGTATATACAGTATGAAAGGACTAAAGCCTGACATTTCCATAATGCTAGATAAAGATGTTTTCTCATGTTTTCTGGAGCACCGAAAGATACAACAGCTCTCTCACAGACAGACACTTTAGTAAAGGCTGTGCATTGGCCAATCAAATTCTCAGAAGGATAATGATAATGTTTGAGACAGATACAAATACAGATAAGAATAGGAGGTGCGTGAGTGGGCGGTTTTTACTTTGTCAGCGGGTGTGTCACGTAAGAAGCTCATGGGACAAAAAAAAAAACACATTTGTCCTTTTGTTATCTCTTTCTCGTACAAATAACCTGGAAAATATGTATAAAATGATATACATGAAAGGTTTTAGTTGTGGGTGGGAATTAAGGGGGTGGGGGGGCTATTTAATTGTTAGAGACCTAATCTTGATGATTTTTTTTATATAATAGAATCAAATTCCAAATAAATTCCTTAGAAAATATTGCAAACATGTACAAACATCATAAAGCTAGATTTTTTTTTTTAAATAGTCCCAAGCACATCTCTAGTTGAGACCAGGAATTTGATCAGTCTAGCTGAGATTGAAGAATTGTCAGAGACCGAAGCCACACCCACTTGGGGTTTAAGTCTGAATACAGATATTTGGGGCACTAAACAGATACAGGTAATGTCATTGCGCTCCACACCCCTACTACACACTGCACCAAGCCCAGTCTTTGTGCCGTTTCAGGTGAGGGTCATCACGGAAGTTTCTTTCCAGATTGTTGATTGAAATACAATTGGTTTAGTGTTTCCAGGCCTTTAGTGAGATCTATGCACTTGTGGAAGTGCTGTCAGTGTGTAATAAGGATGTATGGAGATTAGTGCTTGTCATCTGCGCGTGGCCAGTGACCACATCTCTTATGCTACCATGACATTTAATTGTTTAATTGATCTGATTGGAGAGTTTGGAGCCTTCAGTTGTGGGTGTGGAGTCGTCTAATGATCATGTTCCACTTCCCCAGTAGTGACTTCAACACACACTCTGTCTCTGTCCCAGTCCCTGCGTATGTGTGTGTGCTGTGTATGTATGTCTGTTTAGACCTAATGGCCATTTTCCACTTCCCCTAATGCCGAGCAACTCGATTTCAACTCCAGCACTGACGCTCTCCTAGCTTTGATCTTCTACCGTTCTTACAGACGCCAAGAGGTGAAGATCAGGCCTGGCGCCCAGACTGCAGGCCTAGCGTGCATGCATGAGTGAGTGTGTGTGTGTGTGTGTGTGTGTGTGTGTAGGAAGTACAATGTGGGTCAGTGGATGCATAGTGACAGCTGGTAGTTGCGCAAGCGACAGTGGGGGTGCACGGAGGCGGCCGGTGTGCAGTAGGCAGGAGAGAGCATGTTGGTGGGGAATCCCCACTCCTCCACACAGCCTCTTTAGATCATGCCGTTACGTGCATGTCTCAGTGCCAGGGGTTCCGCAGGCCATGGGCACAGCCTGTGGAGGTGGCGAAATGAACATGAAGTCCTCATGCTCTCTGTTGTGCCAGTTGGACGTCCATCTCTCTCTCTCTCTCTCTCTCTCTCTCTTTCTCTCTCTCTCTCTCTCTCTCTCTCTCTCTCACTCTGTGTCCTCTTCACAGGTACATACAGTGACAGAAATGCAGAACATCCTTAAATTTAGATCCTCATTTAAAGACTATTTATACACACACAACATGACCTTCTGACCAGAGCAGTGACGTCTACTTATGCCACAGAGCACTCTTCCTTTCCTGCTTGTATGCTTGAATACTCTCCATGCCACTCTTCCCAAAGCTTATTAGTGTCTAGTACCTGTTAAAAAATAAATGCATCATTCTTTTTAACCATTATCAAAACGTGTGTATGATGCGAAGCACTGTGAGATTGGATAAGAGTGTCCAAGAGTGTGCTAGTATAAAAGAGAGTGTGTGAGCCGTGGTCCTTGTTTCATTTCTCTTGTGTTTTTGTATCTTGAGCTGGAGATGTTTTTTGCAGCTTTGCCTGCGATGCATGCCTGACCAACCCGCATATTCCAACCGTTATTTATTAAAGAAGTCTAAATAAAAATGCTCTGTGTGTGTGTGTGCGCGCGTGTTTAAAAGTGACCTCAGGATTTGCCCTACAGCTCTTCTCAAAGAGTTCGGTTTGAGATCTGTTAGGTCTGACAAAAACATTCAAGAAATCACGTTATAGGGTTTAGAATTCACAGTTACAATAATGAGTCTTTATTGGTCACATAAACATTACAGCACAGTGAAATTCTTTTGTTCGCATATCCCAGCATGTCAGGAAGCTGGGGTCAGAGTGCAGGGTCAGCCATGATACAGCGCCCCCTGGACCAGAGAGGGTTGAGGGCCCAACAGTGGCAGCTTAGCGGTGCTAGGGCTTGAACCCCCGACTTTCCGTTCAGTAATCCAGAGCCTTAACCCCCAAGCCACCACTGCCCCTAAGGACGTTAGAATTTGGTTTCTCATATTTATGTCCTTTATTCTACTATATAGTTTAACCTAAAGTTCTGTAGAATCAATAAAAAAGATTGCAGGCTTTCTTTCATGTGGTCCGGAAATCATTATTTAATTTCTTGTGTGTTCCAAACTCGGTCAAAGCTTTTTAAATTGTTAATAATTATTTAATAATACTCCTATCGTTATTGGTGTGTGGGTGTTTTTTGTGATGTAGATCAAATGGCAAGTCATGTAGATTTGCTCAGGAACAAGATGCACCTAAAAACAAAAACCCAGAGCAATTGAATGACATGGATGCGTTTTATACCTCTGCGAAATGTGCCTTTACACTGAAGTATATCTTTGGGAAATTGTTTTAAGTACTCAGATTTCCTTAATCAGTGCAGTGTCAACATGTAATAGGTCATTTACACATACCCCACCTGGCACGGTCTTTACAATCGTATTGTTCCGGTTAAAAAGAAGTGTGTAGGTAGTAAAGTGCCTCTGTTTGTTATAGACTTAGATGTGTGGGTGAAACAGTACTACAGCATCTACACCGACTTCATGAACCCATGGCATTTGCACTGCTTTGCTGAGCCTGAGATAATTTCTCTCTGTTATTTTCCATCAGGGGCTTGAGAAGTCAGGTGCATTCATTTAGAAGAGTGAGTCAAGTGTTAGCACAATACTTATCATGTATAAGCACTTAAGCCAGTAATCAGATAAGTATATCCAAAAGGAGCACTTTTCTGCTTTAAGTGCACAGAACGTCGGACATCTTTCGTTTACGAGCTGGAGTCAGAGGTATTTCTAAATTTCAGAAGATGACTGCTGGAAATATTATAGAGTAATTAAATAGGATTCTTGTGGTCCTTAAATGAAAGTGTTGCTGTTCTCATAAACATACGATGACATTCAGAAGACGTAAGCCCTATTCGGACAGGATTAGTTATACACACAGAGGTGGAGTCATGTGATTATTACCAGAGTAACTCTTGATTTTTAGTCAGTAATGCCAGTCATTTTTTATGGACTCCATCTGAAAAGATTACGCCATATTTTACGCATGACTTGGTTGACATGTTTGTAAAGATTCTGTTATATGCTGTGGGAAAGAGGTTTTGTTCTTCGGTATAAAGACTCTCCAGGAAGTGTTCGCGTCCCACCAAAAACCCCGTGTAACACCGAGTTTAAAATTCAAAACAGTCAAATATGGACACTGTTCATAAATGACTTCTCAAAAAGAGAATCGACGTGTTGCTAAATTTAAGTTCTTAGCACAGGTTTACTTACATACATGTGACCTACTAATGATCAAACGTGGACACGAGTCCTACGGCAAGCGGTTATAATGAAAATCAAAACACTCTGTATTAAAATGAGGTGTACAGTGGCATCCTAACTTCTGAGACCAGTATGATATATTATATATATTTAAATATATAGAGTTTTTTTTTTTTAGTATTTGGTATGTCCCCATTTTTTTTCCTTTTAAGATCTGAACAGATTCTTCAGTAGAAGAGATTAGGCATGAGGAAAATCTGACTTTTTGTACAAAGCAGTTGACATAGTCAATATAACACATTTGCTTACATTTCAATAGGGACCTATTTTTAGACCCCGCTATATAAAGTATGCATGGAATATTTAATGTGACGAGGATCATGTACATTATGAAGACACACCCATCTCTGATTATACAGAGATCTCTTCTTATTACTTACTTATTATTACTACAGATATCCTCCGGCAACAGATGTATGTCAAGAAAGCGTATCGCATCTGAATAATACTTTAGTTACCCCGCAAAAAGTTGCTAATAACTTATTTATCTCCAGTTCACTATAGACCTGTGCCTTGCTATTTCCTCCTGCAGCGCTCCACATGCACAGCGTGGTGATCCTGCGAGCTCAGCAGCAGGGACTGAGTTGTAATTGAAGCCATTAGCAGCAGTGCAGTGTGGTAATGGCACATCTGAGCCTTTTCTCCCACCCACCAATGCAGCCATTAATCAAAAGCATTGCTGCCAGGGCCAAACCCAGCTCTACCGCACAGCTCAGCCGCCCTATCCCAGTACTCCACCAGGGGCTTTAATACTCAAGCTTCTTTTCTGCTTCTAATTGTCTGATGGTGGGGAAACTGGGAGGGTGTCGAAAGAGAGTTCGAGTTAGTATTGTAGTTGAATATTGGCTGATTTAACGATGATGATCATTCTTATGACACAACCCGATAGGGTCCACGTCCTACTACTCTCAAAACACTACAGCTGTAAATAATAGAAATCCAAAACATTTGGTATTTACAGAAAGGTGACAGGTGGAATTATGAAATAATTGACGTTTGGTAGAAAGACCATGTCCTCATTAACTCCGTATATACGGTGGGTCTTGAAAGTTTGTGAAAGAATTTTCTGCATAAATATGACCTAAAACAACATCAGATTTGCTTCAGATATAAAGTCCTAAAAGTAGATAAAGAGAACCCAATTAAAAAATGAGATAAAAATATTTTACTTGGTAATTTATTTATTGAGGAAAATGATCCAATATTATATATCTGTGTGTGGCAAAAGTATGCGAACCTTTGCTTACAGTATCTGGTGTGACCCCCTTGTGCAGCAATAACTACAACTAAACGTTTCCGGTAACTGTTGATCAGTCCTGCACATCGGCTTGGAGGAATTTCAGCCCGTTCCTCAGTACAGAACAGCTTCAACTCTGGGATGTTGGTGCAATTTCTGCATTTCTCTTCTGAAAATAGGGAACTCTATAAATGGAGACTAAAGCAAATATGCAGTGTGTAGCAGACAGGGAAAATTTGTTAGCTGTCACTGGGGCTAAATTCTTAGGAATCTTGAGACAGATGGAAACATCAGGTTTTGACCATAATTGGATTTATAACATAGCATATACTGACGCCTAAAATTGAAGAAAATGTCAATATGTTTCACCAAAACAGTGCAGAAATTACTTTATTTATTTTCTAATCTTCTAGCTTAACAAACGTGGTGGTAAAAACAATCAGTACGTTTACACTGAAAATAATAATCCGATATTTACCCGATTAAGACGATACTCTGATTAAGAAACTGGCATGTAAACAGTGATTATTGCTGACCTTAATCCGAATAAAGTCATACTCGAAGTAAACACAAATGGAATTAAGAAATGTGGAGTATTCCTGTTTTAGCCGCATTATCGTGGTGTGTTACAGACATGTACACACCTTAATCACACTATTAACGTCGTGTGAGAGTTTTCACCGCATTTTCCGACAGGACACATACACACACGGCAGCGCTCAACCGTTTGACGGCAAACAAGAGAGCACGGCTGCGTCCCAAACCGCGTACTTACCTACTATATAGTAGGAGAAATACATATATCTCAGCTACTATATAGTAGGTAAGTACGCGGTTTGGGACGCAGCCCACGGCTTCAAGCAGTCGTCTTTTTACACGTATAGTGTGACAAATAATTAACTGCACTTGAAGCGTTCGTAAAATTAAAAACTAAACACCCAAAACTGTATACGGTACCATAACGAAGACAAACTGTATGTCGATACGTGAAATTCTGGAGGGGACGTCGGACGGTGTGACGTGGGGACGTAATGACGTGTGCCGTTAATCGATCTATGATCTATAACACGTAAAACAGGAACATGAAAGGAATATTCTAAAAGCGACTCATGTAAACACCATAATCAGAATATTGTCTTACTCAGAATAAGCTCAATAATTAGATTACTGCTGTCCATGTAAACGCAGTCATTGATTATTTCACACAGTTAAAGCCAGGCTTTGATCAAGTTGTTTGATAGCAGTGTAGGGAAACAGACATATGCCTGGTAAATTTAGTTTGTAATCAGATACCGGTTGTTAAAATGTCCACGATGGAATATTTCAGCAGCATTTTCTCCCTTTTTACTTTTGTGACTTTTAAATGTAGTTGACATACAGGCAAAAGTCAGAAGAGTCTGTAGTTTTAAAAGTGATATATCATAGAAAAGTTCAAAATGTGACAATGTGAATGGTTTTTCTGGGCCAGTACATACAGTATATGTATAAAATATATATACAAGAACTAAATCGCACGGTATGATACAGTATGGTAATTTGGGCGATACTAATGGGATCGTTGAAAGAGCGGCTGTGTTCTTGCAATTGAAGATGCTCAGTAAAGGGAATGAGGGGTGTGTGTAGGCAGCTGAGCAGCGTGCCGCATCGGTCCTCCATGTTTTCATGAGTCATACTGTCAATATTAACATCTGAAAAACCCCTGAATGCTTTTCTCTCACACAAACACACCTCCTACAAAAGTTACTCTAGCACAGAGTGCAATCTGGGTCATGTTCACAGAAGATGTGTGAGAGTGTAGCGCTTCAGGATGTCAGCAGGTTTCTCTTATACAGCATATGTAGACGTTTATCCTCCTTTATCTTTCAACACAGTATATCAATATGACACTAGATGTTTGTAAAGGTTGTACACTTGTCACTTTACCCGTGTCCCTACTGAACCACATTGCATTATTAAAAGTGTCATCGCCTAGAAGAGGCAACTCTTTCACTTCCTGCATCGCTCAAACGCGACGAAAGAGGGAGGGTGGAGCGGGCTGAGAAGAGAGGAAGAAATCACCACACAGCTCCCCACTTCCTATCTCTCACTGTTCCATGACTCGACAGATCGGGGAAGTGGAAAGTGTGCGTCTGTGTGTGCTGAAATTAGCCCAGAGAAAAACTGCCGACACTATTTTTGGAGCTGTGTGTAAATCTGTATGTTGGTAAAATCTGCCACTCCGCCCGAAGAGCTCCATGATGACAGCGTTAGTGTGGTCGCTGATAATAGAGTGTCACCAGCCAGTCAGACAAAAGAGTGCAGAAAGTGAAAGCAAGGCCATTGTTTTCCTGTCAAACCTTTCAGCGCACGGTCTGGCTTACCCTCAAGGACATTTCGAACGCTTAACAAGCTCTGAGCTCCTATCTACGGGACATACATTATGCCATATCGTTCTAAATCGGACCACTAAAGTAACTGGTCTTACTTAGGCCAACACTTTGTATCAATATACACGTATCAATATATCCAAACCACAGCTTGTTTTAATGTTATTTAGACGTCTGTTCAGCTGTACTGGACGTTTTTTAAACTAGACTGACGAATGTGTGTTTAAAAGAAGGCAGGAAAAAAGGTAACGTCGTGCATGTGAATAGCACGAAATCTTTTTGAAGTCACTCCACCCTGTCAACATCAGCTTTAGCTGTGTGTTTAGCTCATGCACAGTAACCCAGGAATAGTTGAGTCCTGACACATCACAGCTGCTGGAATGTTTATCGGTTCATTGCTCTCGTGTTAGCAGGCTAATGAAAACTCTAAACTAATGCATTTGGACATAGCGTTCATACTGTCAAATGTATTCCATATTTGGACTGGATTTGTTTTACATGGGTTGTAATGTGATCGTTACCAGAGTATCTCTGGGTTTTAAGATAATATACGGTGTATATATTGGAAAAGACTCCATTATATCGAGTGGGAGAAAAGAGGTTTTGTGCCCCTTCTCCAGTATTAAGACACGTTCCTGTCGTCTCTCGTCACGACCCCTACATACATGGTATGGTCAAGTGAGCCACTAATCGCAACGCCACGAGGTCAAAACAATTCATTTGGATTAAAATGAGGTATGTGTAGTACACGTTGAGTTTTTCTTGAAGACTTCTACAGAGATCACTTATCCAACATGAATCGATCATAATTACATAACAGACATACGGTACATGTGTGTCCCAAGAACTTGAATAGTCCTATAACTAGCTACATGTATTTTCCTGAACTTCAGATGGTGGATGAAAGGGCTGTCTTGATGTTTGTTGGATCTAGAAGGATCCACTATGACATTGCCTTACATCTTTAATATCTAGTAGTGGTCAGATAAGAGTGTGTGTGTGTGTGCGCTGCCCCGACCATTGTAGGGTCAGATGGGGCTTGGTATGTGCAGAGGCGGAACATTACCTCCTCCTGTTCTCAGACCCGAAGGCCTAAAGGTCACCTGACCTCATAATGCCAGGTCCCCTTACTCCATCTCTCACACTTAATCACCAGAGAACTGGACACACTGCTCTCACACACTTACCTGACTCCCAGAATCTCATAATTGAGCGAAAAGCAGGACCTAGTCTGTGCTTATTATTTTCGTCTAAACACCACCTGTGCCCTTCACTCTGTCACATCTCTGCTCTTGCTCACCTCTAATGGAAGGCTATGAGATGGTAATTGTACTGGTTAGGGCAACACGAATGGTGACAGTCGCTATATTAATACTGCCCTACCTCTTTGTGAGTGAGCATGACCTTTTTATTTTTTTTTTATTTTCGATTTGTATTTTTACACTCTCCCACACGTATTTGCATGCAAACATATACAGGCGACCACACACACACACACACACACACACACACACACACATAGACGATACTGTTGGTTCCAGGATGTGGCCTGTTGTGCTGTGTGTACAAAGACGGGCTTTCCCTTTTCATCGCTGCTGCATTTCCATCAGTGTTTTCATGTGTCTTTGAGACACAGATAAAGTCAATGAATGAAATTGCCATAGAAATTTAACCGCTTCTAATTCGGTCATCTTATTAACAGCATCTCTTTATCTTTGTTCTGTTGGAGGGGAAATTTAAATGCACGCCACTGCTTAACATTTTCCAGATAAAGGCTATTAGAAATCACCTTTTATGCTATAAATATTTCATTCAGACCTGAATAAACATTTAGCTCATATTGTAAGGGTTAGTCTGAAATGTGATTTTGTGTGTGCAGTTAGCCGCTAGAGAAGAGGAAGATCAGGATAAGATATTGTCATAGCAGCCGGAGCTGCGACTGGTATTTACCCGCTCGTCCTGCCAAAAAGATCTCGTTCGCCTGTTGCCACCTCCAGCACCACAACAGCCTGAGCATTTATTTTAGACATGAGATGATCACAGTGTTTCAGGGCCCAGAGAATCACAGCGACACCCTCCAAATAAAATCAGGAAGAAAAAACAAAACAAAAACAAAGTTCCATCTTTCAATTTGGTATTTATCAATCGACAGAGACAGCGTGTAGAGAAAAAAAGGTGGCTTTTCAGACCGAATCAGGCCAAAACAAGTCCAGTATCAGCTTAGCAACAAAGGTGGGCTCTCTCAAAAAGTCAATCAGAAAGTTCTGAGCTAGCGATCGAAAGATCGCGAGCTCTGGTTCTCTTTAAAACCTCTCCGCCGTCATCGTGATTGTTGTCATGATCCGCGTCTCAAATCGAAAACCCTGACCATACATTCAAAAACATTTACTAGTCTAGAAAATCCAGATGACTGGTACGCAAAACAGACCTTTTGGTAGGTTTTGAAGTTTTGGTGTTTTTTGGGGTTTTTTTTCAATTCAAACACTAACTGTAATAGGAAAGCAGTCACGGTCAGTGTTAGTACTCAATAATGGTCTAGAATAGTAAATGAGTAGATGATTTGAGACACAGTGCTAGTTTGTTTAGTCAGTTGTTGGCACAGTGTCACGTAGTGCTTATACTGCCCTCGCTATTTACGTCGGGATACGTAATATGCTTGGCAACCATCTTGCGTACGTGTGCGTGATTGAACGTGTGACCGTGTTAGCTAGCTAGCTACATTATGCGAACTAAGGAAGTTTATCTCAGCAGTATGTATTGCTAACATTAGCAATCTTTTACCCACCCTGACATGAATAGCCACTGAATTCCCGTGCTTTTAAGCGCTTTGAGGCTCTCCAGAACAGAGTGAGGGGTTGTGTGTGAGATAAATATATTTCAAGAAAACACAAATTTGGCCTATTTGCAGGTTTAAGTGGAATTAGCAGTTCTGGGGAAGTACATCATTATCACAGTCTATTTTATCAGCTCTGTTGAAGCGAAGTAGTGTTTATAGTGTTTTATTCTGATGTAAGATGAGTCATTTTAGCCATCTTTCACCTCCAGTTATGTACACGCAGTACAGAGGAATTCAGTTCCAAATACGGTGACCACGACAGAACAGTCATGTGACTGAAAAATTACGGCATCGTACTGTGTCTAAAATCTAAATCACGTTGGATAAAAAAAGTGGATTCACCTAACGCCAAACGACACTCATACAGGTTCTTAATATATGAATATGAAATGATGAATTGTTTGTATCTCTCAAGCTTAACACTTTGAGACAAGAAGTTATATTTATTACAGTGTGCGTTTGTTTTTGTTTTTTTGTTTTTTTCTCACTCTCTTTAGGAAACTGGGATCCTCAAGCGTTCGTGGAGAAGTTTGGACTTGTTGATCCAGTCGCCTCGGTCCAGTTCCTTACTCAGAACTTTAAAGATTAGATGACGCCACACACCTGAATCATACCTTACACCTTGTGCAACTATTCTACAATCAGGGAAGCTCTTTAAAGCTAAAAAAAAAAAAAGTAATCGTTTTTCTCCAAGCTTTAACGTAAGGTAATGTATTTGCTTCACACTGTTGTGTATACAATATTAAAATAGATATTTTAAATAGGGTTTCATTACTCGATGATCGATCAGAACTGTATTTTAGAGTATTTGCTCTGCCAGTGGGATTTTAAAACTGTACCTAACTGTATCCTTAAAAGCATGTTGACAAAACTTGGTCCTTGGTCTCATCACTTCCTTAGAGAGTGTGTAGTAATCAGAAATGTGGAAACTACACAACCCAAGAATGTATTTATACACATGTCTGAGGCGGTGTATTTTACACTTATTTGCATGCAGTACTAATTATATAAGAGGTTGAGTATTCACACACACACACACACACACACACACACACACACACACACACTACTTTTTTTTTTTTTTTAACTATTTTGCCACTCTTGCATAATCCACCCCTCACTTCCAGGCCACTGCAGCGGTGCATTCCTGCTTTCTTGGCAGTCAAACTCCTCCGGTTGCATTCAGCAGCGCTGCCTCGTGCCCGGGTTCGGGGCTTTTTCAGCTCTGGGGATTTCAGGTTTGTGTTTGAGACATCCAAAGAGAGAAATAAAACAGCTCGAGGAACGGGGAATAGTGGCTAGTAGCACACTTTGGAGAGGGTGTGTGGAAATATCTGAGCTGGAGAGGAAGTACGTCAGGGCCAATAGAGGAAGAAGGGGGTGAAACCAACACCACAAGTCAGCCGGAAGCCACAATGGAACTACGACTAAAATACTCTCACAGCTACTTTCGGCCAGACGGTCCTAGAGTAACAGGAGGTGCACAAGTTCACTTCTTTTTTAACCAGTACGGTGATGTTTTGTGGGTTTTTTTTGTTGTTTGTTTGTATGGTTTTTTTTTTTTTTTTTCGTAATGGGAGAGAGACGTGTCATAGTTGTGAATGTGACAGGCAAGTTTCCACTGTGCAGTTTCTGTCTTACATGCCTGAATAATTTTACGTTTATATTCGGCAACAAATTTACATGAAGCACTATTTCAAGGTGAATTTGTCTAATAATGTACCTTCACTTCATATTGGCAGATGCAAATGGTTTCCAAACCGTCTGGATTTATTTTTACAACGTTAATAACGACTGGTTGTGCTTTTTTTTTTTTTTTTTTTTTTTTTACATCACATCTTTGCCTGTACATGTTATATTCCATTACAGAAGATTACAGAGTTTTCATTTACAAAAGATAAAGATGATTTCCCCCACCAGTTTAAAGTGTCTAAAAAGTGTCTTGGTAAATGCCCCCATTTTAACCATTTAGTGTATGTGCATAGTCAACAAGATCTTTGGCGGTAGTGAGTTAAACCAGTCAGGCTGCACTGCTGTAAATCTCAATCCCAATCCATTATGTTATTTGGCTTTTCTTGTTCAAGGTTTAATGCTTTTACACTGAAAAACCACATCCCAAAATGCTTCATTCCTTTTATACCAGAATAATTTGCCAATTATTAACTTTTTCTCTTTTTTTATGCATCTGTAGTTCCTGTTATCACATACATTATAGCAGCTGTTCCCTCATCAGCCTCACATTTTCTCTCTCTCTCTCGAAGTCAATAAGACAAAACTACCTCTGTGGCTTTATCTCTGACACTGGAGACTCCTTCCTTCCATCCATCCATCCATTTTCCATACCTCTTATCCTACACAGGGTCGTGGGAGAACCTGGACCCTATCTCAGGGAACTCAGGGCACAAGGCGGGGAACACCCTGGATGGGAGGAAACCGGAGTAGCACAGGAAGAACATGCAAACTCCACTCATGCAGGGAGGGATTCAAACCCCCAACCTCGGAGGTACAAGGCAAATGTGCTAACCACTAAGCCAACATTTGTTTAAAATCTGTTTGTATGGAGCGTCCACCATACAAGTCCCGAGCACATTAATATAAACAGAGAGCTGTTGCTAAAACAATTTTTTTTTTTTTATCAACATCAACATTGTGACAAATCAGAATTAAGAATGCAACATAGTGAATGTGGTGTAACTCCTTTTATTATCAGAAAACAAAAGATATTATTAGGAATTGGCTTTCGTATGGTTAAAATGAGTTTATATACAAAAACTCATATTTTCTCACAAAGCTCTCCTCTCTAGATGTGTAAAAAAATTTTTTTAAAAAAACCAACAACTGAAGAGCATCACTGGAAATGGAGTATTGGTTTACATTCTGCTGCTCTGTCTCAGAGGAACATGGCTATGAATACTCCACATGTTTGGGAACAAAGGGCTGGATCATGGCAGGTTAGTGGTGTGTCTGACTTGGTATTGTAGATGCATATACACACACACACACACATACACAGTTCACCCCAGCTGCATAGCACATGTACATTTGATTGTGTGAATGTATATAGAATGTATATAATTCCCTTTTTGTCTTCATTCCTCTGCCAGTCTTTAGTGTGGATCTTTGTAACCTTGTTGTGTGTTGAACTCAAGACAACAACTCGCTTGGTTTGGTTTATCAAAAAGAGATAGTCTGACTCACATTTCAACATAAACGTATACTCATCTTTGTTTTCCTTTGGCTCAGATCAGAGTTGTTATTGTTGGGGAGGGATTGTGAGTTCAAATCCAGACGATGTCTCAGCCAGCCATGACCGGGATCCTAAAAGCACAAAATTGGCCGTGCTCTCTGGGTAGGATTGATGGCATACTCTCTCTCTCTCTCTCTCTCTCTCTCTCTCTCTCTCTCTCTCTCACAGTGACACTAGCCGATCGTGGGCATCTGTGAGCTCATGTATGTGGAAGAGGGCGAATAGCGCCAGTAACTCAGCATGAGCAGCAGTTCGGAAAAATGTTCTTGGCTAGCTTTATGTTTCTCGGAGGAAGCATGCGTTAGCCTTCACCCTCCCTAGGTGGGAGCTGTTATATGATGAGGGAGCTCTGGCTGGTGGGAGGGACTTGGCAGGAGGAAGTTAGAACTGACAACAGATCAGGTCTAAACGTTCGCATGTGTGAGTGTGTGTATATGTGCATGTGGGTGTGTTTTTATATCTTGGTGGGGACGAAATATAACTGTAAGTACAATGTGGGGACATTTTGCTGGATATTTTGCCCTGTGTGTGTGTGTGTGTGTGTGTGTGTATGTGTGTGTATGCGAGCACATGTGTGCATGCCTACTCAAATAACTTCTGCCAAACAGCTTCACTGGATTGGTCCATTGGTCATATCCTGACTTCATTCATCTGCATTGAGGCTCCTGTTTGACACGATTTTACCGAATATGACATCTTAAGCATTTAGGCCTCATTGAACATGCCATTTTTGTTTCTTTAGACCTGGCGACAGTGGCACAGTGGCCTCTACATTATGAAGTGGTCAGTCTCCTGGTTCCACTGTCTCCACTTGACCAATCACAATGCACTGCTGTCCACCTGTCACTCACGAAGCATGGTGACGGCTCAATGCTCAGACCATCAATGAAGAAAGGTACAAAAATGACTGAAAGGACATTTATTTGTGGCATATACAGTATCATGTACAAATTAAGTAATACATGATAGCTTGTATAGTCAGTATAGAGTATGTAGAGCCAATCTGTGTAGTTTAATTACCATCATGAGCATTACCATGACTTGACACAGCTAGACAAAGTGCAGCACAATATATATATTGAAACACAGCGAACATTCCAAGGTGCAATAAAAAGAACGTTTCAAGAACGTTGTTATTTTTGTGTTAATACAGGTTGCTTTAATAACCCTATTAATGTATTTACGATGTGGCTATAACTTCCATTTGCATATGCTGTCATATAAAGAAAAGTAAAACTGTTTTGACTTTGTGTTTTTGTAATGCTAAATTTTTTTAATAAATAACTCATGAATAAATACTCACCTGTTTGTCCAAACCAGCGGAATAACCAAACATTGTTCTGTTTCTAATTTAAGTTGTATTGGAAATGTTTATTTTTGAACAGTGTATTATGTCTTAGGTCAGCCATTGTTGAACCATCACACATCGTTCCAAAATGTATATAAATAATCGCGTAATCAAGCTTCCAGGGCTTGGCTCCGGGCAACATTAGCAACGAGGAACAGTCATTTGAATCGGCCTGAATGCAGCCTGGAAAGAAACACAACTAATTTGATTATATGCCCATGGTGGCTTTGAATTTTTCCGCCATCTCGCGCAACAGATCTGTGACAGCTGAGCAATTCCATGGAATCCCTGCAGGCAAAGTGAGCTGGGGGAACCCTGGTGACAATGATGTAACGACTGAATGGCACAACCGTTTACACAGCAACCACCGGAACGGCCGGTCGTTGACTCATCGCTCTACAATAAAGCTAAACGTAATGTCCTGTTTGAGGAAATTAAAAAAATGTAGCACTTTGGTAGGTGTTGTGTCATCGTTCCATCTCTAATCCTATTAATAATTTTGCCACGTTAGAAAGTGCCTTGGTATTAATAACATTCCTGTTCCGATGGAATTCCCTCACTTGGAGCTACTTTGGGGTGAACAGGGTGTACGTAGGCCAACTTCAATTTCAAGAAGTAACCACTTTATCCTGGTCATAGTGGATCCGGAGACTATCCCGGGAATACCGGACATGAGGTGGGAATACACCATGGATGGCACAAAAGTCCATTGCACCTTGGGGCAATTCAGAATAGCCCACCTAGCATCAATCCACCTACCTGGCATGTTTTTGGGAGCTGGAAGGAAACCAGAGAACCTGAAGGAAACCCGTGAAACATACAAAACTCCACACAGACAATTTGCCCAAGCTCAGGATTCGAAATACGATCCTAGAAATATGAGGCAGTAATGTTGTCATGTGACATCAGAGAAGGAACTCTGGACTACAATTCCCAGTAGCCACTGCACCACACCATCATGGCACATGACCACCTGCACCTGAATTTCATTCACGTTATCGAGCACTTACGGGGATTTATAGACACAGTTTGCTCTACACCGATTGTCTATCTTTGCCGTTTTCTCTGTCTGTTGCTGTGTTTTCAATTCAATTCAATTCAATTCAATTTTATTTGTATAGCGCTTTTTACAATAGACATTGTCTCAAAGCGGCTTTACAGAAATATCAACACGGTATATAGATATTAAAGGTGCGAATTTATCCC